>JACEVL010000062.1:3701109-3788609 GCA_020284085.1 Aporrectodea caliginosa
GTCGACATGCGCAAGTGTAGGATGATGCTACGCACTGAAGGCGGATAACGACCACGATTATAGTCTCTTTGAGGTTGAAACGGCGCTAGATAAATGCTCGCGATACACAGTGGTGGTAGTAGTAGTGGTAGTGGTAGCAGTAGTAGTAGTGGCAGTGGTGGTGGTGGTAGTGATAGTAGTAGTGGTAGTGGTAATAGCAGTGGCTATAGTTGTAGTATAGTAATAGTTGTCATATAAAGGATGTACTCTTAACGGTTGTATATTATGATTCTACTGTCCAGTTTGTTCATTAGCAGTAATTGCAGTATCTTTGGACGTCCAGGACAGTTGGCGTCAACCTTTTTTGTAGTATGTGCTCTGAGTTATAAAGTACACTGTAGGCTAGCAATCGAGGCAGAAATCGACTCCATGCATCTCTAGGAAAACGTGTGTTATTGTTTGATAGCAAATATTATGGTTCCATCTTATAGCGACAGGCCTACGTCTTTGCATCCATGGGAGCCTGCTCCGTACAAGTGATCTTGCGGAGATGTGGCACAGAATGACGCTCGCACGTCCTATCGTATTTAGCCTCTAGGCCATTTCTAGTGTTAGGTTAATTTGATTGTTAAAGACGCCATAAATGATGAGACCTCATTAACATCTAAAATCTAAAATTTATACACGACATATAGGGCCTACTGACTTTACTCATAATTATCCGAACGAGTGCTTGTTTATAAATTATTGCTATATATAGTTTTTTGGTGGTTCTTTGAAAAAACATTTTTACGTTAAACGGATTTGTCAACGAATAGTTGATACAGGTATACATAAGTGTCATCAGATATTGCAAGGATTTGTATTTCGGACTGTATAGCATGAGCCGTATACACAAGAATCTAAAGTCGCCTTGCGCAAATAGTCATTACACCAGCATGAAGGATCTCATCCGATAAATGCGTTGAAAACTGAGCTGAACGATCGCTAAAATCGCGACAGAAAATGACGTGTATGCACACACATACTGGCCATGCAGGATACGCATACAGTTGAGAGCGTATAGGTCCCATGCGCCTCGGTGCGAGCAGTTGCCGGTTCGTTTACCGATCGTGGCTTGTTTCCGATGTTTGAATATGGGGCTATCGCACGGTCCGTATACACACACGGTGACACGGGGATCTCAAATGGCGTATAGCATTCGTTCAAACGGGCAGCAGCGCGGCGATGGGGAAGGATCTCGCACGATGAATTCCTTGAAAACTGAGCAGGGTTCAGGCCATGGGCCTATACGATCATTTTAAAGATGTATAACTTATATTTACATTTGCAGGCGATGTATATTCAGAGTTAGTTAGGAAAGTTCGTCAAGTTCTTTCTTTTCGTTTCGCTATAAGAATGCAGCAATTATTTACTTTGGTCATTTTCATCATCGTCGTCGTCGTCGTCGTCGTCGTCGTCGTTGTAGCCATAATCATCGTCTCTATGTATAAGGGTCACTACTATATCGTCGCCATCGATACCATTATCATCGCTGTCGTTATAATAAAAATCAATAATTATGCATGAATGGGGTCGTATTTATTTTACAATTTAATTGTTTGCTTCCGTCTTGTAGTCGATTCACATTAGAAATCCAACTGCATGCATGCATTCTAAGACAATACGATGAAAGACTATACCGAGAAGACTAATTTCGACGGCTGGATCAGCCCCGAAGAACAACAATAACGGCAGCAGAAACTACAATGACAATAGAAGCATCAAAACAATAGCACAATAACAATAACAATAGTTACAGGAACCGAGGATATATATCAATAACGTCAACAGCAGCTAAAACGTAATTTCTCCTCTGCCTTAGCAACTTCCTCCTCGTAATCCTCATCTTCTTCCTCCTCCTGGTCCTCCTCCTCTTCCCTGCATTCCCATTCTCTTCATCCTCTGTCACCGTCCTGCAGAGGATGGCGTTGTCTGTCCTCGGTGCCTCGTCTGCGAATCTCTGGTCGTCATCATCCACCGATTCTCCTCTAAAGCTGCAGTCTCCGCTTCTCTTCCACCAGCCGCTTCAATCCGCTCCAGGCGCCTCCAGCTCCAACGCCCATCAGTCCAGCCATCACCACTCAACCACGAGCTCTTCCGACATCGCAAAGCGCGGCGGAGGAGGAGGATACAACTCCAGCGGAGGACCAGAAGGCATCTGCAGAGGCAACGGTAGCACTGCCACAGCTACTGCTGCAGAAGACGAGAAACAGCATCTTCGTAGCTCCGTGTCCAACTCGATGGAGTGTGTTGTGTGCGGAGACAAGAGCTCCGGAAAGCACTACGGTCAGTTCACCTGTGAGGGTTGCAAGAGCTTCTTCAAGAGGTCCGTTCGAAGGAACCTGTCGTACACGTGTCGTGGCAATCGCAATTGCCCCGTCGACCAACATCATCGCAACCAATGCCAGTTCTGTCGTCTCAAGAAGTGCCTCAAGGCCGGCATGAGACGGGAAGGTACGTACTCTTGTGAGTACATCTTTCCTATACATACATAATACTTTCTTGCGCTAAATAATTTCGTATTCTTATTATTATTCTTATTATTCTCATGCTTATTATTATTATTATTATTATTATTATTATTATTATTATTATTATTATTATTATTATTATTATTATTATTATTATTATTAACAATCTAGCATGGTAATGTCGACGAAAAGCAGATGGCGTTTCCGCGTTGGAGAGGTATACCGAGAGTCTTTGGAAAAGGTAGCTTGTCTCGAGCGTGTCATGGGTTGCATCGGTTAACCTTCGTCTCAACTCCAGCACAAAATCCAGTCCTTCAGAACTCCAAGAACTGCTGGACTCCAATGTAACCGCCACAAAAGCATGCGTTCTGGTGATTGTGGCGTATTTTAATGTCTTGGCGGCGGCTGCCCGGTTTGCGGCCTCACCCGCTTCGGTCGATGTTATTATTATTATTATTATTTTTTCCCCGAGGTACATATGATCCCTCAGGATTGCAAAAATTAGGGGGCACGTTTTATTATTATTATTATTATTATTATTATTATTATTATTATTATTATTATTATTATTATTATTATTCTTATTATTATTATTCTTATTATGCATTTATTAAACGCCATTATCTGATGATCAAGCATCAATCGATGGCGCTGATCAATGGTGATTGAAGATATGCATTTGTAGAAGGTCCAGTATCTGCTGTAACCGACTCATGAGCAGAGGACGCTTGAACGCAGTCTCCGTGTTACATGTGCACGAGTGCTGTAACCAATCGTGTATGACTCTATGCCATGTCCCATGCATCATATATATATAGGCAACTCGAAGCCTTTTCAGCTTAAGTCTAACCTGACCTGACCTGACCTGACCTAACCTGACTTGACCTGACTCACAGACTGTTTCCGTGAGTCAGCTATAGATATTCAGTTACAAATGCCTTTCTGTCCCCGCGGCTATAGATGCATAGTTGCAGAAAGGCAGGACTGCCATGAAACGCTCACTATCAAAGTCCGAAGAAGTGGATCATGATGCATGTTTATTTCAATGCAACGCGAATAGTTAATACATGTACAGTATAGCCTATAGTAAGGACATTGCAGTGTTGAAATTTTATTAGGAATGCTAGAATTCTGTTAAGAATCTGTTAGATCAATATTAGAGCAGTGTGATTCTCGTTAACGATAACGGTAACGAAAATGTTCGTTAACGAAAATAAAATGATTTCGTTAACGATAACTATAACTATAACTAAAAAATATCATTAACTATAACTATAACGAAAATAACAATAACGAAAATTCATCTTTATTTTCGTTAATACAAAAATAAAAATAGGAAGTGCAATATGGATGATTCGACATAAATGAGAACGAAAAAATGCGATATTTTTATTATGCAATTTGTCAGTTACTTTGGAAACTCGTGTATTCATGAAGCTGCCCATGCTGCAAAGGTTTTCAAAGCTCTGAGCAAATTGTGAAACAGCGTGTTAATACGCACAATTTCACTTATTATAGCCTTAATTATGGTAACTAAGTAGTAACCAAAATTAAGTAAAATAAAAATCCATTAACTATAACCATAACTATAACTAAAAATAATACTAACTATAACTATAACTATAACTAAAATAAAAAACCATTAACTATAACTGTAACTATAACTAAAATCAAATCTGTAAGGAGAATCACACTGTGCTGAGCTTACACGCGCATTTGGCAAGTGGTATGCAATGCCATGCATTGTCATCTTTATCTGCATTGCAGCCGTACAGAGAGGTCGAGTTCCGCCTGCCCAGCACGCCGGCTTTCACGGGCAGATGATGTTCGGACCAGGAGACCCACTGGGCGGCTCGCACCCCTACACGTCCGGCTTCATATCGATGCTGCTCAGGGCCGAGCCTTACGTTACGTCTCGCTACGGTCAACCGAACAACATCATGGGCATCGAGAACATCTGCGAACTGGCCGCACGTCTCCTATTCAGCGCCGTCGAGTGGGCGAGGAACATTCCCTTCTTTCCAGATCTCCAGGTCTCCGATCAGGTCTCCCTGCTGCGGCTCAGCTGGAGCGAGCTGTTCATACTCAACGCGGCGCACTGCTCGATGCCGCTGCACGTGGCGCCTCTCCTGGCGGCCGCTGGACTCCATGCCAGTCCGATGGCAGCCGACCGGGTCGTAGCCTTCATGGACCACATCCGCATCTTCCAGGAACACGTCGAAAAACTGAAGGCACTACACGTCGACTCAGCCGAATACAGCTGCCTCAAGGCTATCGTTCTCTTCAACTCAGGTATACCATACCTACATACCTACCTGCTTACCTACCTACCTACTTACCTACCTATACCTAAGTGTACCTGCCAGACTGTCTATATGCACTTACCTTCTTGGCTGTCTGCGTACTTGCTTCCCTACCTACTAACCTACCTACCTACCTACCCACCTACCTACCTACCTACCTACCTACCTGTATACCTACCTACCTACCTACCCACCTACCTAATTACCTAACTATACCTATACCTACCTACCTATACCTACCTACAACTGTATACCTACCTACCTATACCTACCTACAACTGTATACCTACCTACCTACCTACCTACCTACCTACCTACCTACCTACCTACCTACCTACCTACCTACCTACCTACCTACCTACCTACCTACCTATATACCTAATAAACAACCTGCCTATACCTGTCTTCCCATAGTTACTTACCTACCTGATTAATGCCGATCTTATTACATACTTATCGATCGATCGACCGACCGACCTACATGTATATGGCTATTACATTAACTACGTGGAATGTGCTAAGCCCACACGTGTAAGGATTCGTATAGGCCTACAATTCGGTGTTTAGAGGACCGTGGGTTAAAGCCCAAACACTCTGTGACCGGGTCATAGTGTTACGAGACATGTTCATACAAAACGTATAATTTTTATACAGTCGGATGAGGTCGTTCATTGCACCGATCAAAACCTGTGGTCGTTAACACGAGTCCTTCTTTAAAGCGCAATTAATATATGCACAGATGAATGTTCAGATCAGTCTATATAACAGCTCATTCAAACGATACAGAAAAACTATATTTACATCAAAAAGTGTGGAATACAGGTTTATGAAAATCTGTTTAAATCGTTTGAACTATTGTAACAATGTTTTGGCCCTTCAAGTTAAACGGTTAGCAAACATTCGTACACTTGTCATGCATGCAAACACCTTGTAATAATTATGTGAAAGTAATGGTTTTTCTTATTATCAATTTGTAAATTACGTCGAAGTTTCGAAAATTTTCTTTTAGATAAAGTCAAATCAAGGCATAAGAATTTACCATATTATGGTATGTATACCGAGAAACGTTTTACTCCATTTATAAATATCAGATTCCAATCTAAAATTTGGCTAAGACTATTGTGTTTTCATAAACGAAAAAGCAAAGGAATAAACAATCAGTGAGAAAATTTACATATAAATAGTTCAAATGCTTAATTCATTTATAGTAGTTTTAATGAAGTGCAAAATAATTTGTGCACATCAGAACATATTGTATGTGATAGAGTTCATGTTTTCTTCCGATGAAAGTGGGTTTAGGATGGCGCTACAGAAATGTTAGGTTACAATACTCTACGTATTGACTATTAGAGTCTATTATGTATCACCCTGGAGCTACAGAAATGTTAGGTTACAATACCGTATACGTATTGACTATTAGAGTCTATTATGTATCACCCTGGAGCTACAGAAATGTTAGGGTACAATACCCTACGCAGTGACTATTAGAGTCTATTATGTATCACCCTGCATGGACAGATAAACAGTTATCTGACGTGCACCTTCTGCGGCATATCACCAACATTACATCATTTACATGCTCCTCCTATACTTCCAACTTCGGCGCCTCAGAGCCATTCGCAGACTGTTTCTTCTTCTTCCACCCTGACTTCTATGGGCTATATATATAGTTCATGCATTTGTCTGTTGACTATAATTGCAGACTCCCTTCTTTTTGGCCTCCCCATTGCAAGATCCGTCTGGCTCTGATCCGGTCTGCAGCTGCTGCTAGATTGATTGCTCGTCTTCCTAAATACTCCCACATTTCCATGTACTCGTACATGGCCAATCAACTGCACTGGTTTCCTTTTACATGTAGCCCGCATTCAGTTCAAAGTCTTTGTTTTGGTCCTCAAGTCCAAGCTTGGTTTTGCTCCGAAATATCTCAGAGATGTCATTCGCTCGCCTCATTCTGCAGCCTCTCTCCGACGGTCCGACCTCTCCGCTCACGGAACCTGCATGATCTCTTTGTACCACGAACTAGGACCACTTTGGCCCAAACTAGATCATTTGCCACCATTGGGCCTTCCCTGCGGAATGCCTTCCTTCCTCTTTATGTGTTTCCATTCTTTCTGGATCTGTTCCTATGTCTCTTTTCAAAACCTATTTCTTATCTCGGGTACTCGCACTGGGAGCGCTACTTAATGGCCACTGCTGTGAGCGGCGCTATATAAGTTACTAATTGCACAATACGAGAATTGGCGGAATTATATAAGGGTCGTACGGCGTCATTGAATGTATGCAAAAGTATCGGGTTCAAACCCTGAAACGCATTATCATCATCATCATTCATCACCATCGTCATCATCATCATCGTTATCATCGTCGTCGTCATCATCATCATCATCATCACCATTATTATCATCATGATCATTTATCATTCATCATTATCATCATCATCATCATCAGCATCAGCATTATCGTCATCATCACCACCACCATCATCATCATCGTCATCATCATCATCATTGTCGTCGTCGTCGTCATCATCATTATCATCATCATCGTCATAATCATCATTGTCATCATCATTATCATCATTATCATCATCATCATCATCATCGTCATCATCATCATCATCACCATCACCATCACCATCATCATCATCATCATCATCATCATCATCATCATCATCGTCATCGTCATCATCATCGAATCAGAGAAAATCGATCAATAATTGCAAGACAACAAGTTCGATGGAATTCATGTCAGTCTGAAATAGCGACAATTGACGACATATTTCCTCAATCATCTTCTGAATCTTCATCTCTAATTGAGGTTTCTTCGCAACAATTAACCCACGTCCTTCAGACCATAATACTGTAATCTAAAGCATCAACGGAATGCCATTGTACTTGACCATGTGCACGCATGCAGAGGCGTGTATTCCTCCATGCACACGGCAGTATAATAACCCAAGCGTTTGCCTGTTCCTGTATACGCGTCTGTCTGCCTGTAGTACGAGTCCTTGTATCTGTCAGTCTGTCTCTTTCCCCTCTACCTCTGTTTCCCGACGTCTTGTCTTGGCGGTGACAGTGGATAATACGGCGTGTGACTTCGTAATAACCCCCACTGAACACACTTAACACGCGACACTTCGGATAACCAAGCTTCCCGTTTCCGACGTAAATTGCGCAATAATTAAAGGGCGGTGGTCAGATCCGTGTCACGTGTTTATGCCATCTCCATGTCTGTACTCCGGTATATTATCCGCCCGACATAGGTAATTACCTGCAATAATACCCGGTGTGTTCTATAGACATTTCCATATTACCTTTACCGAAATATTCAATGATGTCGTTTACCTTCACTGAACACGCGTCGACGCGTTGATGAACAAGGTTACTGAACTGCATGAACTGCATGGACTGCATTATAAGGCGCATATGAAATATACATATATATATATATATATCGGAATTTACATAGCGCTCCTTGGAGGTCTCTAGTCAGAGGTGCTCCCGACCCAGGCCATGCAGACGGAAGAGACTGCAGTCTTGAGCAACTGATAAAACAGAGAGAGGGGACCCTGTGGAGGAGACGTATTTCCAAGGGAAGTCCGTTCCATGACCTAGATATATGACCTATAGATAGGTAATCTATATGCATGTGCCGTGCCAATATGCTGTGCATATTATACTATACCTCGTATGCATTCGCCAATCCCGTGTGTTGTCCAATCTGTTATTCGGGTCATCCTATATAAAGTGCATGTTCAGCTAATTCGCGTCGTCTTATAGGCCTATGACATTGTGTTGTTGTGTTGCACATAGAGAACAGATGGCCCCGCCTTTTAAGCCCTCGTCATGTAACATGGGAATAAGCGGGCATTCATGACGATCACTGTTTAGAGACCTTAAAGCATGTCTTATAACGCTATTGTGACACGTATACGTAGGCCAGTGAAGTTGTGTGTATGTGGTATACGTGTGTGAATATATGTTTTTTTATATAGTTTATATATATACACTGTGTCCGGAAAAAAAGGGACCCCTTATGGTAATACGAAAAAAGACTAGTAAATGTTCATCGATTTTTAAAATTCCAAGACCATTTTAATCCTGACATAATTATCAACAAAACTGTAATTTATGAACGGCCCAGTTAAAAAATTACGTCATAATGACGTCTTGAAATACCAAATTGTAAAAACAACACGGTTAGAAAATGCTGCTATTGGCCAATGGGGCGCTCGCCTTGAAGCTTGTGTTGAGGCCGAAGGCGGACACTTTGAGCACGCCTTGTAGTCTAATATTATTCAGATATAAAAATTAAATTAAACTAAACTTTATAATTGATAAATGACAGTTTAAAATAATATTGAAACTTTTAGATGATTTTTTGTGCCGACCTTGACACTTGAATTTTGATGAAAATGACGTCATTATGACGTCATTATTAAATAACAAAAGCTTTCATACTTTAACCAGTATTTAGCAATTATATCAGGATTAAAATGGTCTTGGAATTTTAAAAATCGATGAACATTTACTAGTTTATTTTCATATTACCAAAAGGGGTCCCTTTTTTCCGGACACAGTGTATATATATACGAATGTATTTTTAATCGGAAGTTCATAGAGCGCTACTTCAGAGCTTAACATTGCACACCAGGCAGAGCGGTCCCTTCTCTCTGGTTGGCCTCTCGACCTGGAATGGCCTTCCTCTGGCACTCCGCTCCCTTCTTATAGAACCCCTTCTCAGGCATTCCTCCCTCAACTTAAAATGGTCCTATTTTTGGGCCGCCCAGGAGTTGGGAGCGCCACTGAGTAATTCCCTTGAACAGGCGATATACAAATTCAAGTAATGAATGAATGAATGAGTATGAAGCGACTATACATGCGGTATACTAGCTGTCCGCGGTATTCGATAACTCCCATCGGTCCGCTGTTAGAATATATGACGCATGCACGTCCGGGCTATTCCTCGTGCGTCTCCGGATCCATCGTACCGCTAGAATTATAAGGCTCTAAGTCCACTTTTTTTTTAAATCAACCTACCGGGATGACAGGGGCTATGTCCTGAATAGTCTATAGCTTAACTGGAGACGCTTCCTTAAGCTCTATCTTCAGTGCTATAAAGCTCTATGTCCACAAATTTGGACCTGATTTGGACAGTGTCTCAAAGCTATAGAGGAACAAGTTCAGTCATCCAATAGAATCGTTAATTTTGTATCACGTGAATTGGAGATATAACCGTGATCGAGTGAGGTTTGAAAAAAATTATACGGTGTTATGTCCATAGCCAATACCAGTCAGAGATCTTAACACGTGACTTGTACTTGTAACCTACAGCACTTACTTTGTCTGCAATCAATAATGTTATACAGCTCTATGTCCAAAAATAGTCACCCCTGCCATAATTATAGCCAAATTACTCATAATCGGTTTACATTATGATCGAAATACACATATAATCGTATACTAAGGGAAAACATTGTTTTCCAAAAAGTTTAATTTAATTGCCATCAATGAAACAGAGCAAAAACAAATTCGTCAGCAAATCTTAAAAATCGTTTTTCTCCGTTTCGCAAAAATTGGGTACGCCATGTAGAACTGGAGGTAATCGGTGCCTGCCGGTCGGTATAGATCGAACTGCCACCAGTGACTAACGGTCGAGGTCGCTCCAAAGACCCGCATCGCTTCTTCTCCGCCGAGACGATAATAACCCGGCAATACCGAGGGGTATGTAGGTCCGTACTGTATATCGGAGACTCCACTGCAGTTCAGAAAACGCATCCCTCCTCATGAAACGCATCCCTTCTCACGTAGTCACGTAGGCCAAGATGATGTAAAGCGCATGCAAAAAACCGCTGCTGAAACGAAAAGCAATTCCGACATGTAATCTCAGCAGGAGTTACTGCAGAATGTCCGAAAGTATAAAGAAAAAAATTACATTTAGACACAAAATACTACATTTATATATGTATTTGTGTGTACAGCCGTGCGTGCACGTATGTATGTATGTATACGTATGTATGCATGTATGTATGTATGTATGTATGTATGTATGTACGTACGTACGTGCGCGTATGTATGTATGTATACGTATGTATGCATGTATGTATGTATGTATGTATGTATGTATGTATGTACGTACGTACGTGCGCGTATGTATGTATGTATACGTATGTATGCATGTATGTATGTATGTTTGTATGCATGCATGTGTGTATGTACCTACGTATACGTATAGGCCTACGTGTATAATTATGTATCATGCATGTGTATATGCATGTTCATTAGAGCGTGCGAGTACAAGAACATGATAGAGTCTTAAACAATGGATCCACAGTTTAACGGCAGCTTATGACAACGTAGCCGTTGCCGCCGACAAAGATTAGTTTTGGCATATTACAGCTCTTATTAAAGTCTTAACTATACCTGTGATTAAACATAACGTATACTGAATGGATGGATGGGTGTTTGTTGTGTTGTAGAGGCGTGTGCGCTGACAGACACGACACACATCGACAGTCTGCAGGAGAAGTCTCAGTGTGCCCTCGAGGAGTACGTCCGCTGCCAGTACCCCAACCAACCAGCCAGGTTCGGTAAGCTCCTGCTGCGACTGCCTTCTCTGCGGACGGTCTCTGCTCAGGTCATCGAGCAACTGTTCTTCGTCCGTTTGGTCGGTAAGACACCGATCGAGACCCTCATCAGGGACATGCTGCTCAGCGGAGGATCCTTCAGCTGGCCTTACATGACCCTCCAGTGATCCACCCCACCCCCGGGGGAGTGGAGGGCGGCGTCCGGCGCTTTGGTCTTCGTCCAGGCAAATGAGGGTATCGGTCGACCCCCGACCCACGGGTCAAGGGTGGAAAAGCAACAGGGTTCATTACTTCGGGTAGATCCTATCAGAGGGAGGGCTATTTCTTCCAGTGCATTCCATTTGACTGTTTTTGCTACACCTGCATCCCCCCTCCCGTAACGAACTGGGTTATAGAATGAGTGCACTGACCTTACACTGTCGGTGGAAGATCAGACGGTGATGGGATCACTGACCTCATAAAATCCTAGGCTAAGAAAGGCGTCGCTATTCCCAGGTGCGGGTGCTTTGGGGGGGGGAGGTTGTAGGGGAACTACACCTGTTCCTCTTCTACGGATAAATTCCACTGAAGACGTGGCTGCACTGAGAGGCCAGACTGGTTAGCGTGTATTGCATATAGTTGGATGGAATTAGATCGCTTGCAACCACGGAATTTCTATACCATGCATTGCAGCAATTATAGTGGGTCTATATAAAAAATAGTTGGGATTCCATGTACGCCTTTTTACCACCGAACTGCAGGGAATTATACACTTGTTGTTACGATAACTGAGACAGTTCCCTACGTAGTCTTTACAGTTTGTTAGTTCGCTAAAGGAATGTGGTAAACGAATTGAAGCGATCGCAAACTGTTGCTATAATTATTATTGATGCTGTGACCGCCGAGCAACTGATGTTTCTGAATCGGATGACAAACTATCGATGTAAAAAAATTAAATCTGTACAGAAGAAATGGAATCAATAAGAATAACAATAACAGTTGATTTGTTGATATACAATTTTGTTCTGTGACGATAATTAAATGTTTGATTCATAATAATCGGCCTAGTCACTTATTAGTCGTTCTTTTTCACCAAAACATCAGCGGCGTCGCTTTAGTTGGCTCTTTATTAATTGCACATGTACACAATTTGTTCACATATCCGTAGGTTTACTGCTAGGAAAGGCCTGATACGCAGGTATCCGTATACACGGTAATCTTGCGCAATAACAAAGTACATGTGCACAATATGACGATTGTGATGCAATGACACCAAATCCAATGTCATAATGCTTTCGTAATGACGGTAATGACATTTAACATAGGCTATAGCGCATAGAGCGCCTCTGAGTATATCTTCAGCGGCGCTATACAAATGTTCAATTACATTACATATACGTTCTATCGGAAAGGCCTCATCGGCGTTCCTGTACACTGTATAACTATAAGAAAAGCACATACGTAATGTAATTGGCCATTTATGTTGCGCCTATCGACCTTGTCCTTGCGAAAACGAGCGTCTTAAATTGCACGCGATTGCATGAGCGTTGTAGATAGGCCTATAGGCTGAAACGAATGGCAATGATGATGACAATGATGATGACAATGATAATGACAGTGGTATGGATGATGACAATGATGATAGTGACAATGACGACGACAATCATGATGATTATAGACAGTAAGACCGTATCAACCGTTATGAGCGCAATCCTCTGATGACTGCTATTGAGAGTCACCAGTGCACTTGATCGATTACTTTATCTTACCTATTTTTATTTTGCCTAAGCTTACCTTAACCTAACTTAACTAACCTTAATTTGCATAAGTCTTACCTATAAACTTAGTTTACTTTACCATAATTGACCTTGCAATAGCTCTTAAAAAGCGTTAACTTTTGTTTCTTGCGATAATGAGTATCTTGCGTTTCCCATTCGTCGCTCTACATACTAAATTAGTTCCGGCGACCGCTTTCTCTCCATCCCCTCTATAATAGACACACGCTTCTCGTCTCAACACAGATTCCGCCTCTTCAGTCATCGCTAATAAATAATTACGATCAGATAATCACCGACGGACGACAACTACCTCGTCAAGTCCGAGACGGACAAAAGGCGCACGCAGGAGCTCGTCGAAGAAGCAGGTGCCCGCAGGTAGCCAGTCGGTCGACCGGAACGGGTCGCTGACAAAGCACCCCCGATCGGCGCCTTTGACGCGTGTGCATCGACAGGGACGACCTTCTTGGAACCCACGAGCCATTAGAGGCAGAGATGTAATTGCGTCAGCATCGACCGCTGGCTAAGCACGCACCCGTCTCAATAGAGGCGGACTTAATTCGGTCTCTGCCCCCACGACAAGTATACGGCGACTGGACTTAATGCGGTCTCTGTCAGAGACTGGAACTGACGGATTTCAAGTCTCTGGTAGGCTACAAAGGACGTTCACGCTGGAATAGGCTTACACGGATCCCGCGCGGGTTGCTGCCCCCAGCCCTTGAAGGAGGAGTCAGAGGTCGCGGTCATAGGGCAAGGTCGGGGTGCCTTACCTCTGTAACCCCGTGTACCCAGGAGTTTGCGACTGCAGAGGTAGGGCGGCGACTTTAAAGTTTAGTGGGCAGATGGGGCGGGCGATTAGAGGAGATGCGCGGCTGACTGTGGCTCATGAGATCAAAGCGGTGGCTGATGTCTGGCGACTGCTAATGCCTTTTCCATTGACGTCTTTGAAAGCCGTATTGACGAAAACACACGCACAGGCTCGAAAACACGCACGGACACTCTCGCAAAACACCTATTTACAGACGCTTATAAAGAAACGAAGTCAATGGAGCATCGCTCGATTCACTCGGTCAAACGTCATCGGCAAAATTAGATGCACGCCTTTTGTATTTTCATCTGAAAGCAAGATGTCTATTTAAAGAAACGACCTATTTACAAGAAGCCTCTGTACAAGATAGACACGAATACCGTATTCATCCATCCTTTTCAGCCGGGTTTGGGTCGGGAGCGCTTCTGAGTAGTAACCTTGAAGGGGCGCTATATAAATCTTTGGAATGAAATGAATGATGAATGTATAGTTGCTGGGGTGAGATCCTTCATCACCGCTGTTCGTTTGAATGGGTGCCACACCATTTACGGACCATGCTGTAAACTCTGCCTCTGCCCGAACTCTGTCAGTGCCAGGGATGCAAAAAACCAAACTTTTTTCAAAATGAAAAGTTGGTTTTTTGGTTTTTAATGGTTTTTTGTTTTTTTGTTTTTTGTTTTTGAGATTTTCCTATTTCGGATGATAAAATTCATTGAAATGGCATAATACCGTTCAAATTAATCAGATGCATATAAATGAAATTAGCTAGAACAGTAGAACCGTAGAATGTCATAAAACGAAGTTAACAAAGACCATAAAAACAATTGCCAAGAGAGCTGAAGACACGCCATTTTTGGCATTTATAATTTCAAAATATGTATAAAAAAAAACAAAAAACAAAAATTTACGGTTTTTGTTTTTTGTTTGTTTTTTTAAACCAAAGAAACCAAAAACCAAGCCTTTAACAGCGCTGGTCAGTGCCAGTCACAAGCCTGGAAAATGGAGGAGGGCGACATTAAATCACTAATCATCTTTGTTATGAAACTATGCTGTTAAACAGAAAGTATACTGCTACCGTGCTATAGCCCAAAATGTAAATATCTGAACTATGCTACAATGCGAACCGATATCCTCACACGCAGTGGCACCTTGACGCACGCTCAAACCCGAGACTTGTGCGAACCATATATTTGCCGGTAGACTGAATTATCTGTACATAATCTTGCATTGCATTGTATTGTAATTTAACGTAATGTAATGTAATATAAAGCAATCTAATTCGATTGAAGCGTATAATTGCCAGGTAATGTAACGAGACACTGTTATATCGCAAATAACATTTCAGAGTGCCTCTTATTCACTTTTGTTAGGTAATGTAACGAGACAATTATATCGCAACTTACATTTCAAAGAGCCTCTCATGCACCTGCATTAGACGTTTTTCGCATGAACAGGTACGTTTAATCTTAGCCATAGTTGGCGCACATGGTTGGTTCTGGTTGATTTGGTTGGCATGGAAACCAATCTGTGGGTCACGGGGGATGACCGCATTAGGGGAATCCCTTTGCGTTGGTTGGTTGGCCTCTAATAACCCGTCAAAGACGAACGATAAATAACAGACGTAAGACGCTGTGAACTAATGTTTTGCATATATAATGAGCACAGGTGTTCTTTAGGTTGATATATATATATATAATGTGTATTCGATTGTTAAGCGTTTTAGTCTTAGGCCTTAGTTGCGCTGTCGGCTCGTGGGCGCTTGGCCTAAAGTAGCCTAAACATTGGCTGACGGTAGATTGTTTTACACGTGCAGTTAGCGCGCCAAACTTAGAAACTGCTGATGACAGTGAATTTGAACTATACAGTGTAGTACAGTTGTTTTAAGGCAAGAGTTGAGTTTGTTGTTATTAAACTGTGTTTGAAGAAAGGAGAAACATTCAAAGAACTGTGTCAATTTAATTCTTAAACAGTTAGAAGACGTTGAGCAATTTATATGTAGAGATAAGGAAAGTTCTTGAGGTAGGTCACAACTAAGAAAGAAAAGAGTTGGTGACATATTTGGTGGCAGCAGCGGTGAGATTCGAAACAACGTCTGGGATTCGAAACAACGTCTGGGATTCGAAACAACGTCTGGGATTCGAAACAACGTCTGGGATTCGAAACAACGTCGACTGGTGAATACGCATTTGAATCATTGGTAAATTGACGACAACGAAAGCCTCAACGACAAAGGTATACAAGTTTGTTGTTTTCAAACAAAGAACAATCCCCAATACTTCAAACACAAAAGAAAACTCGTGTTTTCCAGAAAGGACAGCACTGAAGTAAAGAAGTAAGATGGAGAAATTAAGTGTCAAGAAACAAGCAGAACTGAAGAAGATGTCTTCTGAAAGATTAAAACAGCGCTTGTTAAAGGCTGGTTTTGAAGAAGAGAAACTGAAAGATATGTCACGTGAAGACATGCTAGAAGCGCTAGCTGAAGTCTGGCTTAAGGAAGAAGCAGAAGAAGAAGGTGCTGTCGGCGGTGCTGTGGAAAAGGTTATTGAAAAACCGTCTGGACTTATGTCTATGGAGATGATGATGCAGTGGATGATGATGAAAGAAGAAAGAGAGGAGAAACGGAGACAAGAAGAGAAAGAAATGCGACAGGAAGAATTACGTCTTCAGAGAGAGAAAGAAGAGAAAGCAGAAAATATAAGACAGGAAGAATTACGTCTTCAGAGAGAGAAAGAAGAGAAAGCAGAGAATGCAAGACAGGAAGAATTACGTCTTCAGAGAGAGAAAGAAGAGAAGGCAGAGCAAGTTCGTGTGGCAGAACTTGAGTTGCAAAAGCAGCAATTTGAGATTCAATTAGAGCAATTGAGAAGAGATCGAGAAGATGCTGAAAGGAGAAGATTAGAGCAGATGATTGAATTTGAAAGGGCGCGGAAAAGTGACGAAGAGATACGTCAGCAACAGATTGAAGAGAAGAGACTACGTGAAGAAGAAAAGGAAAAAGTGCGAATTTCAGAGTTGGAGCGAGCAGAACAGGTTAGACAAGAAGAACTGAAATTACAGAAAGAAAGCATGGAGAAGGCGGAAGAGGAAAGACAAGAACGTTTAAAGTTGGAAAAAACAAAAATAGCATTAAAAGAAGCACAACTCAAAGAGGAGAAGCAAAATAGAGAAGCTCAAGAACAAAGAAGGAAAGAAGAACGAGAAGAACAGAAAAGGAAACAGGAAGAAAGTGAAACGATGGTTTCGAAAATAAAGAAAATTGGTGATGCCATGAAACATGTGTTACCCAAAATGCCAAACGATATGATGGAGGTGCCATTATATTTCGAAACGGTTGAGAATGCGTTTCGTAGTTTCAACGTGCAAGAACAATTCTGGGTGAAGTTACTATTGCCATTGATGACTCCGAAAGCTAGAACTGTGCTAAACAGATTGTCATTCGCTGATTTAGATGATTATGAGATCGTGAAACAGCACTTGTTAAAAGAATTCAAGTTGACACCGAGAGAGTACAGATCGAAGTTTATTGATGCGAAGAAGACAGCTGAAGAAACGTATACAATGTTTACAGCTAGGCTGAAGAACTTGCTGAACTATTATGTGAAAAGTCGCAAAGTGGAAAAGAATTTTGAGAAGCTGTTTGATTTGTTAGTGGCGGATAAGTTGAAAGAATCACTACCACCAGGTCCACTACAGTTTGTATTGTCGAAGGAAGGAACTGATTGTTACGAAGCTAGTGTTGTGGCAGACCTAGCGGACATTCATGTTAATAATCGAATTGGTTTGGCAATTCCGAATAAGACAAGTTTTGGTTTTGTTCCTAATGGCAAAAGAAATCAACAGTTCACTCCAAATTTTGGTTTTCATTGGAAGAGCAATCAAGAAACAGGAAATCAGTTCAGAGGTGCAGAAGTGAAACCAAATTCTCCGGTTGTTCACGAGAATAGAGAGTCGATGATGGCCAGACAACGTCAGGTATATAACAAATCACCACCAAGGTTTGTCGCGAGAGAAGGCAATGCATCGTTTACTCCATATAAAAGAAAAGAAAGCATCGAACAACGAGGTGCAGTGGTGAAACGTTGTCATAACTGCGGATCAGACAGGCATTTGATGAAATTCTGTCCAGTTCCTGTTACAGCCTCAAATTATGGAAAACAAGAACATTCGAGGGTGAATCGAATTCAAGTGGTTGATAATTCTGAAAGTCAAGCCACAGAACATCAGAACAATGAAACTGAAGTAAAGTCAGTGATGAAATGTCACCTTTCACCTGATATTCAGAAAGAAATTCTATTGCACAATGGAATGCAGAAAGAAATGGCTGGAAAAGATGAAAGTACAACATTAAAGAAAGTGTTATTGCAGTACGTCGAGGTAGAGATTCGTGGAACAGCAGGAAAAGAACCAATAAAAGTAAAAGCACTGATTGATTCTGGAGCAGAGGTTCCGGTGATTAGTGAAGAATTACTGGAAGGCATGCAGGTGGAGCAGATTGGAAAAGTGAACTTACAATGCGTGGCAGGAGATGCCATTCCTGCAAAGTTGGTGAAAGTTGATGTAAGGCTGTGTTGTAACGATGTGGAAGAAGAGGTAATTCCGCATAAAGTCAAATGTTCACTTACACCGTATGTGACATTGATGTGTGCTAGTATTGCAAAAATGGGAAGCACAGAAAGATTCTTGTTGCATCCAGAAATCATTGCAGAACTTAAAGCCGTGCCACAAGTGAAAATGATACAAGGAGATGTGCAAGCGAATGTAACGACGAGATTGCAGAGTCAGCGAAAGAAAGTGGTAGATGTCGAAGAGGAAAGTGAAACTGAAAGTTCAAGTGAAGAGGAAAACGAAAGTGATGATCAACAAAGTTTAATACAAGACGGTATAACAGCAGAAATGAGTGAACAAGAGATGGCTGCATGCAAGAATGGTAATCTAAATGAAACGAAAGAGGATAATGAATGTGATGTGGAGATAGCAGATTTGTTTCAAGAAGATGAGAAAGATGAAGAACAACAGATGCAGATTGCAGACGCAAAGAAATTCGAAGAACAGCAGAGACAAGATGAATCATATACACGAGAGAAGCAATTACAGTATACGAATCAATACAACAAAAGAGCGAAACATAAAGAATTTGAACCGGGTGAAAAAGTCATTGTGTTATATCCGACTTCAACGAATAAACTGATTTCACGATGGCATGGTCCATGTACTGTCATACAACGAAGATCAAAGTACTCTTATTTGATTGACATGGGTGACGATTGTCGAAAGATAATTCACGCAAATAAAATCAGAAAGTACATTACAAGAGCAATGAGTTGTGGATTAATCGTTGAAGAAGATGAAGACTTTGGTTCAGTGGTTGAGTTGTTGACGAAGAATGACTTGCAAGATGAAAAGAATTCACTGAATCTTGATCCTGAACAGATTAGTCATTTAACATTATCTCAACAAAAACAATTGCTGGAAGTACTAAACAAATATTCTGATCGATTTTCTGAAAAGCCTGGATTATGTACATTGGTTGAACATGAAATTGAACTGAAACCGGAATTTCGTGAAAAAGAATTTATGGCTTACCGTATTCCACTCATCTATCGAGCAGAAGTTGAACGACAAATTAAAGAAATGCTTCAAGCCAACATTATAAAACCATCTTCGAGCAGAATGGCAAGTCCGCTGGTTATTGTTAAAAAGAAAGACGGTTCTCTGAGACTTGCCTGCGACTACAGATACATTAACTCGTTCACTGTGGATTGTAAATATCCGATGCCGATTGTAAAAGACGTGTTGCACAAAGTTGGAAAATCAAATGTGATCTCGATTTTTGATTGTCGAAGTGCTTACTGGACTTGTCCTGTTAAGCAAACTGATCAATGGAAAACTGCTTTTGTTACTCACAATGGACTGTACGAGTTTACTCGTGTTCCTTTCGGGATGATCAACTCAGGAAGAACATTTGTTAAAGCAATTAACATGGTTTTACAGCCTATAAATGAATTTGCTGAGCCCTATGTAGATGACATTGCTGTGCATTCAGATGACTGGAAGATTCATTTACAGCATTTAGATGCATATTTAATGCAAATGAGACTGCATAACATTACTCTGAACTTAAAGAAATGTATCTTTGGTAAGAGTGAGGTAAAGTTCATCGGTCATGTGGTTGGTTCTGGAACGATTCAAATGAATCCAGATAGAATTGAAAGTTTAATTAATTTGAAAACCCCAGAAACGAAGAAACAAGTTAAGCAATTGCTGGGATTTTTTGGTTACTATAGACAGTTTATCAAAGATTTTGCACAGATTGCGAAGCCTCTATCTGATTTGACAAGCAAACATGTTCCAGATAAGATTGATTGGACTGATAGACATCAACAGGCATTTAATTTACTTAAAGATGCTGTACGCTCTAAAGTTGTTTTATATGTTTTTGATGTTGGAAAACCTTTTAATTTGTACTGTGATAGCAGTGATTTTGCAGTAGGAGCTGTTTTAACACAGCTGGATGATAAGGGAATAGAACGCCCTGTATCATTTATAAGTCAGAAATTGACTGACACCCAGAAGAGATGGGCAACTGTAGAGAAAGAAGCCTATGCTATTGTTTGGGCTCTAAATAAGTTGAAAGAGATAATAATTGGATCTAAAGTTCACATCTTTACCGATCACAATCCTTTAACTTATCTGACTGAATCTATGTCTAAGTCTGCTAAACTGGTGCGTTGGGCTTTAGCACTGCAAACTTTTGATGTAGAAGTTAATTATAAGAAAGGACGATTAAATGTTGTAGCAGATTGTTTATCTAGATTATAAGATTGTTTATTTTAATGTATCATATAGTATTAAGTTTATTGCATAATTTAGTATACGATGATTTCGCAAATTTTTAAGTTTAATTTGCTCAATCCAAAGAAAGGGAAGGAGGTAATGTGAACTAATGTTTTGCATATATAATGAGCACAGGTGTTCTTTAGGTTGATATATATATATATATAATGTGTATTCGATTGTTAAGCGTTTTAGTCTTAGGCCTTAGTTGCGCTGTCGGCTCGTGGGCGCTTGGCCTAAAGTAGCCTAAACATTGGCTGACGGTAGATTGTTTTACACGTGCAGTTAGCGCGCCAAACTTAGAAACTGCTGATGACAGTGAATTTGAACTATACAGTGTAGTACAGTTGTTTTAAGGCAAGAGTTGAGTTTGTTGTTATTAAACTGTGTTTGAAGAAAGGAGAAACATTCAAAGAACTGTGTCAATTTAATTCTTAAACAGTTAGAAGACGTTGAGCAATTTATATGTAGAGATAAGGAAAGTTCTTGAGGTAGGTCACAACTAAGAAAGAAAAGAGTTGGTGACAGACGCCCTTTAATAATTCCTTCATATTCATATGCAGCCGGTAATCGTCAACATCTGCGCCGGTCACCTTGCACTTCATCTCTCCTTTCTTCTGTCTGTCTGTCTCTGTGTGTGTCTGTCTGTCTGACTGTCTGTCTGTCTCTGTCTGTCTGTCTGTCTCTGTCTCTGTCTCTGTCTCTGTCCCTGTCCCTGTCTCTGTCTCTGTCTCTGTCTCTGTCTCTGTCTCTGTCTCTCTCTCTCTCTCTCTCTCTCTCTCTCTCTCTCTCTCTCTCTCTCTCTCTCTCTCTCTCCTCTCTCTCTCTCTCTCTCTCTCTCTCTCTCTCTCTCTCTCTCTCTCTCTCTCTCTCTCTCTCTCTCTCTCTCTCTCTCTCTCTCTCTCTCCCTCTCCCTCCTCTTCGCTCCTTCTCTCCTCTCCTATGTGCGTAATGGATTTTCCCATAAAGACGCTGCAGGCCACCGGCTACAGAGGCCAAGAAGAGGCCGGTCGCGAGTCTGAGGCCATCCACATCACCATCATCAGACACTTGGAAGGAGGCCGACGGTCGGAGGGACCGTCCGTCCGTCCGTCTCAGGCGGCCTCTGAGGCGACCGCGACCCGGCGAGGTCACCGTCGGACTCCCTGAAGCCCGACCGATAACGCCGGTCTTAACCCCGGGGTCTCGACGTGCTGGCCTGCCGCGTCATGTTGATTCCTCGCCGGCGGCCGTTTAAGACGCTTTATCGGGCGTTGTACGTCTCGCCGCGGCCCCATCGCCCGTTCGCAGAGACAAAGCAGACCTCTGGCCCCACCAGCCCCACCACCACCGCCACCCTGCGTTCGGTGGTGGCTGGGCGTCAGATCGAAGAACATCACAGGCTGAGGGACGGATGGGTGGAGGGACGGTAGGGGGGGGGGGTGGCTGGTGGTGATGAAGGAACTGTGCATCCTACGTCCGCCTGTCATATTATACGATAAAAATGATAAACCCCTCGGAAATCTAATATTCACTTGTCCGTCGCTGACTAAGCTGCTTTGCTGCTCAGAAAACAACCAACCCTACGGAACAAACGCCTCTCTAACCATCATACGGATCTCTCTCTGTCTCTGTCTGTCTGTCTGTCTGTCTGTCTGTCTCTATCTGTCTGTCTCTGTCTGTCTGTCTCTGTCTGTCTGTGTCTCTCCTTTAAAGTATGTCTGTCTGTCTGCCTGCCTGCCTGTCTGTCTGTCTGTCTGTCTGTCTGTCTGTCTGTCTGTCTGTCTCTGTCTCATTCACACACGGGTGCGCGCACCCAAACCCACAAACACGCGCACACACGCACGCATACGCACACACTTACACACCTAACACACACGCACACACAAACACACACACACACACACGTATATATAAATATACATACATACATAAAAATATAATAGTAATATATAAAAATAGACAATTTAATATGCACAGAAACCACGCACTGTCCTGATTAGGTTCTTCTATTGCAGTGCTGTCCAACCTTTTTGACCCCGCGGGCCACCGAAGAAGTAATTTTTTAAGCCGAGGGCCGCACCAGTCAACTCAAAAGCAGCAACTAAAATTTATTGAAATTTATTGAAATTTTTTAACTGTGTTATAATTAATAATTATGGAGTTATCATAATGAATGCGTCTTGGGAACTGGATTTTGTGTACACATTGTCAACTGATAAGCCAAGTTACGAACAAATAGCTATGCAAGTAGGCCAGTGACTGTCTTTTACTTCATTTTAACAGAAATTGCAAATATTTAGCGAGCTGTGGCGGGCCACTTAGAATCTGCCGGCGGGCCGCATGCGGCCCGCGGGCCGCGGGTTGGACAGCACTGTTCTATTGGAACACTCTTCCTGTGAATATTATTCGTATTAATTCTTTGAACTCTGTCAAATATGCATTATCTTCGTTTGTCAAGTCTCAATATTTAAATCCCTTAAACAAAACCATGTTAATATCAAAATCTGCGCTGGCAGTATACCCTTCAGGACCATGGGCGTATTTAGGGGGTGGTTTTACGGGTTCAAAACCCCCCTAAATAAGTTTCCCAAAACATTTTTTATGCTTTTACATGGGAAATACCAAAAAACCTTAGTATTTGCGACCATCTCCAATGGAAAACCCCCGAAATCTTAAAACCCCCTCTGAAATTTTTTCCTGGCTGCGCCCATGTTCAGGACAACTCACAACTTGTCTGAAATAAGTGTTACTTAGCGAAACGTCGTTTGACACCTGGTCTAGTTTTATAGGAGCTGCAGAAGTCGCTAAATAGAGCGTGGCGTTTCTTCTAGTGCGAATCAAGTCCTTTGATTTCAATTTCTGGCGGACACTATTTACGCAGGACAAAATGACGTCCTTAGAGACGAGGCTCCGATAGATCTGCGTCCTCAACGCGGCCTCAGCTTGTCCCTCCCTGTGGCCTCTGCCTGTCCCTCTCTGTCAGCCTCAGTCGCTCATCGGCGCCGGGAAACCAGCGTCGGATGGCCTAGCATGGCACCAGCCGCGTTATTATTGATGACAGTTTTTCTTCCGCATGAAGCATTATGAAACATGGATGAAAAAGGAAGGTGCCCATTGGGAGGGGGAGAGGGGAAGAGACAGGCAGGGAAGGAGCAGGGCATGGAGGCAGAGAAGACAAGACGTAGGGGATTAGAGAGAGGTCGTCTTGCGCCAGATTAAATCACCTGCGACATGAAATAATTTCATTACGTTCATTGAACGATGCCATCAACAGACATCACATCATCCGCCGACCACAATTCAATCCACCATCATCAACAACAGCAGCAGCAGCAGCTGATGTATGTATGTACCACGTCCACCTTTATGCTGCCTTTTTCCTACACCAGACGGCGACAGCTCCCGACTTGTAGGGTTCGTTTAATTATCCGTGTTCCATAGCGACCAACTCACCTCGTTTTGTCACTCAAGCACCGCGCTGAATGGACAACGGAAGACAGAGAAAAACACAATTGCACAGAGTGGGTATAAAGTGCTTATATGTATGTATGCTTTCGTTATTAAACGATTCCTTATATACATGCATGCATGCATGCATGCATGCATACATACATACATACATACATACATACATACATACATACATACATACATACATACATACCGATATTGTCGTTTACACTGCATACAGTGTGTAATACTTCTTCTTAACATATATTAGAAGACAAGCAAGCATGTGGCGAGATGAACCATCCTTATGATGATTTCTAATTTTCTATTTAACGATATTCTGTCATAACGAGTATGATTAGCGCCGCCCTCCTTCTTTGTCAAGGCTTGGGACTGGCAAATTCCGACAACGTCTGGAATGGGTTGATGGACGGCCTCTATGCTCCCCTATGTGAATGCCCGGCGCCTTGCTCTGCCTCCCTGTCTCTCTGCTTCCCGCTCTGTATCTCTGCCTCCCTCTCTGTACCTGTGTCTCCTTTCTGTATCTCTGCCTCCCTCTGTGTATCTCTGCGTCCCTCTGTGTATCTCTGCCTCCCTCTGTATATCTATGCCTCCCTCTCTGTATCTATGCCTCCCTCTCTGTATCTCTGCCTCCCTCTCTGTATCTGTGTCTCCCTTTCTGTATTTGTGCCTCCCTCTATGTGTCTCTGCCTCCCTATCCGTATCTTTGCCTCCCTGTCTGTATATCTGCCTTCCTCTCTGTATGTCTGCTTCCCTATATGTTTCTCTGCCTCCCTCCCTTCCTCCCTCCCTCCCTCCCTCCCTCACTCACTCACTCACTCCCTCATTCTGTCAATCCGTCAGCGAGATATGATTAATAAACGGCGGAAGAATATCTAGTAACTGGTCGGTCGGTTGCAAATTGGCCACGGTGCTTTGGCGAGTTGTTGGGAAAATAATTAGAAGCGACGGCGTCCGTCCGTCGGCGCACAGTTCCATCAGAGAACTGTGCGCCACAGTCGACGACGCCGCCGCCGTGATTTGTGGCGCACTAAAGAGCGCGCAACAAGCGACGATTAGGTGCGTGAGAACCGCGGGCAGCGAAGACGCGGTGGATAGGGAAGGGAGGATTCTTTGATGGAAAGAAGATTGAGGGAGGAAGTAGAGGTGGAATATTATGGTGGGAGAGGGTGAAAATTCATATCTTAGAGAATAGAGACGCCGACGTGGCGTTTAAGAAACACTCGAACCTATAATCATTGTAATCAGTTTAATCATCTTTTGTGTCATAATCGAATTCGTATCTCTGTCTATCGTAAAGACTCCACCTGCGGGGATTTGGATCACGTGAATTCATTAGATGCAGACGTTTTATGAGTCTATACCAGAGCGACAAAGTCTTTGGCTTTGGCATGTAATATCTAGTTTGTGGACTGGTCCTTGGTCTTGACTTTGATCTAGTCTGATGTCTCATCTTTCTGTGACCTGGTCTGCGTGTTGGTCTATGACAGCGGTTTTCGACCTTTTTAGTAGGCCTACTGCGAGTCTGCGACCCCTTGATAACATTTCCAAAGTTGAGTAGACTAAGTGGCGAGACTGGCGACCTCAACAATAAAATTGTTTGGGTTACTCCTCTTCGCCGCATTTTTGCTAGCATTATGATGCATCACTTCTCACCATTTGATAATCCATACGCATTATGCGTAGCATAATCAATCATTAATGAACAAAACAATTAGTCGCTGTAGTATAGTAGTTAGTGTAGTAATCATAATTACATAAATGTTAAATATTAAGAAACTGCGCTGACAACTTTTTTTGAAATTTCTGAAGATTCCAGCCGACCTCTAGCAAATCTTAGGCGGTCCCCGTGGGGGTCACGACCCGCAGGTTGATAACCGTTGCCGTAGACTAAGTCGTCAGATGGCTCTAGCTCTTCCAACTTCGTCAGAGGGCAGCACAGTGGTCTATGGTCTGCATCGTTATGGTGTGCGTGGTCTGATCCATGGCCTTCATCGGCTATATGGTCTCGTACTCTTGTGGTCGATGGTCCATTCTACATTTTGGTCTACATATATTTTTATGGTCTGGTGATTGGTTTTGTCTATAGCCTAGTGGTGTAGTATGCAGTGTGGTTTGTGTTCTGTTCTATGGTTATCTGGATAAACTATCTATCTATCTATCTATGGAACTAGCCACTGCATGTAGGCACACACAAGCACACAAACACATACACACATACTCATACATATAATATAACGTATACAGTATATACATATAGGCTACATTCATGTGTATACCTCATTAACAAATGTAGGCCTATATTACATATTATAAGATAACTGAACGATCTCGAGAACTTTGAGATTGACACGGTCAGAAGACAAAGACATGCTGAGTCAGAAACCAGTTTACTACAAGCTGGCGCCAAACCATTTAAATGGACTATACTGAGGACTTTTGCAGAGATGATGCCAATGGAGAAGTAAGTCACGCGTGTCATCATAATTCCTTTGGAGTAACTTAATGGCTTCTGCAGAGACGATTATGAGTCTCTTGCATGTCAAAGAATACGATCGCGTATATATGGAGCGAAATTAGCGCTATATAAATGCTATTCTAGCACAATATAATTTAATTGCGTCTCATCAGAGGCATTCCATTGTCATAAAACAGATTATTATTATTAACAGGCACATGACCATCGATACAGAACTACAGAGGTTCAAACACTTCCGTATCCTTGCGCATTGTTTGTCTCACATGACTCTGTCTGCCTTTAATAAGAGCGGTTTTAGTAGCAGCAGCAGCAGCACTATGCCTAATTTGTACCAGTAGCAGCAGCAGCAGCAGCAGCAGCAGCAGCATTAGTAGTAGTCACTAGTAGTAGTAGTAGTAGCTGTGGCAGTGGCAGTGGCATTGGCATTGGCAGTAGCAGTATGGTATTTAACGACATCTTATGCCAGGTCTGTCTGAGGCTATACATAATTATGTAGGTCTAGGAATCCAACGACGCCATAGGCGCCGACTCCACAGGGGCAACAGGGACTTTCGCCCCAGTACTCACCAAGGTTCTGGGTCGATAGCATATTTTCGCCCCAGTACCTTTTTGGCCATTCAAAATATCAAACAAATCAGTGACGTCTTTTGCGGGAGACAGGGTAGACCCATGGCAAATCAACTATTTATGTGTAAGTCATTGCATTTGATGAAAGAGTTATTGAAAGAGTTATTGAAAAGAGTTATTGAAAAGAGTTATTGAAAAGAGTTATTGAAAAGAGTTATTGAAAGAGTTATTGAAAAGAGTTATTGAAAAGTGTTATTGAAAAGAGTTATTGAAAGAGTTATTGAAAAAAAGTTATTGAAAGAGTTATTGAAAAGAGTTATTGAAAAGAGTTATTGAAAAGAGTTATTGAAAGAGTTATTGAAAAAAGTTATTGAAAATAGTTATTGAAAAAAAGTTATTGAAAAGAGTTATTGAAAAGAGTTATTGAAAGAGTTATTGAAAGAGTTATTGAAAAGAGTTATTGAAAAGAGTTATTGAAAGAGTTATTGAAAAGAGTTATTGAAAAGAGTTATTGAAAGTTATTGAAAAAGGGTTATTGGAAAAGAGTTATTGAAAAGAGTTATTGAAAAGAGTTATTGAAAAGAGTTATTGAAAAGAGTTATTGAAAGGAGTTATTGAAAGAGTTATTGAAAGAGTTATTGAAAAGAGTTATTGGAATAGTTATTGAAAGAGTTATTAAGAAAAGAGTTATTGAAAAGAGTTATTGAAAAGAGTTATTGAGAAGTGTAGTGGAAAGAGTTATTGAAAAGAGTTATTGAAAAGGACTTATTGAAAAGAGTTATTGAAAAGAGCTATTGAAAAGAGTTATTGAAAAGAGTTATTGAAAAGAGTTATTGAAAAGAGTTATTGCAAAGAGTTATTGAAATGAGTTGATGAAAAGAGGATTCAGTGAAATTGCTTACTGAAAAGAGTTAGTGAAATCAGTTATTGAAAAGAGTTATTGAAAAAAGTTGTTGAAAAAGGGTTATTGAAAGGGGTTAAAGAGTTGATGAAAAGAGTTATTGAAAAGAGTTATTGAAAAGAGTTATGGAAAAGAGTTATTGAAAAAGAGTTATTGAAAAGAGGTTTTTTGAAAAGAGTTATTGAAAATAGTTATTGAAAATAATTGCATTTGATGAAAGAGTTATTGAAAAGAGTTATTGAAAAGAGTATTGAGTCATTGAAAGAAGAGTTATTGAGAAAAGAGTTGATGAAAAGAGTCATTGAAAAGAGTCATTGAAAAGAGTTTGAAAGTTATTGAAAAGAGTTGATGAAAAGAAGTTATTGAAAGGAGCATTATAAGAGTTCAAAAGGTTACTGAAAGAGTTATTGAAATAGTTATTTAATGAAAGAGTTACTGAAAAGAGTTCTTGAAAAGAGTTATTGAAAAGAGTTACTGAAAGAGTTAGTGAAAAGAGTTGATGAAAAGAGTTATTGAAAAGAGTTATTCAAAGAGGTTATTGAAAGAGGCTATTGAAAATAGTTATTGAAAAGATTTATTGAAAAAGGATTATTCAAAAGAAGTTGATGAAAAAGAGTTATTGAAAAGAGTTATTGAAAAGAGTTACTGAAAAGAGAAAGGAGTTATTGAAAGGAGTTATTGAAAAGAGTTATTGAAAAGAGCTAGTGAAAGGAGTTATTGAAATGAGTTATTGAAAAGAGTTAGTGAAAAGTTATTGAAAGAGTTATTGAAAAGAGTTATTGAAAGAGTTTTTGAAAAGAGTTATTAGAAAAAGTTATTGAAAATAGTTATTGAAAAGAGTTATTGAAAAGAGTTACTGAAAAGAGTTACTGAAAAGAGTTATTGAAGGAGTTATTGATTGCATTTGATGAAAGAGCTATTGAAAGAGTTATTCAAAAGAGTTGATGAATGAGCTATTATGAAATAGTTATTAAAGAAAGAGTTGATGAAAAGAGTTGATGCAAAGAGTTATTGAAATGAGTTATTGAAATGAGTTATTGAGAAAAGGTTATTGAAAAGAGTTACTTTTAATTGAAAGTCATTGAAAAGTGAAAAGAGTTGATGAAAAGAGTTGTTAAAATGAGTTATTGAAAAGAGTAATTGAAAATAGTTATTGAAAACAGATTATTGAAAAAGAGTTATTGAAATCAGTTATTGAAAAGAGTTATTGAAAAAAGTTGTTGAAAGAGTTATTGAAAAGAGTTATTGAAAAGTGTTATTGAAAATAGTTATTAAAGAAAATAGTTATGAAAAAGAGTTATTGATAAGAGTTATTGAAGATTATTATAATTGAAATGAGTTATTGAAAAGATTTATTGAAAAGAGTTGATGAAAAGAGTTATTGAAAGAGTTGTTGAAAAGAGTTATTGAAAAGAGTCATTGGAAAGAGTCATTGAAAAAAGAGTTTTTGAAAAAGAGTTATTGAAAAGGAGTTAATTGAAAAGAGTCATTGAAAAGAGTCATTGAAAAGAGTTGTTGAAAAGAGTTATTGAAAAGAGTTATTGAAAATAGCTATAGAAAAGAGTTAAAGAGCTATTGAAAAGAGTTATTGAAAAGAGCTATTGAAAGGAGTTATTAAAAAGAGTTATTGAAAGAGTTATTGAAAAAAGAGTCATTGAAAGGAGTTATTGAAAAGAGTTAATTGAGAAGAGTTATTGAAAAGAGTTATTGAAAAGAGTTGATGAAAAGAGTTATTGAAAAGAGTTGATTGAAAAGAGTTATTGAAATGAGTTATTGAAATAAGTTAGTGAAAAGAGTTGATGAAAAGAGTTATTGAAAAGAGAGTTATTGAAAAGAGTTGATGAAAAAAGTTATTGAAAAGAGTTATTGAAAAGAGTTATTGAAAAGAGTTATTGAAAAGAGTTATTGAAAAGAGTTAGTATTGAAAAGAGTTATTGAAAATAGTTATTGAAAAGAGTTATTGAAAGAGTTGATGAAAAGAGTTATTGAAAAGAGTTAGTGAAAAGAGTTAATGAAAAGAGTTATTGAAAAGAGTTGAGTGAAAGGAGTTATTCAAAGAGTTATTGAAAAGAGCTATTGAAAATAGTTGATGAAAAGAGTTATTGAAAAGAGTTATTCAAAAGAGTCATTGAAAGAGTCATTCAAAAGAGTTGTTGAAAGAAAAGATTTATTGAAAAGAGTTATTGAAAAGAGCTATTAAAAAAAGTTATTGAAAGAGTAATTGAAAAGAGTTATTAAAATGAGTTATTAAGAAGAGTTATTGAAAAAGAGTTATTGAAAAGAGTCATTGAAAGAGTTATTGAAAGAGTTATTGAAAAGAGTTATTGAAAAGAGTTATTGAAAATAGTTATTGAAAAGAGTTATTGAAAAGAGTTATTGAAAAGAGTTATTGAGAAAGAGTTATTGAAATAAGTTGATGAAAAGAGTTGATATGAAAAGAGTTGATGAAGAGTTAATTCAAAGTTATTGAAAAAGAGCTATTGAAATAGTTATTGAAAAAAAAGTTGATGAAAAGAGTTATTGAAAGGTGTTATTTAGAAAAGAGTTATTGAAAGAGTTATTGAAAGGAGTTATTGAAAAAGGTTATTTAATTATTGAAAAGGAGTTATTGAAAAGAGTTATTGAAAAGGAGTTATTGAAAAGAGTTTAGTGAAAAGAGTTATTGAAATAGTTATTGAAACGAATTATTGAAAAAGAGTTAATGAAATCAGTTATTGAATAGAGTTGATGAAAAGAGTTATCGAAAACAGTTACTAAGAAGGATTATTGAAATATTGAAAAGAGTCATTAAAATAGTTATTGAAAAGAGTTATTGATAAGAGTTATTAAAGATTATTATAAATTGAAAAAGGTTATTGAAAAGAGTTATTGAAAAGAGTCATTGAAAAGAGTCATTAAAGAAAAGTTGATGAGAAAGAGGTTATTTAAAAGGAGTCATTGAAAGAGTCATTTGAAAAGAGTTTTTGAAAAGAGTTGATTGAAAAGAGTTGATGAAAAGAGTTATTGAAAAAGAATTATCTTATTGAAAGAGTTGATGAATAGAGTTGATGAAGAAAAGAGAGTTATTGAAAAGAGTTGATGAAACGAGTTATTGAAAAGAGTTATTGAAAAGAGTTATTGAAAAAGAGTTATTGAAAAGAGTTGAGTTATTGAAAAGAGTTATTGAAAAGAGTTATTGAAAAGAGTTATTGAAAAGGATTATTGAAAAGAGTTATTGAACAGAGTTTTTGAGAAGAGTTAAGTGAAAAGAGTTATTGAAAAAAAGTTATTGAAAAGAGCTATTGAAATGAGTTATTGAAAAGAGTTAGTAAAAAGAGTTATTGAAAAGAGTTATTGAAAAGAGTTATTGGAAAAGAGTTATTGAAAAAGAGTTATTTGAAAAAAGTTGTTGAAAAGAGTTATTGAAAAGAGTTATTGAAAAGAAAGAGTTATTGAAAGAGAGTTATTGAAAAGAGTTATTGAAAAGAAAGAGTTATTGAAAAGAGTTATTGAAAAGAGAGTTATTGAAAGAGTTATTGAAAGAGTTATTGAAAAGAGTTATTGAAAAGAGTTATTGAAAAGAGTTATTGAAAAGAGTTATTGAAAAGAGTTATTGAAAAGAGTTATTGAAAAAGAGTTATTGAAAAGAGTTATTGAAAAGAGTTATTGAAAAGAGTTATTGAAAAGAGTTATTGAAAGAGTTATTGAAAAGAGTTATTGAAAAAGAGTTATTGAAAAGAGTTATTGAAAGAGTTATTGAAAAGAGTTATTGAAAAAGAGTTATTGAAAAGAGTTATTGAAAAGAGTTATTGAAAAGAGTTATTGAAAAGAGTTATTGAAAGAGTTATTGATAAGAGTTATTGAAAAGAGTTATTGAAAAGAGTTATTGAAAAGAGTTATTGAAAAGAGTTATTGAAAAGAGTTATTGAAAAGAGTTATTGAAGAAGAGTTATTTATTGAAAGAGTTATTGAAAAGAGTTATTGAAAAGAGTTATTGAAAGAGTTGATTGAAAAGAGTTATTGAAAAGAGTTAATTGAAAAGAGTTATTGAAAAAGAGTTATTGAAAAGAGTTATTGAAAGAGTTATTGAAAAGAGTTATTGAAAAGAGTTATTGAAAAAAGAGTTATTGAAAAGAGTTATTGAAAAGAGTTATTGAAGAAGAGTTATTGAAAAGAGTTATTGAAAAGAGTTATTGAAAAAGAGTTATTGAAAAGAGTTGATGAAAAGTTATTGAAAAGAGTTATTGGTGCAAGAGTTATTGAAAAGAGTTATTGAAAAGAGTTATTGAAAGAGTTATTGAAAAGAGTTATTGAAAGAGTTATTGAAAAGAGTTATTGAAAAGAGTTATTGAAAAGAGTTATTGAAAGAGTTATTGAAAGAGTTATTGAAAAGAGTTTTTGAAAAGAGTTATTGAAAAGAGTTATTGAGAAAGAGTTATTGAAAAGAGAATTATTGAAAAGAGTTATTGAAAAGAGTTATTGAAAGAGTTATTGAAAAGAGTTATTGAAAAGAGTTATTGAAAGGAGTTATTGAAAAGAGTTATTGAAAAGAGTTATTGAAAAGAGTTATTGAAAAGAGTTATTGAAAGAGTTATTGAAATAGTTATTGAAAAGAGTTATTGAAAAGAGTTATTTAAAAGAGTTATTGAAAAGTTGAAGAGTTATTGAAAAGAGTTATTGAAAAAGAGTTATTGAAAAGAGTTATTGAAAAGAGTTATTTAAAAAGAGTTATTGAAAAGAGTTATTGAAAAGAGTTATTGAAAGAGTTATTGAAAGAGTTATTGAAAGAGTTATTGAAAGAGTTATTGAAAAGAGTTATTGAAAAGAGTTATTGAAAAGAGTTACTGAAAAGAGTTATTGAAAGAGTTATTGAAAAGAGTTATTCAAAAGAGTTATTGAAAAAGAGTTATTGAAAAAAGAGTTATTGAAAAGAGTTATTGAAAAGAGTTATTGAAGTTATTGAAAGAGTTATTTAAAAGAGTTATTGAAAAAGAGTGATATTGAAAAGAGTTATTGAAAAGAGTTATTGAAAAAGAGTTATTGAAAAGAGTTATTGAAAAAGAGTTATTGAAAGAGTTATTGAAAGAGTTATTGAAAGAGCTATTGAAAAGAGTTATTGAAAGAGTTATTGAAAAGAGTTATTGAAAAGAGTTATTGAAAAAGAGTTATTGAAAAGAGTTATTGAAAAGAGTTATTGAAAAGAGTTATTGAAAAGAGTTATTGAAAAGAGTTATTGAAAAAAAAGTTATTGAGAAAGAGTTATTGAAAGAGTTACTTGAAAAGAGTTATTGAAAGAGTTATTGAAAAGAGTTATTGAAAAGAGTTATTGAAAAGAGTTATTGAAAAGAGTTATTGAAAAGAGTTATTGAAAAGTTAGTTATTGAGAAAAGAGTTATTGAAAGAGTTATTGAAAAGAGTTATTGAAAAGAGTTATTGAAAGAGTTATTGAAAAGAGTTATTGAAAAGAGTTATTGAAAAGAGTTATTGAAAAGAGTTATTGAAAAGAGTTATTGAAAAGAGTTATTGAAAAGAGTTATTGAAAAGAGTTATTGAAAAGAGTTATTGAAAAGAGTTATTGAAAAGAGTTATTGAAAAGAGTTATTGAAAAGAGTTATTGAAAAGAGTTATTGAAAAGAGTTATTGAAAAGAGTTATTGAAAAGAGGTTATTGAGTAAGAGTTATTGAAAAGAGTTATTGAAAAAGAGTTATTGAAAAGAGTTATTGAAAGAGTTATTGAAAAGAGTTATTGAAAAGAGTTATTGAAAGAGTTTATTGAAAAGAGTTATTGAAAGAGAGTTATTGAAAAGAGTTATTGAAAAGAGTTATTGAAATTGCTGAAATAGTTATTGAAAAGAGTTATTGAAAGAGTTATTGAAAAGAGTTATTGAAAAGAGTTATTGAAAAAGGAGTTGATGAAAAGAGTTGTTATTGAAAAGAGTTATTGAAAAGAGTTATTGAAAAGAGTTATTGAAAAGAGTTATTGAAAAGAGTTATTGAAAAGAGTTATTGAAAAGAGTTATTGAAAAGAGTTATTGAAAAGTTATTGAAAAAGTTATTGAAAAGAGTTATTGAAAAGAGTTATTGAAAGAGTTATTGAAAAGAGTTATTGAAAAAGAGTTATTGAAAAAGAGTTATTGAAAAGAGTTATTTAAGAAAAGAGTTATTGAAAAATTGAGTTATTGAAAAAGAGTTATTGAAAAGAGTTATTGAAAAGAGTTATTGAAAAGAGTTATTGAAAGAGTTATTGAAAAAGTTATTGAAAAAAGAGTTATTGAAAGAGTTATTGAAGAGTTATTGAAAAGAGTTATTGAAAAGAGTTATTGAAAAGAGTTATTGAAAAGAGTTATTGAAAAGAGTTATTGAAAAGAGTTATTGAAAGAGTTATTGAAAAAGAGTTATTGAAAGAGTTATTGAAAGAGTTATTGAAAGAGTTATTGAAAGAGTTATTGAAAAGAGTTATTGAAAAGAGTTATGAAAAAGAGTTGAAAAGAGTTATTGAAAGAGTTATTAGAAAAGAGTTATTGAAAAGAGTTATTGAAAAGAGTTATTGAAAAGAGTTTATTGAAAAAAGAGTTAGTTGAAAAGAGTTATTGAAAAGAGTTATTGAAAGAGTTATTGAAAAGAGTTATGAAAAGAGTTATTGAAAAGAGTTATTGAAAAGAGTTGATGAAAGAGTTATTGAAAAGGAGTTATTGAAAAGAGTTATTGAAAAAGAGTTATTGAAAAGAGTTATTGAAAAGAGTTATTGAAAAGAGTTATTGAAAAAAGAGTTATTGAAAAGAGTTATTGAAAAGAGTTATTGAAAAGAGTTAAAAAGAGTTATTGAAAAAGAGTTATTGAAAAGAGTTATTGAAAAGAGTTATTGAAAAGAGTTATTGAAAAGAGTTATTGAAAAGAGTTATTGAAAAGAGTTATTGAAAGAGTTATTGAAAAAGAGTTATTGAAAAAGAGTTATGAAAAGAGTTATTGAAAAGAGTTATTGAAAAGAGTTATTGAAAAGAGTTATTGAAAAGAGTTATTGAAAAGAGTTATTGAAAAGAGTTATTGAAAAGAGTTATTGAAAAGAGTTATTGAAAAAGAGTTATTGAAAAGAGTTATTGAAAAGAGTTATTGAAAAGAGTTATTGAAAGAGTTGAAAGGTTGAAAAGAGTTATTGAAAAGAGTTATTGAAAAGAGTTATTGAAAAGAGTTATTGAAAAGAGTTATTGAAAAGAGTTATTGAAAAGAGTTATTGAAAAAGAGTTATTGAAAGAAAAAGAGTTATTGAAAAGAGTTATTGAAAGAGTTATTGAAAAGAGTTATTGAAAGAGTTATTGAAAAGAGTTATTGAAAAGTTATTGAAAAGAGTTATTGAAAGAGTTATTGAAAAGAGTTATTGAAGGAGTTATTGAAAAGAGTTATTGAAAAGAGTTATTGAAAGAGTTATTGAAAAGAGTTATGAAAAAGAGTTATTGAAAAGAGTTGATGAAAAAGAGTTATTGAAAAGAGTTGAAAAAAAATTAATGAAAAAGAGTTATTGAAAAGAGTTATTGAAAAGAGTTATTGAAAAAGAGTTATTGAAAAGAGTTATTGAAAAGAGTTATTGAAAGAGTTATTGAAAGAGTTATTGAAAAGAGTTATTGAAAAGAGTTATTGAAAAGAGTTATTGAAAAGAGTTATTGAAAAGAGTTATTGAAAAGAGTTATTGAAAAGTTATTGAAAGAGTTATTGAAAAGAGTTATTGAAAAGAGTTATTGAAAAGAGTTATTGAAAAGAGTTATTGAAAAAGAGTTATTGAAAAGAGTTATTGAAAAGAGTTATTGAAAAGAGTTATTGAAAGAGTTATTGAAAAAGAGTTATTGAAAGAGTTATTAAAAAAGAGTTATTGAAAAAGAGTTATTGAAAAGAGTTATTGAGTTATTGAAAAGAGTTATTGAAAAGAGTTATTGAAAAGAGTTATTGAAAGAGTTGATGAAAGAGTTATTGAAAGAGTTATTGAAAGAGTTATTGAAGAGTTATTGAAAAGAGTTATTGAAAGAGTTATTGAAAAGAGTTATTGAAAAAGAGTTATTGAAAAGAGTTATTGAAAAGAGTTATTGAAAAAGAGTTATTGAAAAGAGTTATTGAAAAAGAGTTATTGAAAGAGTTATTGAAAAGAGTTATTGAAAAGAGTTATTGAAAAGAGTTATTGAAAAGTTATTGAAAGAGTTATTGAAAAGAGTTATTGAAAAGAGTTATTGAAAAAGAGTTATTGAAAAGAGTTATTGAAAAGAGTTATTGAAAGAGTTATTGAAAAAGAGTTATTGAAAAGAGTTATTGAAAAGAGTTATTGTTAATGAAAGAGTTATTGAAAAGAGTTATTGAAAAGAGTTATTGAAAAGAGTTATTGAAAAGAGTTATTGAAAAGAGTTATTGAAAAGAGTTATTGAAAAGAGTTATTGAAAGAGTTAGTTGAAAAGAGTTATTGAAAGAGTTATTGAAAAGAGTTATTGAAAGAGTTATTGAAAAGAGTTATTGAAAAGAGTTATTGAAAAGAGTTATTGAAAGAGTTATTGAAAAGAGTTATTGAAAAGAGTTATTGAAAAGAGTTATTGAAAAGAGTTATTGAAAAGAGTTATTGAAAAGAGTTATTGAAAAGAGTTGATGAAAAGAGTTATTGAAAGAGTTATTGAAAAGAGTTATTGAAAAGAGTTATTGAAAGAGTTATTGAAAGAGTTATTGAAAGAGTTATTGAAAAGAGTTATTGAAAAGAGTTATTGAAAGAGTTATTGAAAAGAGTTATTGAAAGAGTTATTGAAAAGAGTTATTGAAAGAGTTATTGAAAAAGTTATTGAAAAGAGTTATTGAAAAGAGTTATTGAAAGAGTTATTGAAAAGAGTTATTGAAAAAGAGTTATTGAAAAGAGTTATTGAAAAGAGTTATTGAAAAGAGTTATTGAAAAGAGTTATTGAAAGAGTTATTGAAAAGAGTTATTGAAAGAGTTATTGAAAAGAGTTATTGAAAAGAGTTATTGAAAAGAGTTATTGAAAAGAGTTATTGAAAAGAGTTATTGAAAAGAGTTATTGAAAAGAGTTATTGAAAAGAGTTATTGAAAAGAGTTATTGAAAAGAGTTATTGAAAGAGTTATTGAAAAGAGTTATTGAAAAGAGTTATTGAAAAGAGTTATTGAAAGAGTTATTGAAAGAGTTATTGAAAAGAGTTATTGAAAGAGTTATTGAAAAGAGTTATTGAAAGAGTTGATTGAAAGAGTTATTGAAAGAGTTATTGAAAAGAGTTATTGAAAAGAGTTATTGAAAAGAGTTATTGAAAAGAGTTATTGAAAAAGAGTTATTGAAAGAGTTATTGAAAAGAGTACTGAAAAGAGTTATTGAAAAGAGTTATTGAAAAGATGAGTTATTGAAAAGAGTTATTGAAAGAGTTATTGAAAAGAGTTATTGAAAAGAGTTATTGAAAAGAGTTATTGAAAAGAGTTATTGAAAAGAGTTATTGAAAGAGTTATTGAAAAGAGTTATTGAAAAGAGTTATTGAAAAAGAGTTATTGAAAAGAGTTATTGAAAAAGAGTTATTGAAAAGAGTTATTGAAAGAGTTATTGAAAGAGTTATTGAAAAGAGTTATTGAAAAGAGTTATTGAAAAGAGTTATTGAAAAGAGTTATTGAAAGAGTTATTGAAAAGAGTTATTGAAAAGAGTTATTGAAAGAGTTATTGAAAAGAGTTATTGAAAGAGTTATTGAAAAGAGTTATTGAAAGAGTTATTGAAAGAGTTATTGAAAGAGTTATTGAAAAGAGTTATTGAAAAGAGTTATTGAAAGAGTTATTGAAAAGAGTTATTGAAAAGAGTTATTGAAAAGAGTTATTGAAAAGAGTTATTGAAAAGAGTTATTGAAAAGAGTTATTGAAAAGAGTTATTGAAAGAGTTGTTGAAAAGAGTTATTGAAAGAGTTATTGAAAAGAGTTATTGAAAAGAGTTATTGAAAAGAGTTATTGAAAAGAGTTATTGAAAAGAGTTATTGAAAGAGTTATTGAAAAGAGTTATTGAAAGAGTTATTGAAAAGAGTTATTGAAAAGAGTTATTGAGAAAGAGTTATTGAAAAGAGTTATTGAAAAGAGTTATTGAAAAGAGTTATTGAAAAGAGTTATTGAAAAGAGTTATTGAAAAGAGTTATTGAAAAGAGTTATTGATGAAAGAGTTATTGAAAAGAGTTATTGAAAGAGTTATTGAAAAAGAGTTATTGAAAAGAGTTATTGAAAAGAGTTATTGAAAAGAGTTATTGAAAAGAGTTATTGAAAAGAGTTATTGAAAAGAGTTATTGAAAAGAGTTATTGAAAGAGTTATTGAAAAGAGTTATTGAAAAGAGTTGATGAAAAGAGTTGAAATTGAAAAGAGTTATTGAAAAGAGTTATTGAAAGAGTTATTGAAAAGAGTTATTGAAAAAGAGTTATTGAAAAGAGTTATTGAAAAGAGTTATTGAAAAGAGTTATTGAAAAGAGTTACTGAAAAGAGTTATTGAAAAGTTATAAAAGAGTTATTGAAAGAGTTATTGAAAAGAGTTATTGAAAAGAGTTGACCGCTGTTTGAAAGAGTTATTGAAGAGTTATTGAAAAGAGTTATTGAAAAGAGTTATTGAAAAGAGTTATTGAAAAAGAGTTATTGAAAAGAGTTATTGAAAAGAGTTATTGAAAAGAGTTATTGAAAAGAGTTATTGAAAGGTGCTGAGTTATGAAAGAGTTATTGAAAGAGTTATTGAAAAGAGTTATTGATTGAAAAAGAGTTATTGAAAGAGTTATTGAAAAGAGTTATTGAAAGAGTTATTGAAAAGAGTTATTGAAAAGAGTTATTGAAAAGAGTTATTGAAAAAGAGTTATTGAAAAGAGTTATTGAAAAGAGTTATTGAAAAAGAGTTATTGAAAAGAGTTATTGAAAAAGAGTTATTGAAAGAGTTATTGAAAAGAGTTATTGAAAAGAGTTATTGAAATAGTTATTGAAAAGAGTTATTGAAATAAGTTATTGAAAGAGTTTAATATTGAAAAGAGTTATTGAAAAGAGTTATTGAAAAGAGTTTAATATTGAGTTATTGTTTAATATTGAAAAGGGTTATTGAAATTCCTCTTTTCAATTAGTCTTTTATAACTCGCAAATAAGCAAGTATTCAAATAGTATTTTATCGCGGGACAAAATTGTGACTCGAAAACCGAGTCAGCGAGTCAAATTCGAGTCCGGGCCTTCGAGTCCGAGTCCGAGTCGCGACAAGCCAAGTCCGAGTCCACAAAAAATCGGTCTCGAGTCGGACTCGAGTCCTAGGCCGGACTCGAGTACTACATCACTGCCTAACCCACCTTAGGTTCGGCCGATGGTAGCGGCTGAACCCTGTTGGTATAGAGATGTTCTGCAGATGAGCACGTAGCCTAAAGCTTAGCTCAACTAAACATCAAAGGTTAAATCATGAAACCGAAGCTGGAGAAATTCTTGCCCCGGTAACAGTCGGCGTCTCTGTCCATATGCATGAAGAAACGGCTACGGAATGTAGTGAATGCCACATACCCGCCCCCGGCGAATTCAGCAATATATACAGTCTAAAGTGAACAATGCACACACTCCAAGCCGCTGATGGGAAAGAACCACAGAACTTTTAAAAGTATTAGACTATGGTGCTGGTTTTAACCCCATCCTTGAAATTTAAACCGAACTTGGACTAACGCACAAAATGCGCATTATACTTTAACGTCGTGCCTCATTAATAATTTCCTATGTAGCCGCTTTTAGAACACTCTCGCCGTTGTAGTGTCAAGCATCAATCAAGCCTGTAATAGAGATATTGAAAGCGTACGCTTTGAAATCGTTGGTGATACTAGTGCACCATTTGGCTAACAGACAAACCATTCGCGTTCTGAACAAACAACTCATGGGGGTCAGTCCTGACATCTCTGGAAACCGCATAGGCCTATTCGCTCTTACTTAAATTACTCTTACGCAAAAATGATCCTTTAAAATTGTCAATATAGGATATAGTTACTTCTCTCATGTCAACTCTCTACATTTCATTATCTCCTCATCTAGACCCTCATTCTGTAACCTTTGGTATTTCACATCCGAAATTTCTACCTTCAGGCAAAAACTCACACACATTCAACCCTATATTTCACAACATCTATATATCAATTATTATTCATATTAAAACCATGTTATGGAAGACTCTAATAATTGTATTGTGGCAATACACACGTATTCTGTACATGAACCTGCCCACGTATGCATTATTAAACTGTAGGCCCTATTGCTATGATGAAATTAATTGTCTGTATAGCGTTAACGATGCACTTGCACACTAACTTTCACAGGTGCCGTCTATCTCACACGCATGTATAATAAATAATTAAAGTTGTTCGGTGATAGGCTACGATGGTAAGCCATATTGGAGAGGTGCCACCGAAATCTGTCGTCGTCTTCTGATCGTAGAGACGAGAGACAGAGACGAGACAGAGACGAGAGACAGAGACAGAGACAGAGACTGAGAGTCAGATAGACATAAAGAAAGAAACAAAGAAACAAAGAGTTTGTTTCTGGTGATGATCATGACGACGACGACTGCGATGATGATGACGACCAAGACGAGGACGATGATGATGATGATGATGATGATGATGATGATTACGATGACTGTGATAATTGTGATGATTGGAATGATTATGCCGACTATCTGTGCATCTTGGATGGTGATAAATCAGGCAACATTTGTGCATGCACAGCGAGATAGCAAAATGACGTTAGGCCCCATTAATTCAAGAATTATTTTACTTTGGCCTCCTCTAGAGGATGGACTAATGGACTAATGAACTGAATGGTCTAAACTATATCACTGGTTAGGCAGACCTACCAGGACGTCATTTTTCTTGATTTCAATTGCGTTGTCTACAGGATAAAATGCCTGAAAATAAAAATGAAATTATTTTCAGCTTCAAACAAGCAGGACTATTATTAGGCTACAATGTTTTCGGAAAGAAGAATTTAGGTAGAATCCCAATCACTTCAAATTCTCCGAATAACTGCGGATTAGCACCAGAAAGAAATGTTCCTCTGAATATAAATTGGAATTCCGCGGATGCAAAGGTGAATAGCTGTTCACCACTTTTTACGGTTCACAACTATCGTTCAGGGGTCGAACTCGCGTATGAAATGTCGTAGTATTGATCGCCATTTTCTACACTGAGCCTATCGTGTCATTTCATGTCTCGGACCCCCTACCCCCTTGGAACAGTCTTCCGCTGCACATGCGTGCCGTTATAATTAACTCTCAAAAGCAAACATTCTCAAAATGTCTCAAAACGAACTTATATAGATCTATAGGTCAATTAGATAGTCGAGCGTGCAGCGTTTTTTGATCTACTAAAATACGCAATATTAAGTGTCTTCATACATACATGCATACATATTTACATACATAGGCTACATACAATGTCATACATACATACATATATACATAAATACATTACATGCATATATACATACATAAATACATGCATACATACATACATACATACATACATAAATCCACACCTACATATTACTAGAATGATAAGGATTGAAGTACGTTCAATCAGTAAAGAAAATGCCCGATATATACGCGTATCTAAATATAGGTGTGTTGCTATATATATCCATAATTATGTAGAAAGATATTTTGATGGATGGAAGAGAGGAGAAGCGAAGCACAAAGTGCCATAAATGCTTCTCTAAGTATAGGTCTAAATGCGATGATTTTAGCAACAACATCTGTCCGTTCTTCTCCTAATGCGCCACTTAAATGGCTTTAAGCAATAAGCAGCCATCAGGTAATGGAACATTACGGTAAATGGTCTGCAGATGGCATTTATGGTAATTAACATCTCGCTGGTCAGATGCTTACCTGAGGCCAACGCGGATTACCTTTGCCAATCATATTCCAGGTACCATTACGCACCTGGTACCCGCTAATGACTCGACCTGTAATCAAGAAACATCAAATGCACGTGCTGTCGTTAGACTATTGTAGGCCTATATCATTTCGTGTCATTATGGCCGCAGTTAGGATTATGAATTTTTTCGGTTGTTGTCTTCAGTAAACATACGCCAAGCAAAGTGGAATTGTAAATATGAGACCATATTGCGAAAACATTAACCAATGAATATGTAATGAATAGCTCCGAAATTTCTCAGCGCCACACAAAAGCCTCGTCAGGGAGACCAGCTTAATCACCTGCGCTATATATATATATTGTATTGTATTGTATTGTATTGTATTGTATTTGATCATTTATAAAGCCCTTCTCACAGCATAATCCTTTCAGAAGCGCTCCCAGTGCGAGGTACTCCGAGGAAAAGGAAGGTTTCAAGGTGAGAGAAAGAGGTAGAGATGCTACTAGAGAGGATTGTAGAGCGTAGAGAAGGAGGAATTCGATTCCATAGAGAGGGACCTATGCACACAAAGGACCTGGATTGAACCATTGTGGTCCTAACACGGGGAACAAAAAGGTCAAGCTGGTCAGAGGATCTGAGAGGACGCTTTTTCAAGTCCACTGTAGCCGCCAGGTCAGAATCCGGGGAGGTCTACTGGCTGTAAAACTCAGTGAAGGTTTGAGATTAGAAACATTTATGAACGAAGATCTGATATTCATTGATATTCCTGGATACATTCTGGATACTGCATGCAAGAATCCAAATTGTAAATGGCACCTCTTCAAGAAACTCTTCATATGTGTTCCCATGCCAACTGGCAATACAAGTATGGTATTTGCTGACGAAAGAGGGAAGAACAAAATAAAGTTAAAAATGCTTATTAGGTTAGATTAACGAATCACAAGATGGCTGCTTTTGGTGACACTGAACCATGTGTGTACTTCTGCAATTTGATCTAAGTGAAGCCGACGACAGCTAATTACATTAGTCGTATAGAAGCCAAAGCATCTGCCAGTGCTGGCGCTAGAAGTCATTATGTCAGATAATTGAAAACGTGCTTTCTATTATTAGGCATCCGGTGGCTTGATTGAAAGTTTGATTTCAAATGGATTCTTTCTTTGCTACGACGTTCAATTAAATATCGAAGCAGAGTGCGGAATCGATAGGGCTAGATTTGAATGAACATTTGTGATTTGCAGGGTTCTATGCATGTGCATTATATACATACACAAATATTAACAAATGTATATATCATTTATATACATTTGTATAATCCTACATATATATCTACGCACACATGTGTGTATATATGTGTGTGTGTGCATGTTTTTGTAGTGGCCATTCAGTAGCGCTCCCAGTGAGAAAACCCCTTGAGAAAAAGAAGGTTTTGAGAAGGGAGAAGGCTGTAGGAAGAGACATAGAAAGAATGGTAACACGTAGAGAGAAGGGAAGGGCATTCCATAGGGAGGGCCCGATAGTGGCAAAAGATCTATTTTGAGCCATTGTGGTCCTAACTCGTGGAACAAAAAGAGTATGCCTGACCAAGGAGCGGAGAGGTCGATGAGAGAGCTGAAGAGAGAGGAGAGCGAATGTGATCCCTAAGATATATGTGTTTGTACTGTTTGTTTGTGTGTGAGTGTATGCGTGCGTGTGTGTGTGTGTGTGTGTGTGTGTGTGTGTGTGTGTGTGTGTGTGTGTGTGTGTGTGTGTGTGTGTGTGTGAGTGTATGTGCGTGCGTGCGTGCGTGCGTGAGTGTGTGTGTGTGTCTGTGTGTGTGTGTGTGTGCGTGTGTGCTTACCGAGCTCGTGTGCGTGAACTCTGAACCCAAAAGGATGAAGCTCCGAATCGTCGTCAAAGATACAACTGACGTCACCATATGTCTCTAGAGAACAACATCATAATAGACATAGACTTGGCCTACTTAAATTGTCTAGTCTCATTGTATAACTGACCGCATTTTATTCGATCGCAGTGTACACTGTGATGCCAATACGATAAAGGTAGCATCAACCATTACAGGTCGATAAAGGTAGCATTAAACCATTACAGGTCGATAAAGGTAAACTATTACGTGTCAATAAAGGTAGCAATAAGCCACTACCGGTCGATAAACTTAAGGTAGTAGATATTTCGGCTGATTTCCATACGATACGACACCACTTAAACTTATAGCCTTTCTTTATAGGCTTGCAATGAAATGCCAGTTTGAAAAGACCAACTGGGATTCGAATTCTTCACGCAGAGAGGAAATAGAACTGCTTTGCAATTTGCCACTGCATTTACTTCGACTTGTGTTAGGATTATTTATTGTGGTGATAGTTAAGGTCAGAGGAGACTTAATTAAACGAGATGATTGATTAGGGTGAATGCCTGAGTAAGGGTCGGTTTATTTTTGAATGACGATATAGGCATGGAAAAAATCTAAGCAAAGATCATGAATTATAAATTAGACAGTTTCGACAAAGAAGCATTTAAGATTCATAGGTTCTTGAATAAGTAAGCGACGAAACACAAGCCGAAAGAAACATTACGGCAGAAATTCTTCAATGCAAGAGTTGTGGACTTGTGGAATCGATGATAGAACTGTCTCAGTGGACACTGTAACACATGTTGAGAGGAAGTTAGAAAAATTGAGCTATTAAGCATAGTCCACTAGTCCAGATTAATTTGCAGTGGTTTTGACACAGATTATACGTCTTCTCAACCACTTAAAACCCTTGTTATGATATGTAATGTTAAGAGTTTACGGCGGACACAATGACGTCATTACTAATGAGGTGATTTAATGTCGCCTATGAATAGTTTATAATTTATAAATCTTAAGAAGACTTACTCTTGGAATGAGCTGGTATGGACAGAGCATTGACGAGCAGTATGAAGATGCCGGCCATGAATTTCGGTCTGGAAGAAATTGCAAATAACTAATGACGATCACTTATAAAGATAAATGTATAGGCCTACGGATGCTTCAAGAGGTTTCCTGAAAGGCGCTATATAAGTACTCAGCTGCATACATTAATAATTTATTGTGCTGTGATGTGATGAGTTGGAATGTGATATGAGGTGATTGATGCGATGTAGGCTTAAACGAATTATTAGCAAGATCAAGACAATGTATTAGTCTCCATGTAATAGACTCTATTAGTCAATAGGCCGCAATGTTATAGTGGTATCTTTGGTGGACACACGGTGGCGTAGTGTATCGAGGACGGTCACCCATAGTAGGCCACTCACTTGGCTCGGTGTTACTCGATTATTTGAGCCTGCCGGTGTCATATCAATTGCGTCAGGTTATCACTAATTTTACTGATGAGTTTGCTCTAAAATGTTTTCACTTGTGACACTCCATTCAATCGACAACCTTTGACTACGGTTTAATTTGAGGTGACATCGATTAATGGCGTTTGTAATTATGATAAATGCGCTATAGAATTCACTAGTTTGGATAAGGCTGGATTTTGTCAAAAACACTACAATCGTCAACCATATTTTGTTATAAATACAATATTATTTAAGTGGTTCAATACTCATAATAGCCCTATTATGTATTGTTTTCGGTCGAATGTTGCTTTTCAATGCTTACCTCTTCTTCGTTACTGTCAGTCGAAGTCCCGAATGGTCTGCAGCCTGGTTATCTGCAACACAAAGACCCAACAGACTTAGCCCTATGTTACAATCGTAATCATAGGCTCAAAATTACTCCAAAGCGTAAACGTTCCGTGCAGAGTACCACCTTTTTCGTTAGTGTCGCAAGTTTTACCAGTTGTAATAGTTTCTACCGAATGGAAAATCAAAACAGTATTTAACCCCTTTGCAGGTAAGTAACCCCACATTCCTTAAAACATTCATCGGGCTTTTACAATAGCTGTGAAGAGACTGGTATCAGCCTGCCGGCAGAGCTGGTCAAAGGCTGAGCTGTAAATGGATAGATAACTAGATATCCCAGCCGGGTCATCATAGGCCTACTTATAATGGATTGGAGCTGTTTTATCCTGCTGACGAGCAAACCCCTCCATGCTGCGCTGGCGTACAAAAGGGTCGTGGCGCGAACCACGTCAAATAGGTTTGGAACCTTGAGGCGAGCAATTAAGCTGCATAATGCATACATGGACTGTCTGGCCTTGCAGCATGTTCGACGTATATGCTTTCAAAATTAAGGGCTTCCATAAGCGTTACCCATAATTACCATAACAGAAGAGACCTTGAACACTATAATTCGTGACACTGAACGCAGAGCTGGTGCTACGCAGAAACGCCGTTCATTCACACCAGCTGACATATCGAAGTGCTTTCATGTGTGAAGCAAAAGACATCAATAAGTAAATTCAGATCATCATTTAGTGTGCTGAATAATGCATGGTGTCTGTATTTCTGTCTGTCTGTCTGTCTGTCTGTCTTAACCCTTGCGTCTGTAATCGAAACTTCCCGATATCTTCGTAGACCAAAACCTGAGTGGTGCAAGCCAATTTATTCACAAACGTTTAGTCAAAACTAAGATCTGTGAGTTAGCTATGGTCAGCTATGGTTCCAAGTGCATTTTTATATGTGAAGCTGATAGAAAATAGACGGCTACAGCGTATGGTATTTAGGACAGGAACGCAAGAAAGATAAGATAGACAACCTGGTGTCTTGCTTACATTTCGACAGCAGCTCTAACAAAGCCAAGGTTGCGCCTTAAGGACGAATTCGGTTGATTTATAAAGCCGCATTATACGTTGTGGTCAGTTAACCAACGTCTCCTGTCTTTGCCTTATCATGCAATGTGTATAAAAGGCTACACTACTCCACCAGTGTTAGCACGGCCATCAAGGGAATATCCTTAATGAAAACGACCCCAGAAGAAGCTTAAATCTTACATAATGCACGCAACAGAAGGTGTGAAATGAAGATATCCTTCACCACCTCATTGCTTTCACAAATACACAAATAGCTTAACATTATAGTAATGCATACATTGCATAGGCCTATATAATATTGAGTTAACAGCTCAATTTCTTAGTCTCGGCATATATGAGGAGTAAGTGGTCAATCTTCTCCATCCTCGCCTGATAGTCCACCCACAGAGTACAATCCGTTGGCCTCCTTTAGTCCAAATGTCTTCATCATAATCTATACAAGATCAGTTATATTTACTTTCCATATTAGTGTCCCGTTTCAATGTGTGCGTTCATCCTGCATGAAAGCACATGATTAGACCGCTACTTAAACTACTTAGGCTAGTTCTGATGTTCTGTTGGTCAACAATTATAGTTGATATCTTTTTCACTTCCCTTCATCCTCGCGTTTAGCTAATTTCTCAACATAAGCTAACATACTAAGTCTGCATAATCGTAGCCTATATCAGTGCTTCAAAAATAATTATTGATTATAGATGATCATTAATTGTTACGTTACCTTGAAAAGGTGACTTATAGTGAATCTGCAGTACAAGGTATCGAACAGGTGTCTGTCCTCCAATCTGGAAGCCGACATCTGTAAGTGTATAACAACAGTTGCTATGGTATTTGTTACCAGCGTCAAAGAATGGAGAGAGGAAACTCGTTCAGACCTTTTCCCCATGTATATGATTCATTTATGTTATTAACCTCCAAACGTTCTGCACCTTTATCAGTCATTTATGTGAAAGCAAATTAAATTCATAACTGAACTCTCACTTGCCAGTTATCTTTTTGCTGGTTAAATTACTATAAATTGCTAAATGATAAATAAATAATTCAAAAAGATGAATAACAAATAAATACTTAAAGATAGAGATAAATAGATAAATAAATATACAAGTGAATAATTAAAGAAATAATAAAAAATAATAAATATGCATATGAAAATAAAATTAGAAATTAGAAAAACACCACTTTTGTGAAGTACTTAAAGTGTACTATTTTAAATGTCTTGATACTTAATCGTTATTGTAATTGCAGTTGTAATTACAAGTATCTATTAAGACAGTTAATAATAAGCTAATATAACCCTATACATACATTGGCGACATATATTAAATGGCGTGCCCACCTACTCACTTTAAATACATAACTGTTTTTAATCTTCCGTTTGCTTATTAAAAAACTAGCTAGCATTAGCCAATGCTAACTATGTTATCATTCTAGTTGAAATTTAATTCACTCCCACTTCTGAACATTATGTTATCGACCTCTACCTAACAGCACCGGTACATAGAGAATACTAAGTTGGGATACTAAAGGACCAGAGTCCCGCTAAGCAGGGCGCTTAGCGACTCCTGGTCCCTAGTATCACAACTTAGTATTTTATTCATTCATTCATTCAGGAGATTTATACAGCACCTCTTCAAGGCAACTACTCAGAGGTGCTCCCTGAAATCTGATGATGCGTCATTGCATTTATTTGTTTGGGAGCAATAAACAGCCTATGTTATGTTCTTAAATTTAACAGCATCAATAACTTCTAGGTCTAAAATGCATCCTACAGATGCGTTTCTCGACACCCAAAACGATTCCCGAGAAATCATAAGTCACGAGATTAGAGCTTTGCTTAGTGACAAACGACCGAAGAGATTCTCTTTGGCACCTTTTGGCACTTGGGTCGGAGGCGCATTTCGTGCCCAAGCGAAAATGATGTTATTAGATGAAGTTGTTCTGCACGCGCTGTAGCACTCCTTCCTACAAACAGACAATAATTGCCTCAGCCAGTGTAGTCATTCGAAGAAGGGGACCCAGTGCAGAAAAGGAATTATTATTAAGTTATTATCGTTATCATGATCATGATGATGATAATGATCATCATCATCATCATTGCCATTTATTATCATTATTATTATTGCCCCGAGGTAAGAGAGATCCCTCAACGAATTCAACATTATTTAAACATTATATATTATTAGACCTATAATTATTAGCATCATCGTTATTATTAAAAAATACTATTAATGCTATTGTTGTTGCTGCTGCTATTATTATTATTGCTATTGTTATTATTATCGTTATTATTATCATTATTATTATTACAATACCACAAAAAGTCCTGGAACAGGGCTGTTTACTCGTTTATTATTACTATCTATATCACATTATTCTGCTCAGACACTTCGTCGTAATCTTCATAATCATCGCCGTAGTGTGAGCATGATGAAGATGACAGTAATAATAACAATAATTATAATAATCAGAATCATTATCATCACCATTTTATTACCAATATTACATTCACTAATATCACGGTCATTATCATAGCAAAATGATCGTCATCGTCATTATCATCATGACCACTGCCAACATAATCAGCATAATCATTAGCATCATCCTTCATCGGCATCACCACTGATGCAACAACATGCCAAGCTGCTGGCTGTGTCCAAGACTGTGTCCATGGCTATGTCCATTCCGCTAGGCAGGTATACGTCGTGCACGAAACGTGACAGGAATATTATATTCTCTCCAAGATCCTCTCGGTAGATTGCCACATTCATGTCTTTGGTTGTCTTCCTCTACTGCTAGTTCTCAACACATGCTTCAGTGTTAAACCTAGCATGTGTGTGGTAATCATGTCCTTGGCCCATTCTCATCAGCATGTCGTACGTCTCATCCCATGTCCTATCATCATGACCACTGCCAACATAATCAGCATTATCATTGGCATCATTCTTCATCGTCACCACGTGATGCAAACAACACACAATACAGCACATCACTGTACCACTGGGGACTGTGGTCCATGGCTATGTTCGGTGCCGCTAGCTGGAGGTATGCGGGTTCGAATCCACCTCAAAGTCGACAGGAATATTATCAAGCGCCACAAGTTATCTAATCGGAAGAATCTCCCACTTCCAGCCTTGTGCAGATTTAAATGCTATCTCAACACAGTGCTTCGGTGTTGGACCTATAACAAGTGTGTGCCAAACATACAATAGTATATAATATGTAGGACATATTATACATACATTCATATATGATATATATACATATATTATATATACATATACGAGGCTAAGCATACTTTATATATCTAATATATTTGGGCTTAGTTCACCGTGTTCTTATTCATTGGTATATTGCGTCCGATTTTTATGTGTAGCTATCGATTGCGATAAGCAATGTGTTATCAACCTTTCCTTTCCTGCCTCTGTCACGCTGTCTCTCTCTCACTCTGTCTCTCTGTCACTCTGTCTCTCTGTCTCTGTCTCTCTCTTTCTGGTTTCTCTGCGCTAAGCAAGCGTGAAGAGCTTTATTGCCCTTTAGACGATCAGAGATTATTCTGTTCACTTGCATCAACACATCTGTCTCTCTGCTCATTGCATCAATAAAGCACGTTGAAATGGGATAAACCAGTTTCAGTTAAACTCAACTATACAATGCACTACAGAATACCATGAAAATATACCTACAAATCAGAAAACATAATTTGTAAATTTATAAATTTGTAACGCGCGCAAGGTCACACCGAATTGTGAATCTGAGCCGCGGATGGTCAGTCGCCATGGGAAGATGCAGTAGATATCCAAGTGCTTGAAAGCCAAGGAGAAATACTGAGTTTCGAGTCGCTTTTTGAAGGAAGGAAGTGAATTTGAGCTACGAAGAGAGAGCGGAAGTCGATTCCATTCCCTGGGGCAGAGGCATGGAATGCACCTGATTCCATAACTGTTCTGCATCGGGGCTCAGGCTCTCAGCTAACAGACCCGTACATGATGATCGATGGCAACGAGGAGGAAAGTAAGGAGTTAGTAGTGACTGAAGGTAGGGAGGTGTTCTGATACTGAGGAATTTGAAAGCCAAACAGGCCAACTTAAGTTTTATCCTGAACTCAACAGGAAGCCAATGCAGCTGACGGAGTAGGACTGAGGAACGTGTTCGGATAGTGGGACACACAGCACTATGGCAGCTAAGGAGTTTTGGATTCGTTGCAACCTATTGAGTTCAAGGTCTGAGAGACCCACAAAAACCGAATTAGCATAATCAAGGCGAGAGGAGAGAGGCAAGGGAATTCTTAGGCAGAGCCGACCTGATGTGACGCATTGCCCTGATGTGATAGAAACAAGATTTACAAAGGTTTGTTATATGCGGTCGGAATGTGAGCCTGCTGTCCAGGATTACCCCAAGTGTTTTGACCGTATCGAATACTGCCACAATCGAGTCTGCGAGGTTGATACTGGAAAGTGAAGGGAAGGAAAGCAGACGTCGGTGTGACCCAAACAGAACTGCCCCAGCCTTGTCTGGATTTATGGTAAAACCATTGAAACAGAACCATGCATACATAGAAGAGAGGCACTCCACCTGTTTTAGTTTACCAGACTGATCAGTGTGTGACAGAGCAATATGGAGCTGAGTATCATCAACGTAGTGTTGTAATTGGACTCCAAAGTAATGAAGATCCTTCATGATTCAGAGGACTTTTGTCCACGTTACAATTGCTGCAGCAGATATTCTTTCACCGGTAGAATGTCCCTAAATCCTCTGACTAATTCTGAAGACTTTCGGTTTGCAGTTGCGTTCGCTGATACTCTACTAAGACAGGCCCCAATACTGTACCAACTCGCAAGTCTTCAACTCTTGTACAGGAAAATGTTACTTTAATAGACTTACTTTAACGAGGAGCGTGTACTGAAAGTGACTGGAAAGCCACTGCAGCCCGTCGTTAAAGTATAAAGGCATCGCTTATTTGGAGAAAGTTGATCACCTTATTTCTAAAACCATGGTAGGCCTATTTTTTCCATCGAATTCCTCTGCACGCGATGGCAAATCGTGATTAAATTTATTGCTATTTTATGGGCCCTATTAAATCGTATTCGATTCGACAGATCGTCTAAATCGTCTCGTTTCTCTGTCTCAAACGTTTGTGAAACCGGATCTGCAATTTCCAGAAGCAATTTCATCGTCGATACATCTCAGTTAGTTTTACAGACACGTCATGTGTGCCGCAGACGAGTTCCGTTTCATACTCATTAACCGGTGAACATTGAGTCAGGAAAGCTATTAGCTGTAGCCTGAAGTAACTTCATGTGTGTATGTATGTAGGTGTGTGCGTGCGTGTCTGTGTTTACGCGTGTGTGTCTGTATGTGTAAGAGAGACATAGACAGATAGACAGACAGTAAGACAGACAGCTTCTGGACGCTTATTCCAGAAACAGTCAAATTCTAATCGAAAATCAAAGACGGGTGATTTAAAAGAAACGACTTCTCAACTACTTTGCTATTTAACTTTAGGGAAGGGCCATTTTTTTTATCCCAACGGAATGTCACATACTTAACTTTTTATGGAAAGAACGCAAGAGAGGAGTGCATTGAAGCATGGACGGCAATGATGCAACTCATAGCTTTGTCAAAGGATTCTGATTTGTAAAGGGAAACTCAAATTTCCAGCAGACTTCGGAATATCCTGTTTCTCTGCTGCATTTAATAATCATTTATACTCGATAGATTGTACCTTAGTTAAGATTGTTTATAATGTACAACTGAGAACATTACAATCTGTTTTGTTTTGATTTTGTTTGTTTGTTTGTTTTAAATCTTGTACTGCAATGTTTTGTTATTTAGTTGTTTGGCTATGATTTAGCCCTAACATTGTTATTTAAGTTGAATTTTCTATAACTATATGATCATAAAAATCGTCTTGCAATCAGTAAATGTAATATGGAAAAGGAGCAGCCCTGCAATAGCGGATTATTTTATCCTTTAGGGCTGTCCTGTTGACGGCATCAGCAGATTAACATTGTTTTTAAATGACTGATTGTTAATTAATTGTGCTGTTGTTGATTCAATAAACGGCTGATTGATTGATGATTTACAGAAAACGGTAGAACGACCAAAGATTGCATGCGATGTAGCTACAGTATGACGAAGCAGCGATAGCCTGATAATAAAATAAGACTATGTATGGGGATGTGTTGCCGTTGTTTGGTGGCATTAGTGGTGGTGTTGTTGGTGGTGTTGGTCTTCGTTCGGCTGTGGTGGTGGTGGTGATGGTGCTGGTGATGATGATGACAACGACGAAGATGAAGACGACGATGATGATGGCTGTGGTTAGCTGCAGTAACCACAGCATCTTACCAGACGGAGGCAGTCGTCGTTTCCGGTTCTTCGCAGCCAAAGAGCAACATGTGATGAGCCAGAGAAGCCTCGGCCAACGCCTCCAGCTGTGCTACAATTGTCAGATGTTCACACTAAACAGCAGTTTTACTATCGATTGTTTGTATGCATGTGTGTAAACACTGTACATGCACATCCAGACAATTATTCTATATATGACATGGACTTGTTACACGTTCACATATGACATAGTTTCGCCTCTGAATAGACCATACTGCGAGAGGCGCTTTATAAATGTTCAGATACGATAGTTTATAAGTAAGTAAGTAAGTAAGAATATCCTTTAATAAACCAATTGCTAACCGCATTTTGGTGTACACACATCATAGTAGTCGCAATAATCTAAACATAGTAGTCGCAATAATCTAAATTAGCCAGTCTATCTTATTCAAGTCTTATAAATCATCCTATAGTGATTTAGGTTCTTCGCATCAGGCTATCAGCGGGAGGAATGACACGATCATGGGCCCTGGGGCGAAGATAATAAACAGACGTTTTAACCGGAGGAAGCAAGGCATGTAGCACATAACCTTTATCGGTCAGAACAGCAGAGAAAAGGCGGGAATCCGCCTTTAAGCATAACTGCTCAAAGGACGGTGAGTCCTTAGGAAGGTAATGATAGCGAATCAGGCGACGTATCAAGGTCTGAAGTCTGTTCCTTTCGCACTGCCCCGCGAAACTCCACCAAACAGGCGAGGCATATAGCATCCGTGCCAGGATAGTGGGTCAAGAGAAATCTTTACAATGTTTTGCTTTTGTCACGCATTGACCCTTGTTTGAAAACCGATAGGATTGCTCACTGCAATAACGCATAATATAAAAGCAATGCGTGCATGAAGATATATTGCCCATATGCTGGACATAAAAAAATTCTCAAAGGCACGGCGACTGTAATGGATCGTTCAAGTTCCATGCGTTGGAGTATTGTAAACTGAGTCTTGGTTGAACTATTGTTGCAGCTTTCCATGTTCATTATTTATTTAAAGCCCTGAAGGCAGATCAAAGCTCTTCGTTAAGATTCAAAGACAGAGTAGACTGCAATGGATGATAGCAGTGTCATATATGCAGGGACTGTCTGTCATATTCAGAGACAAACGGTCATATATCTCGGATCTTTACTGCGGGTGGCTCGGTCGCATTATAAACGTGGAGTACAATACAACACACAATACAACACATCACAATACAACTGGGGCGCGGTGGTGTAGGGGTATGTTCGGTGCCTTGCAGCTGGAGGGTTGCGGGTTCGGATCCACCTCAAAGTCGCCGCGTAGGGACCCTGGGCAAGTCCTTCACTCGCAATTGCTCATGCGCTTCGGCGTGAAACTCCGATTCAGCGTTCGCGCAGTAGTCGGGAGCGCCTCTGAATGGGAAATCCTGGTTGGGGCGCTATAACAAGTGTTCAGCTTTACAATACAATATTAAAGGACCACCTGCGTACGCAGAGACTGTGTGACATATGCAGAGACCATCTCTCGTATGCAGAGACCATCTCTCATGTTCAGAGACCATCTGTCGTATGCAAAGACTATTTCTCATAATAATTAGGGAACCATCTGTCTCTCATACGTAGAGACCATGTGGCATATGCAGAAACCATCTCGTATATGCAGAGACCTTCTGTCAGATGAAGATACAATCTCTTATACGCAGAGACCATCCCTTATATGCAGAGACCATCTGTCATATAAACAGAGACCATCTTTCATAGACTAGTTGTGTGACCTGGTTGCAATGGTGTTAAGCAAATACGAAGTCAAAGGTAAGTAATGGTAAGATATGCTTTAGTGATTTAGCCTGGGTTAAGTTGTAACGAAGGTATAACCCTCGTTACGTAGTTAATTACTGTCACCGACGGCGCCATAGAAGTTTGTATTGCGTCAGCCTTGTCGAACTAGCAATGGCAAAGCGTGCAAACAAGAGAGCAAAGAGTGCATTGAAATCGCGGCCTTTGGCCTGGATTGATATATACAGTCAACGTGCGATACGACGGGGAAGAGTAATACGGACAGATACATAGACACATACAGCGACGATATTGACGCAGACGCTTATAAAGGTTGCTATAGTAACGACAGTTAACCGGTCGTGCGACCTGCGTGTGAGATATACTGAAATAAGCAGGAAAGCATAGAAAGAAAGGATTCGCGCCTTGCGCATGCGCGTACCGTGTATCTTACGCTAGACGACGCGTCTCTTTGAGCAGTCTGCACGTGGCGTTTGATGAAGTAGCAGCTCTGTGTGAGCATTGAAAGGCCTGATCTCTGTGTGAGTGTAAAAATGGCGTTTCTTTAGATTTGCGGTCGAAGTTAAGTTTAAAAGGGATTAAATCTTAATTGCGATAGTTGTATTCGATCGTCGAGTTAAGGATTAGAAGTTATAATCGATTTCTTGGTGGAATTGTTTGATTGTCTCAACGGAAAGTTATCGCTTGTCACTGGTGGAAAGTTTCGATGAATCTGCCTGTGGTTTCTTTTGATATATCATTGCGATTTTAATAATTTGCTTGGAGTGTCATTGAAATTATATCTTGGCCTGGAATAACATTGCGAATTCAGCTGGCAAGCGTTTCTGTGAATATATCTACGCAATTTATATTCCATTGTGCGGAGTTTCTTGGCAAATTGCTCTGCGAAGTCTTTTTACGAATATTGCTGAAGGAATACATATTGAAATTCATGGAAGTTCGTTGCAATTAATATCACGGAATATATGTCTCATTTCCTGTGGAATATAATTGAAATACAGCAGAGGTAGGTAAAGCGAGCAACATAGGTTCGGCCAATTCACAGCCTCTTGAAATACAAGCGTCCACAGTCTTTTCATATCTCATCAGGCGCTACATAAATCACCACGTCTCACGGCCGGGGTATTAAGGCGCTAAGTAAATTCAATACTTTCCTCCCAGCTACCACTCGCATTGCGTGTTTGTAAGCTAAGGAAAGGCTATCCACATATATCGTTATATGTTGAATAGGGCCTATAGTAAGCTAAGGTAAAGGCTGTCAATATTGCTGTGTGTTGAATACTGCTGTGTGAATGTGTATTGTTGATTAGAATACACACATATTAAAATGTCACGTTTTTCAGTCCATTCACGTGAGATGGAAAGGCGCCCTAGTGAGGTGGGTGAGTTATGTCACACCCCTGCATCTCGTCTATCCAGGCCTAGCTCTGCTCTTGACCTGGTTCTAGAACGGCTTGGTAGTCTGACCGGAGTTATAGAGCGCCAGCGTGAAGACCAGTCGGAAATTCTGACAGGAATTAACGATAGGTTAGCGACACTGGCCGACCGTGTAGATCGTATAGAAGGTTCTCCAGTAAGAAAGTTTGCTGTGGGATCGGAATCGAACCCTGGTTATGGCATGGCCATGGCTGCTTTCTGTCCGACAGCCGCTGACATTGACCATTCGGCCCTTGGTCTACGGGGACCTCCGGATGATGTAAGGTTACATCCGGAATCCCTGGGATATCCTGGTACCATAAGAAGAAGTGAAATATTAAGTAACAAGCCGAGGCCCGATTACATGAGCCTAGGTGGTAAAACACGAACGTTTCCACGCTTTGCGATGGGTTCAAATCCTATGCTAAATGCTGATACTCGCTCTCCTTCGCCTGGGGTCTCACAGCAACACGTCCTGCCCGCGTCGGTAGATGAAAGCGCGCTGGGGGCTGCGATTTCGCGACGCGCGGACGGCGTAACAACTGGTACCAGAAGTGGGGTGGTACCAGTATCTTTTGGCACCCAAGAGTGGCATGAGAGGAATTTGAAAGAAACAGGTGAAGAGAGAATGAGGAAAGATTTGGAAAGAGTGGAAAGTCCAGTGTTTGAAAGAGAGATAGATATAGCGTCTAACAGGTCCAATAGTGTTGATCTTGAAATATGTAATGCACAAGATATTGAACCTAGATCAATAACTGAAAACACGCATGTACGAAGTAGTTTGGAGGAAGTCGGGTTAATGGGTCAATTAGTCACCCGTGGGCCACTGGGAGGGAACGGTCAAATCAATATCGCCACCCTTACACGACCCCCGACGACCACTCACACCCGCTCGCTCTCTGAACCACGACCTTCAAGCAAGATGGTCGATCAAAGGAATGCAGAACCGCGCATTTCGTTCTATCGGCCAATTCTAAAGCCGACGAACGCCATGCCAATGAGAAGCCGCGCTGATCTGTCTTCGCAAGCGAATCCGACACGAGGGTTAATGTATACGTCGACACTGAACCTGGTCCCTCGTGTTAATGCTGCTCCGACGGTGTATGATGGAGAATGGGTGCAACACCATGTCCAGCCTATTCCCGCTGTGCAAACCAACCTTTCCGTGCCTGGTCAAAGCTGCGAATCTTATCCAGTGCAACAGCCACCGTGGATGCTAAGGGTACCGGATCACACCCAGGCATTCTATTGCTATGGAGATAGCAAGGCTTTACCGAGCAACCGAACGGGAGAGGCCGCCACTGCATTGGTTGGATGGTCTTTACCGTGGAATACTGGGACGAATCAAAGCCGCGTCGGCGCACAACATTACGGCTTTGGTCGCGATGCAGAGAAACTTTCGGGTTTGAATGGACTAGAGACGAAACCGAATCCGACAGAGCTTATGCAAAAGACGCTGGTGCCGGTCGTGCCGATGACGACAGTAGCTACGCAGACGACGGCTACGGACGAAAATCCGAGAGCGCCGCCACCGACTACTTCCGCTGCGAACGAGAAGTCTTCGTCTACCACTAACTCCGATCGCCCGAAACAATGGATTAAACTTGGGAGCTATAATGGACGAACCGCTGTGGAGGCATTCATCCGGAAGTTCGAAATCTGTGCAAAGAACAATGGATGGTCGTCTGAGGAGCGTCTCAACCAGTTGCTTTGCTCTCTCACAGAACCAGCCAATCAGATTCTGTGGGAATTTCGAATCCGCTTCCGTTATTACATGGACTGATTTGGTCGAGCGTTTGAGGTCGAGATATGGTAGCGCTGATCAAACCGCTCTATATCAAACACAATTGAACGCTAGAAAACAGAAAGACGGGGAAGACTTTGGAACTTTAGTCCAAGACATTCGGCGACTGATGACCTTAGCTTACCCTGGTCCTCCGTCGTCGCTCAGTGAAAACATTGCTATCAGAGCCTTCGTGGACGCTTTAGCCGATCGCGAACTGGTACTCAAGATTAAAGAGCGAGAACCAGAGACTTTGGACAAAGCATACAAGTTAGCGATACGCATGGACGGTTACAAGAGAGCCGAACGTGACCAGAGCGACCATGATGAGCGTCGACATGGGCGAGTTAAGACTGTGAAACAGGTTGACCCTCTGATGGACGCCATCCTTCGACGATTAGATGGTCTTGAACAGAACGCGAGAGCTCCGCCTATTCCACAGCCTTACGGACGAAATCAGCAAGAACCACCCTATCGGAGAATGGAAAACCACGAGGCATCAGATTTTCGTCGACGTGGACCGAATGGCCAAAGAGGAGGACGCCCCGTCCGGAAGTGCTACGAGTGTCGATCTCCAGACCACCTAGCGAGAGATTGCCCGTATAGACAGCCCGCGCCTATTGAAACGACAACAGAGCCGAATCCGACGGAAGCCGCGACCCTTCGATACATTAGCGGGAGTAGCAACGCATATCTGCCGCTGATGATCCAGGGAAAATTGGTGATGGCTGTGATCGATACAGGAAGTGAACTCTCTTTGGTCCCTGCATCGATGGTACGATCACGAGATATGGTCGCGTCAGAGCAACTCCTTAACGCTGCAAACGGAACTTCGATAAATGTGATGGGCAAAACCATTCTACGCTGCCAGGCTAACGACTACACGTTCGACATGCCTTGCTTCGTCTCCGCCCAAGTCAGCGAACTGATCCTAGGTCTGGGGTGGTTGGAGCAACAAAAGGCGGAATTGAACTTTGGAGCCAGATGGATTAAAATTAACAATCGCATCTTCCCTATTTACCGCCAAGGTCGATCGGGGAATTGCTACAGAATTACCGCCGCACGAGACGTGAATGTAGCGACCCTGTGCGAAACTGGTGTGGAAGCCGATACGACACTTCCAGACCGTAAGCCGCCGCCCGAAAAGATCGTTGAAGTGCGAGAGGATTGTGAAGACATTACGCAGTCTATCGCAACCGTCGAACCTGAGGCAGATTTAGACGACAGCATGATCTGCCAGAGCATCAAGAACGAGGGACGAGAGGAACGAAGGGAAACCGACAATGAGGATTTGAAGGCCTTTTCCAATGCTTGTTCAAAGCTTTACACAGGCAACGCTGAACGGAAGCAGCACTTGGAACGAACCCTAACCCTGGTAGAGAGGCGAAATCCTTCAAGTCATGTAGCGCACAGAGTTAACAGTTTGCATGCCAATACAGTGTGTTTACTTTTTCTGCTTTGTGAATGTTTTCAGGTTAGTGAGATGGCACAGATGACCGTCTCATGCGATAAGCCAATAGTGCACGAGGAGTGGGTCAGATCCGAAATGAGGTCGGATACTCCTGTAATTGCTGCGGTAGCTGGGCAAGATCCAAGGGTACAGCCTTGGAAGGTTATGGAATTATGTCCCTTGGGAATATGGTCGCAAGCGATCCAAAAGGTGAATGGATTTCTTGAAGCAGGAACTTAGACCGCGTAATGGCGGTGGGTTTTGAATTGATAAAAGCCAAACACTCTGAGTTTAATTTTGATGATTACTACAAAGATTTGTAGCTCTTTTCTGTTTCTTGAACTGTTGACTGTGTGATTCAGCGTTTAAATTGTCTAACTGTGTGATAGATAAGTTGCACGCGTAAAGGGAGTTAAATCATGGACTGCTGTTGATAGTACAAAGCACTAGAGTATAAAGCAGATTAAAACCTCTCTAAGTGCCGAATTAAGCTGCTTTGAATTAGAGAATAAGCTAAGCCGCGTAATGGCGGATGATTTGTAAGCTTGAAGAAAGGCAAATCTTCTTTTATGTTTGTTTCTGATGAATCGTGTCATGTATTAAGTGTAATACTGGTCACTTTTGCTTTTGAACTGCTGATTAGTCTTTAAGCCGCATAAAGCGGGTATATACCTAAGCTTAGAGAATAAGACACTTGTTCATTGAGTTTAACAGTGATAAGATACGCGATATATTATGGTACTGTTGGCTGACTTGCAATTGAACTAATGATGCTTGCTATGATACTTTCGATGCATCATGTAACAGTATAGGCCGCATTACGTAACGCGTAATGTTACAACGTAGAAATCTTGCTAATGATATGTATCAGCCATAACACATGTTCCAGTAACGTAGAAAGATAGGCCGCCTAAAGATATAACGTATGAGTCTAAGACACTCAAAATTTCTGATAAAAATAAGCGCATTCTATTTTTAAATAGGTAGCAATGATATAGCACAAGTTAATTCGATACAATTATTATTTTCATGTTTTGACGTCGCAACTATGAATTCAATGTAGCACTGTGAGACACTACGTTGATAGGCGCTGTATATTGATTCGATAAGAATGCATTATGTACAGCGTATTGAATGATGAATCATTGTATCATTTGGCATGCATTGACTGAAACTGCGCATCGCTTGTTGTGGCAAACACTGAAGAAGGTTGAGGTAAGGATTTGAGTAGGCCCGACCCGACGTAGACCCGACGATAGATCTGGACTGAAGGTTAAGTAGATCTTTCACTGAGTGTAATGAATACGTTTATGTGGTGCGTTAAGACATCACGATGGAACGTTAGATCATTTATATAGGCGCACTAGAAGCAGATCCAGCGACGTTATAGACAGAAAAGGTACGAATAAATGTTCGTGGTTATGATGCCAATTAGACAGGGTTAGGCAAAGTTAACAGTATGCCTTTTAAAGCAGGCCTGATACTAAACTAAATGCCGTAGTCACTCTGGGGCTAACACCGCGATTATCGTATTGTCTTTGATTTTTATATGCTTAACCGTTGATTTAGATTTTCCATCTATGGTTTTTCAAAGCAGTGTTTGTCATATGCTTGCATTGTTGCACTTCTGTTGAGTTTGGAGTGAATCCCTTACTTAATGCTTTTAAAATTCCATCGCTTTCGCTCTGAAATTTTAAAAAGAGGAAGCATCGGGCAGTGTAACGAAGGTATAACCCTCGTTACGTAGTTAATTACTGTCACCGACGGCGCCATAGAAGTTTGTATTGCGTCAGCCTTGTCGAACTAGCAATGGCAAAGCGTGCAAACAAGAGAGCAATGAGTGCATTGAAATCGCGGCCTTTGGCCTGGATTGATATATACAGTCAACGTGCGATACGACGGGGAAGAGTAATACGGACAGATACATAGACACATACAGCGACGATATTGACGCAGACGCTTATAAAGGTTGCTATAGTAACGACAGTTAACCGGTCGTGCGACCTGCGTGTGAGATATACTGAAATAAGCAGGAAAGCATAGAAAGAAAGGATTCGCGCCTTGCGCATGCGCGTACCGTGTATCTTACGCTAGACGACGCGTCTCTTTGAGCAGTCTGCACGTGGCGTTTGATGAAGTAGCAGCTCTGTGTGAGCATTGAAAGGCCTGATCTCTGTGTGAGTGTAAAAATGGCGTTTCTTTAGATTTGCGGTCGAAGTTAAGTTTAAAAGGGATTAAATCTTAATTGCGATAGTTGTATTCGATCGTCGAGTTAAGGATTAGAAGTTATAATCGATTTCTTGGTGGAATTGTTTGATTGTCTCAACGGAAAGTTATCGCTTGTCACTGGTGGAAAGTTTCGATGAATCTGCCTGTGGTTTCTTTTGATATATCATTGCGATTTTAATAATTTGCTTGGAGTGTCATTGAAATTATATCTTGGCCTGGAATAACATTGCGAATTCAGCTGGCAAGCGTTTCTGTGAATATATCTACGCAATTTATATTCCATTGTGCGGAGTTTCTTGGCAAATTGCTCTGCGAAGTCTTTTTACGAATATTGCTGAAGGAATACATATTGAAATTCATGGAAGTTCGTTGCAATTAATATCACGGAATATATGTCTCATTTCCTGTGGAATATAATTGAAATACAGCAGAGGTAGGTAAAGCGAGCAACATAGGTTCGGCCAATTCACAGCCTCTTGAAATAGGGGAGACCGGGGCAGGAGAGGCATGGTGGGTAAGAGTGGCACCCCATACTGGTTAGAAAACGGCCACCAGTGTAGAATCTTTACCTTGCGTTTTAATAAGCGGGTTTGATGCGATACACGATGGAAAACTATATTCTGCAGAAGAGCTATCGCAACTATTTTTTTTCCAATTTTTAAGATTTTCGCCCAATTAGAGTTTTTTAAAGGCGATCTTTGATCAGCCACTACTTTCTAATACAAGGTAAGGCACAGTTTATATTGTACTATTTATAAGATTTAAATATGCTTCTTTTTAATGCCACATTATCGCACGTCGCATCTTAATCCTTTCATAACGAAAAGATTCGCTAAGGCGAGGCATAGCTATGGGGCATAAGTGGCACACTATCTGCCGCTTTTGCCCCATGACATGCCACTTTTGCCTCTGAACATGGGGCAAGAGTTGCACTTTTGACATTTACCATTATAATATTCTTACATTTATTTAGTTGCTCCTTAAACTTCAACAATTTAGAATATTTGAAACTGTAGGCCTATTCAGTCCATGAAAGCAGTAACAGTATAGATTGGAGCTTACATATTGACGTTATAGAACATACAGAAGCCTCCGCGTCACGAGATACCACAATGTCACATCCAGAAGCTCTAGCAAGCTCCATGCATGAGTCAACCACATTCACTAAAACAAATAAACTTGTCTTAGCCTATCAGGCTAAGTTCAGCAAAGGCCAGAACTTCATATGTGACCACAGCAACATTAGGATTGGGCCTACGCCCTAGACGCAGAATTCGACCTGAGGTTGCAAATGCTGAAATACTGATGGGAAATCATAGCCGAAAGCAAAAGGCTAATACGAACTCTGGTCGCAGCAAGAGGTCTCCAGGTTATCGACCGCCAATCTCCGTGCATCTTATAGCAGCATTACCACGTGCTCCATCATGGCATAACCGAAATCTGCGAAAATTACCAACAGGCTTTCTATTGCACAACCAGTCACAACAGGCCGATACACGTAAATTAAACCAACCGGCAATCGTTATGGAACTTGCCTGCTCATCCGAGCCTGTCAGTATTCCAGAACAGTACCAGCCACTAGGCCTAATCGATGTAGAACTCATCTGTTCATCTGAAAATTCCAACAAACTTGGAGCTGAGCCAAACCAGCCCGCAATCGATATGGAACTTGCCTGCTCACCGGGACTGTCAGTATTCCAGAACAGTACCAGCCACTATTCGAAGTAGAACTCATCTGTTCATCCGAGAATTCCAACAAACATTTGGCTGAGCCAAATCAGCCAACTATGGTTGCAGAAGTCGCACATTCAGCTGGACTTCCCGGTAGGCCTATCTATAAGTAATTCACTGATCTCTGAGATACATAAAAAATATTAATTTATATTAATTATACAATTAACTAATGTAACTTATACTTGCCACATTGCCTCAAATTTTTCTGCTATGTTAACAATGCTTATTACTGCATATACGTATATTTAAACTAAAACTAAATATCTTAAAATAAATTATATAACTTCATTGCAGAGCCTGTCGATGATGATGAAACGAACCAGCCGTGCCTCGCTACAAATCTAGTAACGATGCTGAGCTGCACAAATACGACAAAAGCACCATCCCCAATAGCCAATGTGTCAGAGCTGGACATCCGTCCTTATCCGCACACAGAACGAGAAGCAGAGGGCAAACCCGGCGAACGCAAAGCGAAAAGCTCGTGCGTCCTAACGAGTACGCCTTACAAAATAATTCTATAGGATAAGAAGCAATATGTTAAGAGACCGCTCATGAAGAAACTTAATCTGCAAGAGAATGGTAAGAACCAGAAGTAGAGGAGCCAGAAGCAGGAAAAACAGAACCACCAGCAGCAGCAGCAAATGCAGAAGCAGAAACAGATGCAGCAGAAACAGAAGAAGAACCAGCAGCAGAAGAGTACTATTAAGAAATACAGAGCGGAGAGTGTCACCAATTTCTACTGTATTTATTGCAGAGAGCTTTACAGCGACCCACCCGAAGAAACTTAGATTCAATGCTTAGCATGCAAGTACTGGTGCCATGAAAGATGCACCCATATTGAGCCCGGCGACAAGCAATTTAAATGTGATAACTGTCATTAAGCACCATTTTTTTCTTGCCTAAGATTATAAAAACGACTGACATTTTTAATACACTTTTCGTTACTGTTGTTAACTGTCAAATAAATAGTTAAGATAGCCTAGCTACCATTGGTCATGCTTCCATGTCAAACTTGCCCCAGTATATGCCACTCTTGCCCTAAGTGCTGGGGCAAGAGTGTCAAAATTATCTGTTTGTATTTTGCACGTTTTGCAAAATATTTCACCATATATAGTCAATTTTAAACGTTTTTCTGTTAGCCTTATGAGTTGCCAACATGCCTATGAAAAATTGTGGCATTATGTTATATATTTTCGGAAATATAACATATTTTCTAAAAAGGTGCCTCTCTTGCCCCGGTCTCCCCTACAAGCGTCCACAGTCTTCTCATATCTCATCAGGCGCTACATAAATCACCACGTCTCACGGCCGGGGTATTAACCTCCTTGACGTTAACCCCGAACGTTACTCGGGCCGGGAATTCTATGCAAAAGCGGTTAACCCCGAGTCACGTTCGGGCTCATACATACATACATACATACATACATACATACATACATACATACATACAAACATATACATATATAAATGCATATATACCTACATAATTATATATAATTATACCTACACATGTATATATTTACACACATAGATGTATATGTACATATATATACATATATATATATACATACATACATACATACATACATACATACATATACATATACATATATAAATACATATATACCTACATAATTATATATAATTATACCTACACATGTATATATTTACACACATAGATGTATATGTACATATATATACATACATATATATACTAGAGCTGTACCGAATAGCATTTTTTACTATTCGGCCGAATACGAATAATTAGCCACACTATTCGGCCGAATAAGAATACGAATACGAATAGTAGGCCAGATGACGACAGAGCGGGGCATAAATATAACTAGACACAAGAACATACTTAATATACACATTTAAACGCATAACGCACTTTTTTTACAGTAGAGGAGCTTCATATTGACTGCAATTCTGAACTGCTTTCCATGGTTTTACATATTAGAAAAGTAATTGTACTTTTTATTGAAAGTTATGCAAGTTTGCCTGCAAGAACCCATAAACGTTCTTTTTTTCAATAGGGCCTTCCACTGTTTTTTTTGAGTGAATTAAATTAAATTCTTCAGCTTGATATTTTGGCTTAGATGATCATTATTTTAATCCTGTTGTAGAACTTTTCGAATGGCCAGTAGGCTTAGCCCGCGAAATTATTACCTTGCACATAGCCTATACTGCAAAGTTCGCATGACCTTGCTCGGATATCGTTTCTTATTGTAAACTATTTCCACACTGGACCTCGTTGAATGTAAATTTTTCAGAACACTTAATACACTGTAAATGTTAAATTTAACGAAAATAGAACAAGTTTCAGATTTATTTATCTCACGGGCATTAAACCGGAAGCTAAAGAAAGAGCTTAGATCGCAAAGGAAACTACATGATGAATCGTAAAATTTATTTAGCGCATTTTTTACATATACGTTAAAATTTATGTAGCGCTTTTACTATTCGTATTCGGTTTGAAAGAACTATTCGGCCGAATACGAATAGACTATTCGGGGCACTATTCGGTCCGAAGCGAAGCGAATACGAATATTCGGTACAGCTCTAATATATACATACATACATACATACATACATACATACATACATACATATACATATATAAATACATATATACCTACATAATTATATATAATTATACCTACACATGTATATATTTACACACATAGATGTATATGTACATATATATACATATATATACATACATACATACATACATACATACATACATACATACATACATATACATATACATATATAAATACATATATACCTACATAATTATATATAATTATACCTACACATGTATATATTTACACACATAGATGTATATGTACATATATATACATATATATATACATACATACATACATACATACATACATACATACATACATACATATACATATACATATATAAATACATATATACCTACATAATTATATATAATTATACCTACACATGTATATATTTACACACATAGATGTATATGTACATATATATACATATATATATACATACATACATACATACATACATACATATATCTGTATATATATACATATATATATATATATATATATATATATATATATATATATGTAAATTTGTACATGTATTTGTACATATATACATATTTATATATGTAAATGTATGCATATATGGCTATGCATGTTTACATATACACAATCATATATACCTACACATGTATATTCATGCATATGCATGCATACATAAAAGAATGCAACGTTTTTGGCTCATTTTTCTGGGAGAAAATGAAACGCTAAGGAGGTTAAGGCGCTAAGTAAATTCAATACTTTCCTCCCAGCTACCACTCGCATTGCGTGTTTGTAAGCTAAGGAAAGGCTATCCACATATATCGTTATATGTTGAATAGGGCCTATAGTAAGCTAAGGTAAAGGCTGTCAATATTGCTGTGTGTTGAATACTGCTGTGTGAATGTGTATTGTTGATTAGAATACACACATATTAAAATGTCACGTTTTTCAGTCCATTCACGTGAGATGGAAAGGCGCCCTAGTGAGGTGGGTGAGTTATGTCACACCCCTGCATCTCGTCTATCCAGGCCTAGCTCTGCTCTTGACCTGGTTCTAGAACGGCTTGGTAGTCTGACCGGAGTTATAGAGCGCCAGCGTGAAGACCAGTCGGAAATTCTGACAGGAATTAACGATAGGTTAGCGACACTGGCCGACCGTGTAGATCGTATAGAAGGTTCTCCAGTAAGAAAGTTTGCTGTGGGATCGGAATCGAACCCTGGTTATGGCATGGCCATGGCTGCTTTCTGTCCGACAGCCGCTGACATTGACCATTCGGCCCTTGGTCTACGGGGACCTCCGGATGATGTAAGGTTACATCCGGAATCCCTGGGATATCCTGGTACCATAAGAAGAAGTGAAATATTAAGTAACAAGCCGAGGCCCGATTACATGAGCCTAGGTGGTAAAACACGAACGTTTCCACGCTTTGCGATGGGTTCAAATCCTATGCTAAATGCTGATACTCGCTCTCCTTCGCCTGGGGTCTCACAGCAACACGTCCTGCCCGCGTCGGTAGATGAAAGCGCGCTGGGGGCTGCGATTTCGCGACGCGCGGACGGCGTAACAAAGTAAGGTCAGAAAAGACAACGTAAAGTATGGTATGATAGTAAATGAAGTAATATATAAGGTAAAACATAATATAATGCGCTGTATGGACTGTAAGGTGAGGTAAGTTTAAGTAAGGTAAGGTTACTTGTTAGTATAGATAGGTTAGCTAAGGCAAGGCTGTGTAAGGAACCGTCAGTATGAGAATTGTAAAAAAAATTAACTGGGGAGATGTTAGACGTTGATTATGTTCAGTGTGGATGTGAAATGTAGACATTACTGTGGGATCATAAGAAGGACTAGGAGGTTGAACCCCCAACTCCCCAGCAATTCTCACCCTGGGTACCGTAAAGCTAATGCAAGGTACTTAACTTAATCGCTCATATAGTCATAAGAAGCATTGTCCCTGCACATTTGTCTATACAGCACAATCATAACAGCAGTCCTACAAGCGGATAACCTTTCCTTAGGGTTGCCTGGCTTCTCCAGAGGGTAAGGTATTTAAGGCAAAGGTAAAGCAAGGTGTGCGGAATCCCTTTGAGTTCATTTCACATGAAGCAACAGGATTTGTGATTTAGACTCTGATCGTAATCGTAAACTTCAAACTTATAAAGCGCTACTCTAAATCTAAATGCAGAGCACCAGCTTATTCACGAGCGTTGCGTCATGTCAGCTGGGTCGTATAGAGATAATCAATAGAAGATCCGAATTCGATTGCCAGAGAGACCAGAGAGGAGACAGAGGAACAGCTAAGGCGAGTTTTGTTGGGGACGAGAAAACTTGGAAGACCGAGATTCTGAAGGATTAGGATAGGAGTTCTTGAAGAGGTTAGACTTCAGTGTGGAGTGGAAAGCATGTGGAGTGATGTGTAGAGGAGCCTGAGGCAGACGTCAGCATCGGTGGGGAACTGAGAATTTGCGGAATGCAGGGAAGGTCTCTGAGATAGAAGGAAAACCCCATTAGCCAACTGTAACAGTGGGACAAGAAAAAAAAGAAAATTAGTAAGTACGATACAGAAATAACCAAGAAACAAAAAGAAAGATATGCTGACAAGAAAGCAAACATTACTGCAGTGAGAACTTACTAATGTAGCTGTCGGCAGTCGGAGCTTTCCATGCACTACAGACATATTCGTCTTCCTGTTGTTAACAACAACAACAACAAACTTTAACTGTATAAGCAGAAAAAGTAAGATTATATAGTTGATGAGAACTTTAAAATCATAATGGTCAATTTCTATTAAAACACGGTCCAAATAGCAAAACGTGATTGAAATAGTGACACGTGAGAAATAATCGTCATTTCGAATTTCATTGTCAACTAGTGCAAATGCATCAATTCGCGGGGTCTAAAATTTTCTTAAAATTTTTAACCAAAAATAGTGGAATAGCCCAATTGATCGCATGTTAGGATATAATCTTTGATCCATGGTTAAAGTTATCTAAAACATTTATGCCCTATTGTGCCTTCAAGTTCAGTCTATCTGAGTCATAGAAAACAATTTAAAATCAAAGCCAAGAGCAGACAATGTATTTCCATTTATTCTGTTATGAGCGTTCAATAAAGCTCTGGATGCTGACAGCGGGTCACAATTCTCCTCTTGGTCATATTGTATTGGATATTTAGTAGGCGGAGGAGTAGGAGAAGAAGGAGGAGGAGTACAAGACTGATGAAAGACCAGCTTGATCGATGGATTCTCTAGATTGGCATTTCGTGCTTTGGCAAGTGCGTCAGAAGCTTTTTGTCTGCATACATTTGCTGGCGTGAGCAACGTATATACAAGAGCAGTTCATACAGGAGTCAAATGAAAATTACAATGAAATGATATTTGCCGATCCCGTGTTATTTTCTGTAGCAAGGAGTGCTTGGAATTCTTCGCCTCTAATTCTTCTCTGTAATGATTCAATAATGTCAAAATTGATGCCATTTCGTGGGGCAACTGGAGAAGGCCACAGAAGGTCCGGATATACTGAGTCTGAGACTCTGAGTATAGAGTTAAAGTCTCATCTCATGTATACATGCCGATAGTTTGTAGTCTGTGAACGTCTGATGGCCAGCTTATGCTGTGACATAGTCCAATTATGTTGTCCTCTCAATACTATCACATTGTCTTTTGTATTATTGTCTGCTTTGCCTGGTAATCTATCCGTGTATACGTGTGCCTGTCCACTTACTCGTCCGTCTGCATAGTTCACATATCTGTCTGTTACACATAATTGCCTAAGACGCTCTTTATAGGTACGGTACCATATAATTATAATTGCTCAGATTTACATCCATCCATTAACCCATCCATTCATCCATCCATCCATTCAACCATCCATCCATTCATCCATCCATTCATCCATCCATTCATCCATCCATTCATCCATCCATCCATCCATTCAACCATCCATCCATCCATCCATCCATTCAATCCATCCATCCATTCATCCATCCATTCATCCATCCATTCATCCATCCATTCATCCATCCATCCGTCCATCCATTCATCCATCCATCCAACTATCCATCCATTCATCCACCCATATTCATCCGTCCATCCATACACGGCACAAACTCATACAAACAACATATTACAAACATACATATACATACATATACATATCTACAAATATGCATACATATAGGAAGCTGTGCTATCAGCTAATACGCACAATGCATGCAAGCGTACATAAGTCGACGTAACCTAGAGTCCTAGACTACATAGTAATAAAGCACAATGCGAACTGTTAGCTTTGTCGATACGAACACATACAGGCTCCACACATGGAGGCGTTTTGATATTTGTGCACAATTGTGCGAATGGCTCCACAGAGATGCATATAAATTCGAGTCTATGGTGGACCATATTGTGCTGTTGGATTTGTTTTCCATGCATGCATGGCCGCAATTAATCTTTTACGAGCGGTATACAGCCGACGGGTTAGGACTCCGCATTGCTGCTGCCGACACCACAGCAGCTGCAGTTACAGCAGTATGATGAGCCAGGACAAGGACTCTGTGCATTGCAGCCTCCATAAAAGAGCGCCTCTGAGATCACAGCCTACGTCACAGCGACGTCATTAATGCAACAGACGACGTTAATGGCATTATGGCAGTCACAAGCGGACGTCATATTTCGATAATTGACTTCGGAATAGGTCTCGACATCTGAGTAGGTCAAGGCCTATTATAATGTGAATACATACACCTGGCTACGAGGGAAACTTTGACAGTTTCATAAAAATTAACTGATATTCTTAACAAATACTAGCTAGGCTACACCCTCCGCGACCTTCTCCCCCTGTCAACTGTACTGGTCATGACCTGCGCCCACGCTCACATAACCGTGTTCTCCCTAGATTTGATTCCCTTACCAGGCGCGGCTTCTTAGCTAGGATGTTGTGTACAGTTAGACATCTGTTTTCTAGTTGACTTAATTTTCTTCTAATTATCGTTTTCTTTATACATAAATTATTTCTGACTTTGTATGTAAAGCGCTGAGCGTTTGCTTGCGTTTAATAAAGAACATTCTTACTTACTTACTTACTTACATTTTAACAATAATATTTCAGCAATCATGAGCTTGCTTATTTGGTAAGCGCCACATAACTTTAGATAAACATCGTTTGGTCATGTTGATAGAGCAGCACAAGTTAGAGTAGGCCTAGGCCTATTATTTACCATCAATTGATAGACCACTGAAATTGTGTTAGGGCCTACATGACTTAGGAAAGTTGGGGCCAATGTCCATAAGCAGTAGCTTTTATTGACTCCATTTGTGCAATTGCTATGCTGTTCGTATTTCAATTTGTAAGAGTGCTTCACTGTTATATGTTCGCTGCTGCTACAATAAAGATTTCAATAACAACAACAACATCATCATCAACAACAACAACAGCAGTAGCAGCAATTTGTCGAAGTTGTCTATAGGCCTACCACTGGTGCTGTGCGGTATTTGCACTATAATCGCAACCGAATCACCTAAGGCAACGACGGATATTCTTCCGCCAATTAATTATGGCTGCGTTTCCTGCCTTTCGATCTGCAGGACGCCATATAGTGGCATTTCGAACTGCGTAAAAAACGTTTAGAACTACAGACAAACACTTCAGTAACTGCTTTCGCATACTCTTAACTTCATTTCGGATTCTATTCGTGTGCACATTCAATCAAGTTTTGTAAATAAGTAAGCAATTTATTCGTCACATTCAGTAAACGAATATAAATGAACGAAGCACACATACATTCAGTGGCACTCACAGATAATTTTCGTCATTTCGAGTATAAGTAAGCAAATTCGTCACATTCAGTAAACGAATATAAATGAACGAAGCACACATTTAGTGGCACTCACCTACAAAATTTTGTCACTCCTGTGCAGAGCGTGTACTCACCTCCAGAACGTATTTTGACATATTTTTTCTATAATACTGCATAGTGTAGACTAGTCTATAACTTTTTAAGACCATAAACTACAAACCCATCCCCTCAACTTTTCGGAAAAATAACCTGAAGGTTGTAGGCTATACAAAAGCGTGTACTCACCTCTAATTTTACCACTACATGCAGCACTGGACATAACGAGACGATAATACAACGAGTAACGCGCATGCTTGTTTATTATGTATTTCCACAGTGAAACGATGAACTCAGTGAATTTACATAATAATAATAATGAAAATAATAATAATCAATAATAATAATAATAATAATAATAATAATAATAATAATAATAATAATAATAATAATATTTTCATAAGCGCCTGTACATTTACATGTTATGTAATTTAAATCTTAACTACTAACAGAACAGACAGCCTGCAATACACCATCCATGATACATGATACGCAGTGAAATTGGAAGATCAGCAGAATCAATTGTGTATAATGTATAAAATAACATCCAGTTTCAGTAAATCAGTTATATTAAGCCGAACCCAGATTAATTTCTGCATGCATATGGCCTGCTATAATATAGGTGTGACGTGTTCCTGAAGCCATGTGTACTGATGCATGGCAAAGACATAGATTCGCCTTTATTGATTATGCGATCATTTAAAATCAACGTTGTAAGAATCCGCCCGAAAACTGTATTTCTCTGTTGCTCAAACTGATATTTACCAAAAGCAACAGGCTTGTGTCTGGGTGGTAAGAAAGAAACATGCAAATCTGACCTTCTTTAAAGATAAGATATGATACGAATATTCTTTAACTGACCAATTTCCATCCACATTTTGGTGCACAGACATGATAATAAACATACATCGTCAATAGATTAAGACAGTCAAATATTCTAAAATTACACATATTATCCTAAATCCGAGATCCCATATATCCCTTATTCAGTAAGTAAACCAATGCACAGAAAACTCGAAAGGTCACCAGCGGCGAGCTCACGCATAAACGCGGAGCCCAACAATGCTAATAGCCTTTTGTGCTTAGTCTACATGTTCTTAGTCTAACTGTTCTTAGTCTAACTGTCCTTAGTCTAACTGTCCTTATCCTAACTGAAAAAGACAGATCGAAATGCGAAAGGTCGCATGCAAGTTATTTGCTACTTGCGAGTCCCAACGTGATTACCTTTATAATTGAGCTGCTGATTGAGAATGTATTAGGGGCTTCGAAGAACCGTTCCATATATATATATATAATTATATATACGTGTGTGTGCTTTTCGAAGAATTGGTTTCTACAGAATGAGTTCGTTCGTTACTAGACCTTACATAATGGCCACAAGACGCAGAGCAAAAGAGTGAACTGTCGGTATCTCAACGCCATTTCACATAATATACCTATACGTGGCAAGACTTCAATGGAGTTTGTATTAATAATAACATTCTCATTTCAATAACTATAGAAGCCTGTGACAGTTTTATGTTTAAGTTGTTCTGTTCGCTAAGTTTATTTATTTATATCTGAAAGTTTTATTTGATTAATTCAATGTAGTATAAAACCCTCCCCATCCAATGGTTACTTCCCTACGCTCTTTGACCGTGCTATATTTCGACCATGCAGTTGTAACAGTGTTGTACGGAAGACAAACACTGTTGTCGTTACCACGCTATAAGAGAAAGACGCAGCGAAATGGATTGACTAAAGACGGTCTCAAGCTTTAATGTAGAGTGGTGATGAGCTCATTCTATATGTACCGATACGGATCGTGTGGTCCGCGATAAATATTAAGTAAATTTGTATATATATATATATATGTGTGTGTGTGTATGTATGTATGTATACTGTATAGACCTATACATTATGCATATATACGAACGTGTATAGGAGTCAAGGCAAAAGCCTTTCAGTGCGGTGTTGTGTCATCGCCGTAATTACCGCTGTCTGACCGGGTCCGTCTCCGCTGGTCCGCCAGTGTTCAGGCCAACCGTGTTGTTAGACTGCAAGACGGTCTGAGTCCCAATAGTGGGAATATGAGGGGTTGAGCGAATTCAAGTGAGAAACGTTAGGCAGGTCAGTGTTAAATAAGAGGTCACGCTGTGGAAGGTTGCCCCAGGGTATCGTTGGCGAAAGTCATACCGTGCGCTCCCAGGGAAATCACATCTCACCTTCCCTCGCCCTTTGAAGACCGCCATTGATCCGATCTGCATTCGTGTAGTGAGAGAATAAATAAATATTGCCTGACTTAGATGACACTTTAAACAGGTCTGTTTACAAATAGCAAAGGAAAGACACGTTAAACAGGTCTGTTTACAAATAGCAAAGGAAAGACACGTTAAACAGGTCTGTTTACAAATAGCAAAGGAAAGACACGTTAAACAGGTCTGTTTACAAATAGCAAAGGAAAGACACGTTAAACAGGTCTGTTTACAAATAGCAAAGGAAAGACACGTTAAACAGGTCTGTTTACAAATAGCAAAGGAAAGACACGTTAAACAGGTCTGTTTACAGATAGCAGAATAGATTTAAACAGGTTTGTTTACAAATAGCAAAGGAAAGACACGTTAAACAGGTCTGTTTACAGATACTAAAGGAAAGACACGTTAAACAGGTCTGTTTACAAATAGCAAAGGAAAGACACGTTAAACAGGTCTGTTTACAAATAGCAAAGGAAAGACACGTTAAACATCTGTTTACAGATAGCAAAGGAAAGACACGTTAAACGGGTCTGTTTACAAATAGCAAGCTATAAGCTTAAAGAGAGAGGACCTTCACTGTCACAGTTCCGTACAAGATTCTCCCGAAGCAGAATTGACAACTGGCTGGTTATCTTTTAAGAACTGTCAACACAGAGAATTTATTAACCGTGTTGGACTTTTGGTCGAGAATGCCTAACACAGAGCACATGTACTATTGCTCACTCTCTTGATACCGGTATATAAGTAGAGTTTCATGACGATAGGCTATATATGAGTGATGCCGAAGTCTTATATACACGGAAATGAGCTAGGGACATGTGATGGTGGGAGTCGATTAAATATTTACATAGGGCAGAAAGACGCAGAAACTTTTGGTAAGTCTTCCCTGTCCCTGAAACTGAAAGAACGTCTCTACAATGCAATCTCATATCTTCTTACTAAGGTTGCCTCGAGCTCAGAAGTGCACAGTTCGGCGGCGCAGAAGCAATGTATTGCAGAGCAATTGTGCGCGAAGGACTTGCTCAAGGTCCCTACGCGGACGGCTTGAGGTGGATTCGAACCTGCAACCATCCGGCTGCAAGGCACCGAACATACCCCCTACACCACCGCGCCCCACCGTATATAGGCTATCCGTCTCATGACATGTCAGTGGCGATAGTTCTGGGCTTACGAGATGTAGAATGGTGGTGGAGAAAGAGTCCGTAGTAAAAAGCACAGAAAGTGGAACGACTGTTGCTGGTAAACAAACGAACCCTGTTCTGAAAAAAGCCATACCATCAGGTCTTTGCCCACCCTGTGACCGAGGAAGGGTTGGATTCCCTAGACAGAGAGCTTTATAGTGTCGTCTCTCTAGACTCTCTTAAGGAAGCGTTTAATCCTGAACCGGCTACTTAGATTCTAAAATATGGGCAGACAGTGCACCTAGAGGCCATTTGACGTCGGGAGTAGAAGGAGCAGTGATGAGGCTCTAAGTCTAACCGTAGACCTGGGTTGGAGTAAAACCCTTCCCGCGAAGTAGTTATGTCATAAAGTCCGATCTCAGAGTTCCGCACACACACACACACACACACACACACACACACACACACACACACACACACACACACACACACACACACACACACACACACACACACACACACACACACACACACACACACACACACAGACACACACACACACACACACATATAAACATATAAGTATTTTACTTATAACATCTAAGGATAGTAAATATTTTATAAGCTTATTGTATTGTATTGTATTTGAACACTTGTTTTATAAGTTAGATAGTAGATAAATAATCATGTTATAAATAGTAAATGCGACATCGATGTGTTTTCTTTGTGCTCTAAGGTTTTCTACATTTGTTGCTAAATTGAACAAACAAAAGTTACTGCATCATTCTAACGAATAACTTACAAAGATACAATAATTCTTTATAGATATATAAATCTATGCATACAACTCTATATTGTTGCAGACAAATGGTATACATATAGGAAAAACCAATGCTAAAACACACGCAACACTATGTATATAGATACATAAACATGATGAGTCTGCCATATTATGTATATATTGATAGATGGATCAAATAATGCATTTTTCCCCACCCATTCGTTGTCTCCTTTCCAGAGGTCATATAGCCCGTGCACTGCCTTCAAATAAGAACCGTTCCTTCTGTATATGCATCCATACATGAGCTATATATAAAAATATATAGCAGCTTCTGTAGAAGTTTGTGGTTGGAGGCAGCGGAGAAAGACCTCTGGATTTGAGCCCAACGAATATGCTTATATATATATATATGCAATATATATATATATATATGCATATATATATATATATATATAGGATCTAATGTATAGCATATATATACACAATACAAATATATCCAAACATTGATTTGTTGCCACCATCGTCGGCTGAAGTATAGTATACAATATAGAGAAACCGCAACCGTAACGGCGTTATATGTGTATATACAGGGTGGGCCAATAGGAATGCAACTACTTTGAATGAATATAACTTTAACAATTGTTATCCGAACATCGTGCCCAATATACTAAATTGAAGGTAATCATCCACTCTACAACTATGTCAAATCTTGCACTGATAATACGGCACCGTTGTTATAAAATTTCGGTACGGCGCACACCTCTCAAATTTGAACATAAATATTGAACATCATGGCGCCGCTCACGGAAGAGGATAGAATTTTAATCGCAGAAAGAGGATACAATGCACATCAGATGATGATAGAATTTCTAGAAAATGGAATAAATATGCTCTACATCGATTGATTAAACAAATTGATGCTACGGGAACGTCTAACAGCCGCAACTGTGGTCGCAAACGTTCTGCGCGCACAGCAGCGAACACTGCACAAGTCCAACAGTTAATTCAAGAAACAATCTTTGTTACTCCAAAGGCTAAGGTGAACAGTGTTTATTACTTCGATGAAGTACTCGCAAGAGGACTGCTACGTGATATTCGCCAACTGTCTGGAGTTGATGGTTACATCTTTCAGCAAGATGGAGCGCCGGCGCATCGTTCACGTCATACGGTTGCCTATCTGAACGCTAACGTGCCAGAGTTAATTGAACCGGAGAACTGGCCACCGAACAGTCCGGATTTAAACCCGGTTGACTATTCGATCTGGGGTTATCTTCAGCAACTGGTCTATCGTGAACCGATACGTGACGTTGAACATTTGAAAGAAGTGATTCTTTGCTGCTGGGCTGAGATAACCCAAGCACTGGTACTCAGCCATCGATCAGTGGTCATCTCGTGTTGATGCAGTCATTAAAGCACGTGGTGGACATTTTATTGAGTATTTGTTTGACTGATGGTAAATTCACTCGAGATATTAATAATTATTGTTAGTACTAAGTGATTGTTTAGAATTGACATCTTAAGTTTCTGACTTTTGTTTTTTCTTGCAGTTTTATGGCACGAAAATGGAACATCGAATATTAATAGCATTATCTCAAAACGTCGTAATAATATTTCGTAGATATTTTGGAGAATGATAAAATGGATAATTATCTTCAATCTGATATATTGGACAAGACGTTCAGATAAAAATTATTCAAGTTGTGAGGCGTCAAAGTTGTTGCATTCCTATTGGCCCACCCTGTATATATAATATTTGCAGTGCAAAATTATGTAGATACAGATTCTTACATTAGATGTATCAACTTCATCGTTGTCCACATAGCCATCGAATCGAATAGACGTATTTACAGAAGAGAAACATGAAATGGGTTCGGTTATCAAATTATCGAAGGAGTTGTTTATGTTTCTGAGGACCGACAACGACATACCATCGGTCGACAGAGAATTCAGCAGCCTTGCGCTACATAAGTTAGAGTGCCTGTATATTATCTGGTTTTCGTATTGTATGCACGTTCATAGATCTATGTATGTAGAGGCATATGCAGTAGGAAATGACTGTAAGTCGCATTTGCATGGGTCTACATTCTACAATGTATAAGCCTAGTTATATAATACACGTAATGCAACTCTACCTTTTTGTTCATGTATACGCTGTAACGTAATGTAATGTAAATCTTCGAAAATTTCTCAGTGTACAAAGCCACGTTATAAGGAGACTAGCTAATCACCGGCGCTATATCAAATCAAGTCTGCAATAACCAGGTTGCCCTGTTCGTTCCGATGCCGTTCAAAATCCGGGGAGGTCATACAAGCCGAGGAGACAGCATGGTGCAGCCATTGTTGCTACGGTGGTAATCGGTGATGATGGTGGTCGTGTGGTGGCGCAGGAACAGAGGCTAGTCTTCGCACTATACTGTATCAGAAGACTATAGGCCAATAATACCATGACTTAATGACCCACTTACATAAGCCTTTTAATTATGCCAAGTGTTCCTATCATTACCTCACCCTAGTCATGATAAATGAAAGAGAAAAACGCTATGGGCAAGATAGTGAACGACTTTGTTTCTGGAGTTTTGAAGCTAAGACTTTGAAAGCCAAGAAACGCTATGGGTAATACAATCACTTCAGTGAATCGACTTTGTTTCTGGAGTTTTGAAGCTAAGACTATGAAAGCCAAGACTTGATGTCTCCTTATATTTCTTCTATCTCTCATCCCAGAATGTTTCTTGTTGTCCTATAATTAGTACTGGGCAATGTGGCCTCCGCCACATAAGACATTGAAAGACCTACGTAGCGTAAGCCGGGACAAAGACTTAATTTGCGTTTCCCGAGCAATACAATCGCTGAAGTCCATCAGCATATGCATTACAAAAATGTCATCTCCTTACGTACCGTACAATATGTCCTTCAAAACTCTCGACCTTCCTACATTCGCCAGCTAATCACAATGCAACTTCCCGGTCTACTGTTTGTTGACCATAATTATCTTTCTCTGTCTCGGCCTCCAATACTTCCTAGTCTCTGAAATTCTGCTCCTTAATGCAGGATGCACCAGCTGCTTGTATAACGAACTCCCAAAAGATCTCAAGTTCGTTTATTACCTGTCAATCTCAGCACTCCACCGCTGTCTGTCTCTGTCTCTGCATGTCTCTGTCTCTGTCTCTGTTTGTCTCTGTCTCTGTCTCTGCATGTCTCTGTCTCTGTCTCTGTCTCTGTCTCTGTCTCTGTCTCTGTCTCTGTCTCTCTCTCTCTCTCTCTCTCTCTCTCTCTCTCTCTCTCTCTCTCTCTCTCTCTGTCTCTCTCTCTTTCTCTCTCTCTGTCTCTGTCTCTCTCTCTGTCTCTGTCTCTGTCTCTGTCTCTCTCTCTCTCTCTCTCTCTCTCGTTTATCTGCGCTAAGCGAGCGTGAAGAGCTTTATTGCCCTTTAGACGATCAAAGATTATTCTGTTCACTTGCCTCAACCATCTGTCTGTATCTGGCTCTATCTGGCTGTCTGTCTGTCTGTCTGTCTCTCTCTCTCTCTGTGTGTCTCTCTCTCCTGCAGCATACACTCAAGACTGAAACTGAACTCTTCAAGCAATCATATCTTGGTTGTGCTCCTGCATCACTCCGTGATCACGATCGCTTGCCATTTCTACTGTAACACTAAGCTGTCTCCTCAACTTGATCTCCCGCTTTCTGACTTGGCACCAAAACGAACCAACAACCTGGCTAATGCAGACTTGATTTGATACAGCGGCTGTAATTGAGCCTGTCTCCCTGTTGTGACTTTCATGTGGCATTGAGGATAATATTTCAGATACTTACATTACAAATTATTAATGATGTCACGCACATGCATAGAGTGGTTTGCTGACCGGACAAAGAAACATAGGACGGACGACACATAGAAATTGCAGATCAAGACATACACTGAGCAAACATCGCAGATAGAGAGGCAGAGAAAGCAAGATACAATTAGAGAGAACCTTCAGACAGGTAGGCAGGAGGCATACAAATGGATAACAGATCTGACGGACATAGATCTAAACAGAGGCAGGTACAGACGGACAAGCAGACGGACGAATGCGTAGGCAGCCAAACAAATAGAAAGAGACTGACTTTGACATTTAGTTTTTGACCAAATGAAAACACCTTTGCTATGAAGCTTTCAGTTGGTAAGTCTATTTCCTCTCGCCTTGGATTTTTCGAGAATACAATATCTGCAAAGTATCTCTTTCTCTCCTTCCGTCTTTCCCTGTCTCACTCTCTTAATGCCTCTCTGGCTGTCTCTTATATATGTGGGTGTGTGCGTAGGTGCGCACGACAACTGGCATGGCGTGCACGGATAAATCTACCAACTGCTAAAACGTCCTTCGTCGTGTCCGCTCTAGCGGTTCGTCAGCATCGGTCCTTAGCAACGCAGTCGTTATAGAAATACTTAGGCCTACATAAAGACGTACACATGTCTAGTTTCTTCTGAATCAGTGGCGAAGAGATCATTCAAGACATCGAATGTTTTCTGGTGGAATATGATCGTCGTGTTGTCCGTGACTTGTGCATAGTATACCGAGCTTCAATATGTCTGCGCCTAGGTGAAGTATAGTTACGCCTAACGTTATTGCAGAGCGTTGATGACAGTTTGCCTAACGACGTCTTCAAACACCACACGCGCTTACATACATACCTACACACAGATATATAATTATAGTTATATACTGTATAGCAAATTATATATATATATAATTTATATATGTAACAACTGTCTATTTTTTTAGAAAGCTATTTACTGATATAATGTCTTTGTTTTCACACATATAGGCCTACATAATTCTGTGTGTGAGTGAGAGTGTGTTAATAGCAATGTAATCAATAGTAACTAGGCCTAATTAAGTCACTTTGGCCTTGCACAGCTGATTCTCCTCTGGCTGGTATACCACGAAACGAGCATCGGTTAGGCATATAGCTTCGAGTGGTCTCTCGCTCTCTCTCTCTCATGATGCAGTTGTGGTCCTTGTACATGCCTTTGTTACTAGTCGAATTGACCACTGTTCCTCTCTACTTGCTGGCCTTCCCCTTGGTGTTTTGGGGCGACTAGATCGAGTTCTACGCTCGGCTGCTCGGCTTATTGGACGGCTTCCTAAGTACTCTCCCTGTCTCTGCATACATGCGTGATGTGTTGCATTGGCTGCCTGTGTCTCAGCGTATCTCATATCGCATTGCTGCTCTTGTTTCTCGTTGTGTTCTTGGCTGCGCTCCATCTTACTTGCGTGATCTTTGCCGCCCAGTGTCTGATGTTCCAGCGTCGGGTGCTTCGCTCTGCGACAAGGGGTGAGTTCCTTGTTCCACGGACTCGCTTCGCTATTAGGCAGCGCCGTGCTTTCTCGGTTGTTGGCCCTTCCATTTGGAATGACCTACCACTTAAGCTCCGTTTTTTACTTGTAAGCCATCTGACAGGGTTCTACAAGTCCCTCAAGTCGTCGCAATTTTTTTCTTTAGTTGTGGCTGGGCCGGGAGCGCTCCTGAGTAGTTTCTTGAAGGGGCGCTATATAAATGCTCTGAATGAATGAATGAATGAATATAGTGAATACGCTATTGTTCAGTTCCTAAATCATTGGCATATCATAGCACAGTAAAGCTTATACAGTACATGTAGATAATACGTTGACTCCACTATTTTTAGAATTTACTCTTTAGTCTTGGGAGTCGCTGCAGGCTTCTTGTATAAATATCAGACTTTAATGTGGTGTAATACGGTGTAATACAATGGCGACCTATTCTACGTTTTAATACGTGTCATTTGTAAGTCTTAGTATCGATAGAGAGGCTGCATGGAAGCTGTCGTGTGGTTCTCGCCATGAAACACTTTTTATGAGTCCATATTTCCTTCAGTCTGCAGGGTGCTTCACGATCCTCTATTTCCTGCTCAGCGCTTTATACGCTGTAAATCGCTTTCGAAAGCTATACTGCGCAAGCTATGCCTTCAACCGCTGCCGTCCGTCAAGCGCTTGGTCAAGTCAAGCAAACATTTCATAAATTAAATTGAAGGCTTTGCGGCGTCTTTTCTAACTTGCAGAGAAAAACATTGGAACAGAGGACTTCTTACGCCAAATGGCTGAATGCCGTTTTCGATACAGTCATTATCGTCATTTTCAGTGGTGTTAAATATTTTATTTTTATTAGTAGCATCATCCTGCTCTTATCAGTTAGACAACTGGTCTTCCTCAATGTCCTATTCATCATCCTCATCATCATCATCATCATCATCATCATCATCATCATCATCATCATCATCGTCATCATCATCATCATCATCATCATCATCATCATCATCATCATCATCATCATCATCCTCCTCCTCCTCCTCATCATCATCATCATCATCATCCAGCACTCATCATCCTCATCATCATCATCATCATCATCATCATCATCATCATCATCATTTTACATCATCATCATCATCATCATCATCATCATCATCCTCAAAACAATTACAGTGGCAGCCATAAATTACTAATCCAGTTTATAGCGCACATTTTGGTAATGCGTCGCAATGCGATTTCATCTTCTTGAGTGCATGTCGCACTGTCGCAGTGATCTACGCAGGAGCTCGATTGCCAGTTCATTTCGTGGTCGCATGTTCGAAACCTCATGCACGAACCACATAAATGCTTGATAATTTATATTCCGCTTAAGGCCGCCAGTAATTCACTCACCCGTAGATAATAAAAGCGATAGGCGTGAAACACTCACTCCCTTGCTGTGATGATGATGACGACGACGACTATGACGACGACGACGACGACTATGATGATGACGGTGTTAATGGTTTTGATGTTATAATTTACTCAAAGGTCAAATTAAAGCGATAGGCGTGAAGCATTCACTTTCTTGTTGTGATGATGACGACGACGAGTACGGTAATGATGACGATGACGATGTTAATGGTTCTGATGTTATAATAGTGATTATGCTGATGGTAACGACGACATTGCTGATGATCATTTATCTAACTGGTAGCAGGATGATCATGCCCACGTTACACTAAGTCTGAACATCATATCAACCGCAAACCCTTAATGAGACTCGGTTGGTTTAGGTCGGCGTGTCTACAGAGCTAATCCGTCGCTTCTCAACTGCCCTCCATCATCATTCCTTACGGCTGATTGCTCTTCGTGAAGTATATCATCGTGTAAGATAGCATGCAGCACATTCCAGAGCACCGAACATGAAAGGCGCTATAAAAACAAGCTGCATTAAAGCAGACGCCTAAACAGACAGAGAGACAGACAAACATACTTACATACATACAAACATACAGAGAGAGACAGACAGACAGACAGACAGAGACAGAGACACAGACAGACAGACAGAGACAGAGACAGAGACCTATCGAGGGATGTCTAAGAGTACGCATAGCAATGCAGATAATATAGGCGCTGAGCCATCGACAAAAACTATGAAGAGGAAATGGTAATAGAAGAACGGAGGACGAAGGAGGCGCCTCTAACAAACAACAGATAAACCAACAGACGCAAGAGACGCTGTGTTCTGTCAACGACATCTGAGGAGATGCAGTGATGCAGTGATGTGTTGAGTGATGTGTCTTCAGAGACTGTCTCAGCATCTGATATATATATATATATATTCTTAGTCTTAGTCAGACTAATATATATATACATAGTGTCACTAATTCCCTTCCATTCACCTCTCTTCGTCTTCCTCTTCCTCCTCCTCCTCTTCTTCCTTCTCTCCCTTCTTCGTCGCGTCCTCTAAAAGCTGCTATTTCTGGACGGCAAAGAAGCCTTTCTCCAAGGCCTCCATCTGCGTCACCGTCATCCACTTCCTCGTATATGTCGAGCGCAAACACGAGAGCTGTGTTCGTTAAGAAGTGCAGGGTGTGTGTGCGTGGGTGTGCGTCTGCACATTTGTATGCGTGCGTGTATGTCTGTGAGAGTCTGTGTTTTGTGTGCGTGTGGTGCTGTAGTGTCTGATTGATCGCCTGCCACTCCCATCTTCGCTTTCTTTGAGGACCTCTGAGCATCTATTGCTACAGTTACCTGGTATACTCTTTGTCTTCACACCATTCGAACAGCCTGTCTGCCTGTCTGATTGTCTGTCCGTCTGTCTGTTTGTCTTCCTCGACATAAAGAGAGACCATGTAGTGTCTATCTGTCCTCCGTCTTTAACAGATGAATAGAGACCTCAATAATTTTATACAAACACGACTATAGCGCCTCTGTTCACGAACATTATATTCATCACTCTATCGATTAGAGAAACACTCATTGTCTATTAGAAGTCATTGTCCATTCGAGAAGTCATAGTCCATCAGAGAAGTCATATAGTCCATCAGAGAAGCCATAAGCTTAGTCCATCAGATAAGTCATAGTCCATTCGAGAAGTCATAGTCCATCAGAGAAGTCATATAGTCCATCAGAGAAGACATAAGCTTAGTCCATCAGATAAGTCATAGTCCATTCGAGAAGTCATAGTCCATCAGAGAAGTCATAGTCCATCAGCGAAGTCATAGTCCATCAGAGAAGTAAGAATCCATTAAAGAAGTCATAGTCCATCAGAGAAGTCATAGTCCATCAGAGAAGTCATAGTCCATCAGAGAAGTCATAGTCCATCAGAGAAGTCAGAATCCATTAGAGAAGTCATAGTCCATCAGAGAAGTCATAGTCCATTAGAGAAGTCATAGTCCACCAGAGAAGTCATAGTCCATTAGAGAAGTTATAGTCCATCAGAGAAGTCAGAATCCATTAGAGAAATCATAGTCCATTAGAGAAGTCTGGTCGAAATCCGATAAGTCAAAGAGATCAGCAGAAGAGAAATCTACGAAGGATAAAGGAACTGAAACCTGACAGCAGCTGACAGACAGATCAACACAGACAGAAGAATGTTTGTGTCTCTGCCTTTGTTCGTCTGCCTGTTCGCCTGTGCGTTTCCTTAGAGTGGCACCATCAGTCGTGCGCAGGGATGGGGAAATTACTCGGATAAATGTATTTGAATCACAAATTATTAATTACTTTGGGACACGAAATATAATTTCAAATTACAAAATACATGTGAAAATGTAATTGAATGACATATTACGTGATTTCAAGTAATTTCAATTACGTAATTTCAATTACTGCCCATCCCTGGTCATGCACGTCTTGGAATGGTCAGAGTATAGGGTATTTAACAGTGCAGGATGACTAGAAACAACTCGAACGCTGGCATTGCTGGCATTGCTCGTACGCTGGCATTGCCAGTCCCAAGCATGGATAAAGAAGGAGAGCCTAATCATCTTTGTTATGACACAGTGTCGTTAAATAGGAGCTAAGTAGAAACGACTTCATAGTAAGTCAATCAATCAATATTCGTTTAATGTGAATAACCAAGTTGTCACAGACAACAATGAAAGCTCATTCTTAGTTAAACAAGGATTCGAGTACGATTACAGTCAGAGTTTGGATTCGGTGCCAATTTAGATTAAATGAAAAGCGTTCCGATACAGGACTCTAGATACAAAGTTTCGATCGTCTTTCAGGGGAAGTTTGAAGTCATGCGGTCGTGCGCGAAGGTTATATTTAGATGGTTTCTTTCCTTGGGTTTGAACCTATGGCTGAGAACAAGTGGTCATCGGCAGGCCTTGCCATTACCTCGGCGCACGGGGTCGAAGGAGGAAGAAATCCACTGCGTTTCATCCTGCCAAGCAACTTCTCAATCCTTTCCCTTTCCCTGGCACTCACATACCCCCACCAGGCCGATGATGCACACATAATGTGTGCAATAGTTGTCATCGTTGCTATACTTCATGTAGTGCAGCTGGGGAGGCCATGGGATCGGAGGACTCGGAGAGCGTACAGCGACGAGGAGCACGATGGGAGGACATCATCTAGGTGAGTGACCATGCTGAGGTCTGATCATAGGATAACTCCTAGAATCCGATTGGAGGCCACTGAGGTTCATTGGATACATTATGTGAATAAAAGCCATCGTTCAAGGTTGGCAGAGTGGCATTGGATCTTATGGAAAATTATTGGATGCGATTGGCTTATATAAATGAAAGGAACAGAGTAAATAAATGATATAATATAAATTATAAGTAGGTGAATACTTAAGGAACCTTACCTGACTGGTGCGAACTCCTGGCATCCGAAGGTCTGCAACGATCGTGTCTTCCTCCTCAGCATCCCCTCCGGAGGTTGCTGCTGATGATGATGAAGCAGGAACAGGTGGAGGGATAGAACGACTGTTTGACAGTGGACGTTGTCCACTCGTGTCCACTCGTCCTCGGCCGTAGACCGGACGTCGATCTCTGTCCAGTACCTGACCCCCGATGACCCCTGAATGTGCGTCTACATGATGACCAAACAATACTAACACAACCGACACACAAGAGACGACCGCAGCTGCAGACGATCGGATCATGGTTCCTGTGTGGAACGAAACGAGTCTCTGAGCTGATCCACTGACGGATGCAAGACGACCGAATGACCTCTTGGTAGGTCAAGGTCAGCGAACGACGTCTGAATAGAACAGCTGGGTGTCTCGACAGAATAGATGTGAATCGAAGTGGTTAAGATCAGAGTAGAGGATTGATCTTTTTCGATTGATCTTGTTGCTCTTTTGCTTTTCTCCGAATCAGGCTCTTATCTGAAGTTACACGTTTACATATACAGCCATATATCATTTTATACATGAAATAATACGTATAAAATATACACTGGCATTTATTTATAATATATTTATATGTAATACAATAAAGACTTCTGTGTTCCTAAGTATAGCTAGAACCCAGGGGCCTAAGTACATCTCATAAGTCTAAAACTAAATGCAGAAGTCTGGATTCAGTGCCTTTTCGACAATCAACTTGGTTGCATATTGAGAGTCTTCAGCAAATGATTTCAAGGAACTGCCTTGCGTAAGGCACAATCTTTGCCACTACAGATAATTAAATCTTTCTGTAGTCGAGGTCCGTCCTCTCCTCAGACAGGAAACTGCGTCGACAACGAAAACGTGCAAACAATTTGGCTTTTCGTCTTACAATTGATTTGCTACTGAATCCGTTTTCCCGTTACTTCCTAAAAAGCCAATTATAGCCACACGTTCCCCACAAAAAGGAATCATCATACATTGTTATGCAATATGGACTGTCGGAAGTGGAATGTTGTTTCCTGTTTTTAAGCAACAGTGTCTCAATCTGTTTTTCAATCTTGTTTGCACGAATCTTGGAAGCATTTTATTTCAGTATTTCTACTGCGTAGATGCTCCAAGTAAGAACTGAATGTAGGAAATTCAAACCTGTGATTTTTCTGTGACTAATGTGAGACATTGTCGCCATGAAGCCAATTAAAAATTCTCTCAGTTGAAAGTAATTCTCTCGGCAGAGTTGTCGAAATTTCTTATGTGTCTTAGGTGTATCAGTGTAGCTGATATAATGACCCT
>JACEVL010000062.1:3791109-4013609 GCA_020284085.1 Aporrectodea caliginosa
GGCTATGGTTCAAAGTTAGCCATTTTACAAAATGGCCGACCAAAATACATATTGTTCAATATCTCAGCTTTTAGTTCACTTAGAATCGTGATTTTGTTGTCTAAACATGCATATTTTGGGGCAAGGATTCCAATAAAACTAATTGGTTACCAGATGTGGAAGCTTTTTCAACTTCTGTACCCCACACTACAATGCTCCTTCGCGAACCAGTCACAATGGATGGTCCAAATGACTTAGCGTAGTAAAGCGCTACTTCAAAGTTCAAAGTTAAATTCAGGGCACCAGCGTACTCACGAGCGCTGAGTCAAGACAGATGGGTTGGCCAAAGATCGATATCCAGTGGAGGTCCGAGTCCAGTTGGCAGTTTCCAAAGACCAGAGAGAAGAGGTAGATCCTCGTGAAGGTTCACCCTCGTCAACGACAGCGCATTTCAGACCCTTATGGGGTAATTTATTACATTGTAGTTTCTAATCGCAAATTTCTATAGTGCCATTTTAAAGTGAAAGAAATCAGCAACCCCAAAGACACTTATAAGAATAAAGGTTTCTGGAGTCATTGAAGCTTTCTCAACTCCATGTTATCTGGGTAGGAGGGATTTTGCCTCAAGATATTGAATAAGCCGTGTCAATTAGCCAAATTTCTCAAGTCTCAACTATCTTTGATAGGCTATAAAAGTTAAGTTGGAAATAGGTCGATAGTTGGCAATGTCGTTGACATCAAGACCACGATCGATGTTTAAAAAACAAACTACCCGTTTCTAAGAAGCGGGAAGCGACCCTTCACCCAAGCAGTATACATTGACAAAAGTAAAAATGGTAAAAGTTCATCGGCAAAGTCGTTGAAATGTTGTAGTCTGCGAACACCTGTAGCGTTGGAAGCGAACGAAGAGAAGAAGCAGATGGCGAGAAGCCATGGGCGATGAGCAGCATCATTGACCGAGGGGCAGTTGAGTACAATAGGCAAAATGCCTCGAAAGTCTTGGGACGGTCAAGTAGAAGAGTGACCTTGGCCCTGGTGGTCAGCTGTACCACTGAAAGCTAATTTTGCGCCCCCCTTGTGCTGCGCCCGGGGCGGTTGCCCCTTCGTTACCGACGTTACGCCACTGGTTACGGGGTTAATTTCATGTCAACTGGAACACCGTTAACTTCCCGACTCGCTAGGTGGCCATTCTACATTGTTTTTAAGTCTACTTTGTTGTACTTCGGCTCAACGACACTTTCTCATATAGAAGATGATTAGTGTCGGAGGCAGAGTAGCAACCTCGTACTTCACGTTTATATTGCGACCGAGCCACCCGCAGTAAAGATCCGAGAAATAGGATATATGATAAACCCACCGACCATGGGGAATCGAACCCGGGCCGCCGGCGTGGAGAGCGGGCTACCAACCCACTCGGCCACTCAGGATCTCTATATAACTCTACTTTGTTTCGGCGGGCGTATAAATAGTGTTCATTTATATAGTCCCCTTCAATTTGCTTATATTTATCAGGATTAGCCAATTCCAATTAACTTTATAGCTACCTGTAACATTATGGTAGGCCTATTGATGAAGATCCTGCTGCTGAAACTCGATCTTAATTTGCTCTCAGACTCGGGGTTTTAACAATACCGTAAGTTTTCCTCCAATAACCTAACTCGTAATCGTAATCTCCAAACTTCTAAAGCCACCAAAAGCCAAGCGCAGGGCACCAACTCAAGGAATAGAAAGGAGTTATATCAAATGGTTGGTCGATGAACTTTCCGAGTGCACGATCTGTCTCTCAGTGAAAAGGGGATGGATGGAAATGGGTTGGTCCACATTCTATTCACTGGCTTACTTCGACCAACAAGACAACAACTGATAATGTAGGCCTAATTTCATTACATTTTCACCTCCTCAAAAGCACTGTGCTTGAAACCATTCCTGCACTTCCATTTAAACAACGCTTTTCAGCTAATGATCTAAAGATATTTCCAAACAGTTTTGTTGCATTTTCAAACTTTTATTGTGAAAATAGCTCAAGCTACATTCTTTGTAATCCTGATCAAAATAGCCATTTTTTTATTAATGTGAAGCAAATGCAAATAAAACGTTCACAAAAGCAAATGGAATCAACAGTTATAGTTCTACTACAACATTCAACTAAAGCAAGCCAAACAAATCGCAGGAGTCAGGTTCTGTGCTCATAACTAAGCACTACATACGGTCTCCAGGAACTTTGCACAACTTCTAAGAGAAATACTCATTTTCAAGAATTGTTAGAAAATTCTGCAAATCAAAAACTCAAGTTACCATAACAAATAAAACTGTTCACAACAGCAATTAAGTCCATGTTTCAACCATGAAACAAGCAAAACAGAAGAGTTCCAAGTCTTTTGCAGACAGCCATTCAAATTAACTTGTCGTCTTGCAATCGAACAATTCCACGACGGGTCAAAGCTTTCACGAATCTTGTCGAGGTGATGCTTCCGTGTCCATGCGCTCAATTGGGACATCTCTGTCGGTCGGCTTCTCAATGGCTTTCTTTGGAGCCTTGATCGCGAGCACTCCATCACTGCTCAGAGATGACTTGACAGCGTCTAGCTTGACATCATTTGGTAGAACGTAGGTTCTGCGAAATTCCCTCTGGATGAAGCCGTGCTCGTCTTGCCTTTCCTCGTGCTTTCCATGAATTGTAACTCTATTGCCTGACGTTTTAATCGACAGTTCCTCGGGCAAGAAGTGACTCACATCCAGGTTGACACGAAACTCATTACCTGTATTCGCAACCTACAATGCAGAGAAACAATATTGAAGAAATTGTTACAAAAGTACATGTTTAAAAATTCACTCATTTTAAAACCCTTCCACTCGACAGAAGATTCGTGGCCTAGAAAGCACCCTACTGACAAATTTACCCTATCACTTCCATGAGCCTAATCTCTTATTTCAGAGAAGACACATAACATGCAACCTCTCGTCAGCCTTGGCCTCAACATGTGAGGAGTGATATTCATTCCTTTTGCTCAGCAGTGCCACATAAAATCAAGCCCAGTGTCTGGTCGTTCCATAGGCGCCCGCACATAGTGGTAAGAGGGGGCACTTGACCCCCCCCCCCGGAAAATTGACACCTATTTTTTTAACCACTACCTTTTCGTGTCAAAAAATTTCTTTGCAGTAAAGCACCAATGATACTAATGATAAACAAAATGAAACTGGGATATTCAACTTTAAGTAAGAATAAAAAATTCTATGAAAAGTACTCATGCACATTCTTAATTTACTGTTTTTGCATTTTGCAAGCACTTGCTAAAAAATTTAACCGTGACCATCGTGTTTTGCCCCTCCTGCAGAAATATCTGTGGGCGCCCATGAATCATTCTACCGAAACAGAGGGATATATATATAGTCTGCGTCTAGATAAGGCAAGTATCTAGTCAAGATCCAAATAATATCAGAGACCAAGTGTAATAAATTTAAAATAAGTTTTAATTAGCTTCTAATGCAAATTTGTATGCCACCAGTCAGTTCCATTTTAAATGGATTTTCTCTTGAAAAGAGCAAGATAAGTATGAATATGAGCCACTACTACGAGATTCACAGCATGCAAGATATATTAATTAATTCATTCATTCGGGAATTTATATAGCGCCCCTTCAAGGAAACTACTCAGAGGCACTCCCGACTCCAACGCGCCCAATAAGAAGTTAAGAACTGTTTTGAGTTTAGAAGGTTTCAGGCAGAGGTCCAGAGTGTAGACGCAGCTCCAGGGGAAGACCATTCCAGATCACTGGACCTATCACAGAAAAAGCTCGATAAGCTCTGAAAGCCACGTTCTTTAGGTTAAATTAGGTCAATAGATGTTCACGAGTTGTCACTAGAGGGACAAATGTGGACCGCTTTTGGCCAAACGAGTGCAGTTGTCCAGGTTTATGTAGCTTCCTGTCAGTCTTTCCATGGGCATTAGATTAGATGGAGGTCCTACGGGCAGCGGGCTCTCTATATATACGGGTCCCATATTGGAATATGGGTCATATATGTGTGCCCATGTGGCCATACTGGCAGGGTGCTGGCTAGCTAGATTGGCGCTTGGCCAAATTCTGCCTCATAAATGAATCTGCTTAACAAGTAGGCCTATACACGGCTTATCTTATTTACTCTATTACTGAAAACGCTCGGACGTCTTACCTCGCTCACTCCAGTCGCCTGCTGAGAGCGTTGACGCTTTGGCCTGAAGACCTGCCCTCTCCAGTTTTCCGGTGGAAGCAAATCATCGTCCAGCAAGCCCAGTCCAAAATGCTGGTCGAAAAGCCGTCTCGGAAGTTCGAAGTCCGACTGCCATGGATCACTCCAGAGATCCCACGGCGTCCACCTGCGCTGCGATCCGAACGGATAATCGAAAGACACCAGACGTCCGGCCATTTCGCTTGCTAACGACACTATACTTACGAAATGTAACAAAGCTCACAGCGAACTTCAAAAGTGGGGGGTTTGAGCGATTTTGGCCGAAAGTGGGGGGGTTTCATTTTTTCATGATCTATCTTTTCTCCTGTATGATTGTGATAATATTAACCCATATTAAACCATTATCGTGGGATCGAAATTCTCTTGTTTCCGTAACAGTAGCAAACGGCTTGTACAACAGAACACTTACTGCACAGCCTGCACTGCCATGGGGTGGGGTGGGGTTGGAGACCCCGTTATATCAAGGCACGGACCCCGGTATACCAGGCGTCCGTGTATCAAGGCAGCTGTACCCTTACGAGTCCACAGCCAACGGGCCAACGGCTTACGCGATATACCGGCCAAACATTTGGGGAGGGTTGAGGACCCTGAGGTTGCTGCGCTAATGACACGGCGGCCCAGACTGGCAGCGTTCTCCGCTGCAAACCTGCAATCTGCATCATGTGTATCATCACTTCGGCCGTTATCTGGCTCAGCCATCGAAATGGCTCATCTCTAGCCCTCTCTGACCTGTCCAGTCAGCGTGTGGCGGATATTTCAAATGAAAATATATGCATAGGAGTAATAATTATAGCCTACGTTGGACTCACGAATATATGAACGCGTTGCAAGTTGATTCATTTAGCCTACTTTATTTCTTCTGACTTCTGAGTGAGTATTTTTTATGAAATGATACACAATGATAAGCAGGGACGCGGTGGTGTAGCGGTATGTTCTCTGCCTTGTAACCGGAAGGTCGCAGGTTGAATCTACCTCAAGCAAGTTGAAGCAACTGTGTAGCGACCCTGGACAAGTTGCTCACCCTTAATTGTCTGTGAGGAAGCAGGAAGGCAACGGGAAACCACCTTAATCGTATTATCCCCGGGCGGCATAAAAAACAATGGATCTGCCTTCTGGTAGAGAACTCAGCATCATCATCATCAAATGAAAAGTCCTATTCTTATAGCAGTATAGCCAAATTGCAAATAGCTAATAACAGCTCTATAGATTGTGTGCAAATCATGGCCAGTGTCCTTACCAGACACCATCGTCTGTGTAGCTAGAATGCTAGATGGTGCATTAAAGACTTTAAACACTTAGTCATTCTAACTAACTAACTATAGCCAGATTGACTCCAATCTTCAGCTTGGTATAGAAAAACTCCTAAGATATCCTTAAATACACTTATTTAGAAAATATATCTCTAAATTTGTTATTTCGCCAGCCAGAGCCAAACGAAAAAAATAATGTTTTAACTGTCATTTCTTAAATTCTTAAACAGCTTTAGTCCGATTGACTTCAAACTTGACATATAGATAAGGTCATAAGGAGTGAAGGGTTCCAAATAACATGGTAACAACAGACGTAAAATTCATCCCAATGATCTATTTTATATCTTTTTGGCCCAGCCCCATGTTGTGTCAGGGTTAGAAGGATCATTTCTTGCTGACTTTCTTCACAAAATATAAAAAGTCCAGGAAAAGGATATATGTTTGTTGGTATTCATGCATTATCACTGGCCGTTAACACTTTCACAATAATTTTTCTTTTACCGTCTTTAAATAGCTTTAGGCAAGAGTAGGGCCTAGAGTAGGGATGCATTGCTTTTGTGAAGGATACATAATATATAATATAATTATATATAATATATATCATATATATATATCATATATAATATATATATAATATATATATAATATATATATAATATATATCATATATAATATATATATATATATATATATATATATAATATATATACACTGAAAGCACTGAAATTAAATTAAAGTGTCTACATAGTAATATTTAAAATAATTTTTAGTAAAAATTTTAATTTACTAATTAGTTTTAATAGCTGAAAAAGGTCCCGGAACGCCGTTCCGGACCGTTCCAGATGAAAAAAGCACTGCACCGAAATGTGTGTTTCAGATGCCAAATTTTTGGGCCCAGTGGGGGGGTTGGTTCTCCATTGACTACTGGGGGGTTAGACGCCACTGCTAACGATGCTACTTATGAAATGTACCAAAGCTCATAGATAACGTATTTGACTTTATGCTCAGCAATCACTCACAAATGCTTTCAATGTTTCTGTTCCTGGACGCGCTGCTCTCCTCTTTTATAGCATCGTCAGAAAGCCTAGAAAGTTCTAGAATAATCTTCTGTCGCAATTTGAAGTCTGGCGCGTGTGCGAGCTGTACTTTTTCCTATTTTATGACCACGCTGTACACATCGTGTTTACGTGTTTTCCTGCTACGGAAACCTTTAGGTGCGCATATTAATGGAACTCGATCGTACAGCTTTTGATATGATGGGGCCTATCCAATTATAGCCTCCGTGTATTTCGCAGCAGGGACAAAATGTAGGCGTAATAGCCTATGCACTGGTCGTTTGACTGATTTGGTAAAACACCTACTACTAATACAGCTAGTGGCTAGGAACTTTCCCTTCATGTGACTGTTTTAATTCTTACTATTTGCAGTACAAGTGTAATAAGGTAATTAATAATTAATTTAGTAAAATAAAATAGCATAGTTTCTAAATTTTAATAAAACATCTTAAATCCGTCGTGAATTCAATTTGTTTACTTTGTGTAGGCCATACAAATGTCGCATAATTATATGTCCCTTATGGGCTTCTGTAGGATGTCGCAATCTGGCACTTGCCATCGACGTATTTATTATGCTAATATAATTATGTCGAAGGGACTTTCCAGCGATTCTAGAATTTTCTGTGGCGCATTTTCTGGCAGCTTCAAACACCAAATATCAGATGATCGATACTAAACACGCGCGACCTACTTGAATTAGTGGTTTTACCAGGTTTGCGAAATGCAAGGCTATATGGAGAAGAATTAGGCCTACTGTTCATGTAACGGAAGATAAACTACTGTTTTCCATGAGAAATTTTCCATCCACTCTGCCGCTTTCCGATTTCTCCCAACCCACCGTAACAGCTCCTCTAGCTGTCACTGTCTCCCTCTGGTCTGGGCAACCGTCTTTGAACAACCCCTCTGACTTGACGCAGCGCTAGTGCATAAGCTTGTGCCCTAGCTTAGTTTTTAAGTAGCACTGTGGACATTTCTAAGATTACAAATATGAGCCCGGGGCTGAACCAGCCTGAATGTTTCAGGCCTATAGACGTACTCAATAGCTATAATGGAGACTTCAGTTGCTTTCGTCGATATACCTTTTCTATGCAGGACTTTCAAAGTGCAAACAGTATTTCTAAAAAATCTTAACTTGATCCTTCCTCGTCTTATCCTGCTCCCTGCTGTCCAGCTCCTTGTCTGTCTGTCTGTCTGTCTGTCTGTCTGTCTGTCTGTCTGTCTGTCTGTCTGTCTGTCTGTCTTCTGGCTTGAGCCTTGGCTTTGGCTCCAAGGTGCAAATAACCAAGTTTTCCTAAATGAAGTTGTTTTTTTTTGTTTTTGTTTTAAGACCTATTTTGTATCATAAAACTCATAAAAATGGCATAAATACCATTCAAATTAATCAGATGTATAAATGATATTAACTAGAACATCGTGTAACGAAAATAAAGAGAGATGATACAACAATCTTGCCAAGAGAGTCGAAGAGACACCATTTTGGAATTTATAATTTATTTAAAAAACCCAAATTTTGCGGGTTTTTTTAAACCAAAAAACCAAACTTTTTGCAGCCCTGGCTGGCTCAAGCCACATGCATATTTGCTCACTGATTTTGCCTGTAAATAATATAAGCTACATGGATTTCAGCAGACTTTCTAAGTACTTGAGAAATCTCGACATTCCGATTCTTAACTTTTTAGGTGCTGAAGAAATCACTAGATTACAATTCTTAGCTTTTTGGGGCACTGAAGAAAGGCAGAGATTATGATTCTCTTGCCAGCTTATTGAAACATAGTATATACGACATTACAGCATAAGAAATTAAAACAAAACCTGTAATTTTTGCAAAACAATGTATTATACATTGTGTCATATAATTTTTACATTGTACTATACATTGTATACATAATACAATAGTGTTGGAATTGAACAGCATTGTTTTAAGTGAGTCAACAAGGAGTCATTGTATGTACACATCCAAGAAGTTTCTTGGAATGGCTCACGATTCTGTGCAATGTTAGTGGATAAGAAGCTTGTTCTTAGTATATGCACAAATAAGTTAGTGGGCTTTAGAGATTTTCCTTGGTTTCAAAGATGAATCAATAGAGCTAGAGCTGTTATAAGAAATCATTTGGTTAACGGTAAGCGTTTGGTGAAGGGAAAGGGAAATGTCTATAAATGAACAAGATCTTAGGGCACCACTTGTAGTAAAATCAAACACCTCTGGAGTCAAACATTTACAAATCACAGAACAAATTGCCTTACTTTTGATCAGTTTATTTATTCACTGTGTAAGGTTACAAACAGCTTTGCAGAAAAGGCTGTTGGAACGGTCTGGTTCAAATCGTCTTATTAGTTCAAATAACCTAATTCTAAACAAGTTGGATATATATATAAGCTATTCATATATAAACTAAAAGTGCTTCCTAATGCTGAATGTCAGCATAATTCATAAATAATACAATCAAAATTGTTCTCTTTGTGTAACAGAATAGTTATAGTCTATTGATAATTATTACTGCAGCTAGCATAGCAAGACAAATGTCTATTCATAAAATAAACTGTAATGGAAGAGGGCTGTAACATATTACCCAAGAACAGGACTACATATATATAGATATATATATATATGTGGTAAGTCTACGATACTTTAGCAAGCTCTCTTTCCTATCCGTGAAAAGAAAAAATCTTAGCAGTTCAGTCTACTGGAATCAAAATTTACAATAGGTGGCAGCACAGTATTTATATTCCAGTGAATGTAACACAAAAATCTAAACTTTTAAGTAAACAAATCTTATGAGCAAGTTTTCTGCCGGCTAGCACATTGATTCACACATTTAAAAGCATTCAACACAAAAAGATGAGATACAAAACATTGGAATTATAGATCAAAAACTGCACTCAATAAGGGCATCCTTTCAAAAGAAACTTCCCATTAAGGCTTCTCCCCTTCTGTAAAATATGATATGTGGTGGCAGAGTTGGGGCCACACTCGGGCGTGATGTATGCCGTTACTATTCGGAACGTGGTTTTGGGAATTAAAACAAGCAAATTGCAGAGATGTTCAAATGGGAAAGAATGCCAGCATCAGATCACAGCTGCAAAGCGTGAACATTTCCTACCAATCAAAGCTTGATTGTACCACGGACCCACATAGAATGATAACTACACAAAACCGCAAAAACTGAGATCATATGCCTTAATCACAAAATGCCAAATGATCTTGCGTCAAAACGTGTTTGTGCGATATTTAACTGGCAGATCAAATTCAGTCCAACAATTGGATGCTTCAGCTGTATAGTCCCAGTCTCCATGTCGTAGTTGCAGCTTTTTCCATGTCAGATGGATGATTGCTAGCATGCCTATGTCTTGTTGAATCATGAGTAGTAAGTAAGAACGTTTTCTTGATTGCCTCGAAGGAGGAGAATGGGAGGCATGTCACGAGTCAAGGTGTCAATCCAGGCCATGTACAGGCCAGCAGAGCAGATGCCCTTTCGTGGCATTGGTAAAGTCCTAAACATTCAAAGCATTACATGTTAGCAAATTATTTGACCAAGTAGCATCTATGTATGCTTGTATATATGTATAATATGTGTGTGTGTGTGTGTGTGTGCAATGTATGTCTCTACATATGTATGTATGTATGTAAGTATGTATGTACATATCAAAATGCTTAATATAGGCTCTCTGCAGTACCTGTGAAAACATTATTTTCAGTATTACCTAGTGAGCTCAAACAAATAAATTTAGACCAAGACATAATAATGGAATTAATATCAATAATATTGACAATTAACATAGCACTATGGGCCCGTGGCATGGCGTAGGCCGAAAAATGGCACTCAACAAAAGTTGAAAAAAAATCAATGTCAGTAATATGATATGTAACGCTACAAGCATACAACACAACTGTAGCCGACTGTTTTAATTATTTTTTTGTAGCTCAGAGAATCAAAATTCGAACACAGCTAATTGCTGCTCAAGAGGTTAACAATTATCTCAAAACATCCACCATATCATATAGAAAAATTCACGTAGTACACCCCATAACACCACTGAAACAAACACATCTCAAGTCCATACAGAGAACAAGCCTAGTAATAACCCTTATGATATTTTTTACAACATACTGAAAACTTAAACTATAATATAAAAGAGATGCTCACATCACAATCAGCTTGGCATCCTTCGAGTGTTGCAACAGCAACTCGCGCGTCCTTACGTGACGATGAGTCTACAACAAAAACCATGTTTCAACCGTTAGTAAAATTCTGCACCTATTATTATTTAAGGGCACTCATACTTATCTAAATTGGTTGAAGTTTTAAAAAGTTTGACCTGACAGATCAGTTGCATATGTATAAGTGTCAAACATAACCAGGGCTCTTGATCCTGCAATGCAGCATCACATCGCGTATTGCTGATGGTTTTAGCCCTTAATAGCAGCAATAGACAATAGCACCACTTTTTCCATTAGGTTGTTTCCTATACGATATTCTACAAGTTGGATATTGACAAAGCACAAGACTGGCTGTTACCAGTTTTTCATGGATTTTCTTGCTCCAATGTGAAAGGCTGGTTTCAATTGAATGGAATCATGTCCTTTTGCATTCAGAGATGAAACTCACTAATTTAGTTTATTAATTTGTGTGCATTCATAATTTTTAAATCGTTTGAGAAATTAGTTAGATGTACAAATGAGTAGGTCTAATGAAACAAAGAAACACCCATTCATTGTTTCCTAAATTTAAAGCATTTGTTGGTTAGTATTGATAATAGATATTCGTTTCATTTTCTGACACGTTGACAGACCGCAACCAGTTACAATAGAAATGTGTTATGATGTTTCTTTACTTATATCATTTATGCTGCAATTTTGCAGTTACTACATTAAAAAATTGTTATATAGGCTATGTAGGCAATTTCACGCTGCTTTCTTCCTTTGGCCTTGTGGATGCTGTAACCCCAGAATTTTGGCTTTCATTGGGTAGTATGTGTATTCCCTACTTTATGATTTAGTAGTGTTTGGTGTGACTTTTGGTCATCCAATACCAGAATTCTTTTCTTAGTCTGCTTGCTATCCATCTGAAGGCCACATTCCTTCTCAACTTTTACCAGAAAACCAATGTGCTTTGTGTAAGAACTTAAGATTACCGGTATGGTATTTAAGAATTTCACATGGCTGAACTCATGTACTAGCCAAAACTGATGCTTCAAAAATTCTGCCTTGGATTCAAATTTTGAATCAACTTTGTGATAGCTCAAACATAATAGGCTACAGCCATTACAAAAGACCTTTGATCTTGCTTGAACTTGCAAACCCAAAGTTTACCATATCTGCTGTGTATTCAACTTCTGCGCACTGGTCATTCTACCGGAAAATATTGGCTGTATCATTGTGGATAAATTATGGAAAATGGAGACTAACCCTATCCTTCTGGAGAAGAAGTTCTTCTTCTGATATTTTCCAGGGATGACTTTCTTCCGTTTCTCCTAGCGACGACTTCAGCATCCAGTCGGCAGTCCACTTGTTAAATTCTACCATGCTGAAACAACCCAACCAGGTCATGCAATGACACAGCATACAACTTGAGAAGTATGCACCTCAGTCAAAACCACAATAATACTACTAATATATCAGCCCCCAACATGCACCACTTTAGTTAGCAATTACATTGTATGTACTGGCTCCAGCAACAAATTTCAGAGTAAAATGCAAACTTCACAGATGACAAATAGGAACATTTTCCAATGTATGCTCTAGCCTTTGTTTTTATATCAACGTTTGTGTTTGTAGCAGTGTTACAACATTTGGTTTCTTCTCTACCTTAAGGACCCTTGGAATTATGACCTTCTTCCCAGAATGCTCTCAGACACGTTCTATACTAACCTGAAAACTGTTCTTTTTGGCAGTGCTGGAGTCTGGAGCACCTGAGTAGTTCCCTTGAAGAGGTGCCATATAAATCTCTTGAATGAATGAATGAATGAATAATAAAGTACTCCAAATGCAAATGCCATTTGTATCACTGTGCTTTTTCTTTCCTTCAGAATAGCTGTAGTCAGCACTTCTTATTTGTATGGCACATCTTAGACATCTACGATATTAATGTTCACCTATGCTAATGACCATGCAGCAAAAACTAAGCGATGTTCCACCTACCTTTCTTCAGTTGGTTGTTTGTTCAAGTCAGGTAGGACAGTCATGGATGAGTACTCAATGCGGAATTTACTCAGCAGTGTTGCCATGCTGAAAAAACAGATAATGTACTATAATACAAGTAGGCCAAGACTTCATCCCTGCTTAAAACCTTATGCATAGAACATAAAAAGTAAGAAGAGCAGCAAGCATAAAATTCTAAAACGATTTAAAGTCACAATAACTCAAACTTCTGTCAGTGCTACAACATGCACTTAACTGGTCATTCATTTATCAGAACAGTTGAGCAAAGTCTTCTAGCAAAATTCAGTGAAGGTGCTCATTCTTTTCACAGGCCCCAAGAAAAGAACAAACCAAAAATCCAGGATGTGAATACATAATAGGACATGCAATCAGTTTCCAATGTTATGCAAGGAGACCAGTCGTGCTGTCTCATTACAGAGAACCTGCCCAGTGTCTTTTTGCAGCATCAAATGAGCAAGTTCGAAGGTGTAGCTAGTGAGGCACAAAGCCCTTCAATACCAGTTTGGCAACAGTCTTACTAACATCACACATTCATAACAATAATACACCACACAGGGAAGAGCAAGGTAAGGTTAGCCGACATTAACCATATACAGAATATAATCTAGAGGAGCATAAAACATGAAATACCCAGACATCCCAGAAAGGAATTAGCAATATATCTATCTTTTCCAGTAAAACATTGTTAAAAACAAACATAGCACTGTTTCCAAAAAATTGTCAACAGAATATTTCTGTAGCATTTTTAAATTTTCAGATGCAATGTGGTTTATGGTTTTACCTCAAGAAACATTAAATACAATCAAGATCTTCAAAGTTAGAAAACTTACTGTCTCTGATCTCTGTCAAGTGCTGACTTTTTGCTGCCTGCCATGTAGACTCTCAGTTTGCATCCCTTCCATTGTTTTTTCGTTGTGAGAATGTAGGGAATGAGCAAAGTCAAACCTAGAAGACAATGTGAGCTTCAGGTATTTGTAAAAGACTTGCCTTTTATAATATATATACTACAGCATGCTGTCTCTTTCACATAGAGGTGACCCATTTACAATGTGTTCTTTTAGCAACCATTCATACATCAACAGTCAGCTACCGGATGCTTTAAAAAGTTTACTGTCAAGTTAAAAACCAGAATTTAATCATAGCAATAATGATAATGCTAAAGGTTTCTTAAAAACTTAAACACTTTGCCTTTGATAAAGCATCAGAAGACTCACATACCCAATGCAAATCACTGCTGTTGGTCATTTCATGACTTGCTTATAAGGACTCGTACACAATCACATAAGATAATAAAATGTATTTGATATAATTCTGAATGCAGATCATATAGCAAGACCTTTAATCTTGCTCTCAAGAGTGGCTCTCTCTCTCAGAGACAGAGCTAAAAACTGTCAATCATCTATAGAAACACTTTAATTGTCTTCAATATATTCTCTGCTACTAACCTCCATCGTCAAACAGCCACCACACATCGATGAAACCCTTATTCCGAGTGTCTTTGGCAACTACGTTGTTTGGAAGTTGTTTAGTTTCATCGTTTTGTTCGTCATCACTTTCTTCTTCCTCTTTGTCATCATCATGGTTGTCGACATCGTCCTGCATGTGTTTGTCTTCGCTCGGTGGACCATTGAGACCGCTGTGGACACTAATTTCGACCTCATTAAGACGTTGATATCCTGTAGAACATTTAAAGAATGATATAGTTGGCCTAGCCTTCGGTACATGACATGAAGATCAACATTCTCAAAGATTATGTTTGACAGCTGCAGTTAGGTCATTCACAAAACGCAGGTTTGTAAAACGACTGGCAAGCAAAGCCCAACAACGGGGCATTGGCATACACCTGAATCAGCACTATTTAACCCAAATACTGAATAATGATAGACAATAGATCTAGGTTTTTAGGTTGATCAATAATCAATGGTCCAGGTAACTAAACATTAAACTGTGCGGGCAACATTGAAAGCCATTCCATTATAGCAGCCAGACAATGAGATGTTTAGAAAGTAAGTAAGGATATTCTTTATTAAACCGGTTGCAGAAGAGCCGCACTCCGGTGTACAAACATTGTAGGACAAATACAAAATCAATAGGAGTACAGCATTCTTCCTATAAATGTTTCCTCCTATATTACAAGACCCTGTCATGAGACCGTGGGCAGCTAATCAATCGAGACAACAGTCCTGAGCAACTGTTTCTGGACCCACTTTTAAAGATGCCAATCAAACAGAGAGATTAAGAGAGACCGAGATAAGCTGACAGCGGTCAAGCGAGGAAAATGTCAATACCATCTATGCCACTTGGTGAGAGATGGGAGAGATCAAGGCCTGTTCTCAGTCGGAGTATTCCCACACCGTAGCGCAGATCAAAGGCATCACTGAAAAGAAAGCAAGCAATTGGCAAGTCAGCAATGATTTTCATCACACCAAAACACTGGCATCAATCGTGAACATAAGCTTAACAATTTAAGTTAACATATGCGCATAGATATTAAAAACCTTTAAGAACTCTGGCTTGTTTTGCCACAGAATATAAATACAATGCTTCCACGGTTCCTTTAAATAAGTAATTTAATTAGGACAATAGGGACATATATCAACACTCGAATGATTGTTTACTTAAAAGGATTGTTTAATTAACACACCACGATGGATATAAGAGCAATTTCTTCCACTTCACTTGCCTCAGCCTCTTATTAACAACATTAGTCTGGCCAGAAGCTCTTGCAACCATACTCATCAGCTTCTTATAACAGGCTCTGATCATTTATTTATTTATGAAGACAATTTATGTAGCACCACTGGAATAACCAGAGGCACTCTCATTGTTATCTTAAATGGTGTTATATATACATATAGATATATGTGCTTACTTAATCATTCCAAAGTATTGGGCAACTTCACTTGCTGGGGCTCTGTGCCAGTCAGACTTGAAACCAATCAGCAAGGTGTTTGGTTTTAGTTTGCCCAGTCCAGCTGACTAAAACACAACACAGCACAACCAAATCAAACTCAATCTAGAAAATATTATTATGACAAATGAAAAGTGTAAGGACTCAGTAATGAAATGAACATCTTTTTTCAATATTCATTTATTAATTTAAACTGACAAGTAGCAGTAAGATTACATGACATAGTAGTAACAGATGACAACAAGTTTAACAGTCCCGCGTCGAATTTAACTTATGGTAGCCTGCAGGGCGCCCATCCGTCCTGCTTATTTTATAGTCACCCACTACGGAGTTAAAGGCTGAGTCAACCTTGTGGGGCTAGCAGGTATCGAAACTGCATCTTTCTGATCGTCATACCACATCAATATGACAATACCACCGACCACCAGAACGATTACCAGAGACACAGCAATAAAGATTCCCAAAACATATGCAACAACACAATTCGATGATTCTGTAAATAGCTGCAGTTACATATGTCACAGTTGTTGCTGCCATATATCTGCAATTAAACATACCACAAACACTACAACTTTTATTTCTGACTACTGCCTCCACATGCAAATCCACTTAAACCTGTCTAAAAGTGAATACTGGCAGCAACCAAGTAAGAAAAAATTAAATGGTCAATGCAATAAGAACTATAAAGTAACCAACCTGTAACAAGGACTGCACTCCCAATCTAAGTGACGGAGCCATGATCGCCGAATAAAAGGCTTTCGTTTTACGTTTTGTCAACCAGATGTAAGCCTTCTTTGAAATCCACCTTAGATCAATTAGTTTATCCTCTGGATCTCCCTAAAAATTCAAAAACATGATCTAAAAGGTAGGTAGGAAAATACAAAGGAAAGGTAAAACAAACTGAGAAACTGATCATTCAGATAAGATCATCCTGTAAACTGCAATAATTTAGTTCCGTCTGTCAATATATGAAAATCGCTTACTTTACAGCTCATAATTCAAAAGACAAAAACCATTATTAGAATATTGGAATATGAGTAAATCATATCACCCATCTTTGCTAAGTACTCAAAATGTGCTATATAAATTAATTAAAAGCAGTGATTCTGTTACATATTTTAAAAAGCACTATAGTAAGTGACTAGATACATACGTGTACATACATACAGTAGAGAGATAAAGTTCAAAACATACATAAATACATAAGCTTAGGCTTATGCATAAACATAAATGCATACAAATTGCAAATCAAGCATTCCACATCAGCTAGTTGAAATTGGACAGTACATCAACTGCTTAAAAATTAATTCCTAGGCTTACGATGATTGAGTGTGCCAAATGATGAATGAGCTGTGTACATGAATTTGCTCTTGTACTAATAATCTCTCCAGTGAGGACACTGGATACTTACCAAAATGATATGGCCACAGACCATGAGACCAACATTTTTAGTGATGCTGACAGAGAAGTCAACAAGACATTTGCGATCCATTGGAGACCCCGTCAGAACAAGGACTTGAGGCCTGGAATAATTTAAAAGAAATTACCATTACGAAATCAGTGTCCTGTCATCATGTAATCCTGATGCTTTTCAGCAGTCAGCTTAAACAAGTCCTCAAAGACGACAACAGATCATATACGATTCCGTAAAATATGATACGTTTGCAGTGCAAGATATAATATACAGTACGCTAACATCTGTAGTCAACATCTTGTATTCTGCTTCACGACTGGCAACATCAACATTTGCTAAGAATAATTAAATACAGCTGCTAACAACTTATATGTTGAGCATTTACATTACCTGAAATTTTTAACATGCTCGTTAATGTTGAGAAGTTTGTGAGTATTCTGTAAGGCATTCTTATAGACATGAGCTTGTGTTGAGGATCCCCAGTTGATATCTGATAAAAACAATAAACATAAGAATAATTCTTTAGCTTAATTATTAATTTAGCCTAAATCTTTCCTCAATGTGCATAGTTTGCAAACATCCCTCTACTTTCTTGTTCACGTTATCAGACATCTATCGATGCGACATAGTTAGATGAAAAAAAAATTTGCTATTTTATTTTTTATTTTTTCGACTTTTATTTTATTTTGTTTTCCATAATTTACCGCATGCATATCTGTACAATTCATATCTGCAGAAGACTAAGCGATATATTTCTTAATACATGCATCCGCATTTTTTTCATTCATCTACTTCATTTTCCAGTTTTAAGGACAGAATATAATTCAGACACATTCATTAAGAAGGCTAAATCAAGGTAAATGTACGATGAACATCAATTCAGCACTTTCCTTCAATTCATCCTGACCCACCCATTCCACCCATCCATCCATTTATCCATCCATTCATTTATCCATCCAATGCCAACCAACCATCCAATGAAAACCAACCATCCATCCATTCATATACCCAATTCCATTAATCCAAATTTCCATCCATCCAATTCCATCCATCGAATTCCAATTCCATCCACCCATCCAGCCAATCATTATCCTAAATCAAAACAACATCCATATTAAAGTTTCACGGAAACTTTCTTCTCACCTGGTTTGCGGTAATGGACATAGAAAAACAGTCCGGCAACTATAGCAATAGTAATGAGTGCAGTCCACCAGTTAATGATGAACATCACAGAGACACAGAGCAATGCACCAGCCAAACTTAGCCACATAGAATAATACTTGAATGCTGGTCTCCAACCTACAATGAAACAAAACTATGCTTCAGTTTTCTAATACTTCTTTCAGTGCAACTCTAAATGAGCCGTGACCAAAACTGTCCAACACTATGCTCCATATGTCTAATGCATTTGCATATTAAAACATATATAGTGTGACTGAACAATAGTTGGATGGAGAAGGATATTTTGCAATGCAAGTCAAATCTAAAGCAATGACTTCTACATGGCGCTGTTATCATAAATGCACAATGCATCAAGTGATGGTAACTTAACCCTTTAATGATGACCATGTACTAAAATGTATGGGAAACCAATGCCGCTCATCATTAAAGGGCTAAAGTCAAATCATGGTCAAATCATAATTCACTGAAGAAACCAAGTTGAAATCCGCTATGCAGAAAACTCAGTTAGCACCAGCATGCATACAGAAGAACATTTATCACTAATTAACCACACAAAACATTTGACTGGTGTCCAACTCTGTGTGCATTGTATGTTTAGAACTTAGCATCTCTCAATAGTTTCCTAGAAGAGGTATTATGGAAGTTCTCCTTTCCTCCTAACAAAGCATAATGTAGCCTTGAGTTCCCAATTCATAACTGATGCCTTTAGAAAATATCTAGTACTTCAAAATGTCATGTTAATGCCAATCTATTAAGACACAGTCCAAGTCCAATCTGAAGACACAGGCTAACTCTTTGTGTCAAGAATGACATGCAAACTACTGCACTATTGAGAATAAAACAATGATGATGAGCTCTACACAAACCTGGAGACTTAGCAAGCGATGCGTCAAAGCAGGAATAGTTGACAAGTGCATATGACATCAGGAAAAAGTTGGAAATGAGTGGAGCTATGGCATTCAGATCACCTACAAATACATCAACAACTTCAGTGTGAATAAATGTAATGTAGCCATTAAAAGGACACTTAAAAATATCTTGGTAGTACAGTCAGCCTAAGTATAGTGCAGAAGCACATTGCTGTTCCTCAGCTTTGCCCCTTTTAGATTGAATCAACATAACTTGTTTTTCAAACAGCATATACATGAGCAAATTTATTTCCATAAATCACAATTCTTTTCCTTCACATAATAACCCTTAAAATTGCTCATAGGTCAGTCACAATTAATTCAATTCTCCAACAAAATGTAGACAAGTTAATCATTTCAAAATAATTACTACCAAATTATGGCAGAAAATCCAAACACGATTAAGTGAAATAAAACACCAAAAGAAGCACTGAATAAGAAGATTTAATTTTAAAAAATGAATCAATCAAAAGAAGAAACTTTACAAAACAAAGACTAGCCAATGCAGATGCACTGAAAAGAAAGACCTGATTAAAAACATTAATAAAGCAAAAGAAGAAACATTAGAAACAAAGACTGACCAATGCAAATGCAGGCAAGTGCAAGACCGAAGGCTAAAGCATAGGCACGTCTTGGTTCCTCAGATTTGCCATAGCCTTTGGCAAAAATGTGAATATGAGGGAAGATCTTGTCTTTGCAGACAGCCTACAATCACAAAGGCATTACCACATTAATTAATCACCATTTCTTAATCATTTAATTAATCGGGAAGCAATTTCTTTCACTCAGTGATGTTCTGCTCACTGTTTGCTGCCACTTCATAAAAATTTTAATTCCTATCATTATTATTATCTACTAAGCACCAAGTCAACTAATTAACTAATTAACTAATTAATTAATTAACTTTAATGTAGAACCCGAAATATACAAAAAGTTGTCAGCAAATTTCCACTATTCTATTCAAACAGGATAACCATGGTGAGCCAGCAGCTTACCCCGTAAATTCTATTTGTATTCAATGCTATATCTTTACATTCTGCCTAGTCAACTAATGAAGCTGATGTGGTCACCATTGAGCAATTCACTATAGACCAAGCTAAGTTGCTAAACTGCAATTAACCAAAATGGTAAAATTTGCCATAAATTAAAAAGCACAGATAGTTTAATAATGAACTTCATAAGACTGACTTGAAAAACTCGTGGGGCAGAAACAAGGCTGGCCAGAGCAGATGAGAGAGTTGCAGACACTATTCCAGCAATAGTCAGTGGTCCAAAAGCTGACACCATTTGCATGACCTGAAGCAAAGATTAAAGACTTGTTTGCATCTTTAAATACAACACAGTAATTTTGTATATCCAACAGAAACCTATGAAATGATCTTTTAATTATGCAAACAAATACTGATTCTCCACGGTTCAGTTGTTCTAACTGGCTTTGTATATTCTCATTCTAAGAAGTAGTTAATGATAACATATCTATACTATAATATTCACACATATTTATATTTATAGCAGTGACTTTTAAATAAAACACCCATAAACTGGAGTGCATATGCTTAAGACTCAAATGAGATCATCACTGCATTATGAGCTAGAGCAATTTTGACTAACCAGGGCTTGTAAAGATCAATATTTGTCTATCACTATACAATGGCACTATACAAACTGAAGACTACATTTAAATAAACCAACATCATCACTACAACATCATCAAGCACAACAGAATAACAAACTTACAATCCAATGACAGGTTCTTGAATGGCAGTCATACAAATGTTCATATACAAACATACATGCACACAAACTGAAAATCTGTAACATATAGCCATCACTGCCACCATCTCTCACCTGCATATCATTGTGCAGTCCATACTTGCAGCTGCCTGGGACACAAGCTTTGCTTTCTGCCAGAATCATAGATATGTTATTAAGCACAGAGCCTGCATCGATGTCTCCAGATGGAAAGGCAGTCGTGGGAATATTTGCCAGTAGGTGATCCACTCCATCCATCAAAGTGCCATTATACGTCTCGTTAAGAGGCAGCAGGAGACCGGCGACAGGTCCGGCAGCATCTCGCAATATCGACCATCCGGACATCCAAGCAATGGCCAAGTAAACCACCGTTGTCACTAATATGGACAGCAGGGTTCCTTTGGGAATTGCCTTTTGAGCATCCTTTTCAACAATAGATCAGGAAATAACAGATATAATATCCAGCAGCTATAGAACATTTTTAATTAAATTTTTACCAGTATGAGAGCATTACTGGCAGTTGCTAGGCATCACAGTTTGACAGTTATTTGAGACAAAGTGTTTTGATACAGAGTCAATTGTGTGGATTCAACGTTCTGTGATATGGCAAGACTAATAAAAAAATTTAATCTTATACAAGCTAATGGTGCTATCAGCAGCAGCAAGCAACAGAAGCAATAAACCAGAAATTCTACGCAAATGGCTGAGGAATGTACTGACCTTGAGGTCACCCGATATGTTTGCCCCGGCCAGAATTCCAGTAGCAGCTGGGAAGTAAATGGCAAACACAGAGAAGAAGGTGTGCTCCTCACGGAAGTCTGGACCAAAGTTTTCCCGAAACGTACTCACTGAACAAAAAACATAACCATATGAAAAATACAGTTACCTTCAATAACAAATGGATAGAAAACTCAACTTCCTTTAAAGTTACATCAAGAGAATTGAAACAGTTTTAATTAACTATGCACGACAAATCATTTAAACAATCCAACACACACACGAAAAGTTGAAACACAAAGCCAAATGAGAGGTGGAAATGGGTGGGAACATTATTAACTTGCTTATATATCCTTGCACTTGGAACAATGATGTTCCTTTCCCTTACATCAGATCTGCTACGATGTAATACTTATTTTTGCACATCATGTTTCTCGAAAACATGAAATGTCCAGACATACCTGGTATATGCATTAGGGTGGAGTTTAAGATAAGAAAAATTTAAATTTGATTTTTGAAATCTTACACTCCAAAAGTGTTCATTTAAAGCTACAAACATTAGAGTAAAAGTTGGAATACAAAATATTTATATTTACAGGTAGTTCAAGTGTCTCAAAGTTGATGAAGTTCATGAAATTTATTGAATTTTGAGTAATTTGCTGATTAACTTTTATAGAAAAAGAACACTTCACTAGCAACAACTTCTATCAAAGCAAGTATGGATCACAGGTTGAAAATGTTCAGTTATACCTTGTAAATTTTAAAGTTTAAATGTCATCTACACAGACAGTTCACAGAATTACAGTTGTCCACCAAATGTGAATTGTCCACATTTCAGATGAAGAATACAGATTTAATAATAATAATAATAATAATATCTTTTCTTTAATAAGCGCCTGACAAACGCACTGCACTGTACATTTACATGTTATGCAATTTAAATCTTAACTACTAACAGAACAGACAGCTTGCAATACAACGGCGCTAATAGCAGCCTACAAAGCGTATCTGCCCAACGGGGGCTCGAACTCGGTACCTCTCGGTCTCTGTGCCAGATGTTATCCAATGCGCCATGGGCCCCCCGTATTCTAAGATTGTCGGACAAGTGTGTGTTGTGATCTTAATGGGGTTAAAACCATTAAACAAACTTTCTTTAAAAGAACTTCATACAAATCAGATACTTTTCTTGAACTTTAACTTGATTAGACAATGTTAAATAAATGATCAATACCAATCAAAGAAACTCAATACTGAGATTGCAGGATCTTCCAGCTAAAGCATAACACGTAACAACAGCAAAATATCATCTGCTGGAAAACCTTTCTTCAAGGAACACGAATTAGCACTTGCACTGGGATTCAACCCTCACCTCAAAACAAAGATAATACCTTCACCACTCAGCTACAACTATGCCGCTGAGGCCAACTGGTAAGAATAATGCAAGGAAAGAGCAAAGTTTCACGTACTGCTATAGCCAACGAAGCCTTTCTCGTATTTTTCTTTCGTCGGCGGAATTAACGTTCCGATGATAAAGTTTACAATTGCAACGACAAGAATTGCCAAGAGCACCAGCTGAGCCTACAAACAGGAGCTGAATTAATACCAGGATCAATGATGCTCATCTCCAGTTACTCGACGTTTCATGCATAACTGGAATTGTTAATGCTACGATTTCCGAGCGCAGCACAGGAAATGTTTTAGGACCCAACAGCAATGACATGTACACAGATACTCAATGGAAATAGCTATTTTTGTTTGAGAAAGCACACCAGTAAAGGCTCCCTGCTCTAGGCAGACAGAGAATGAGAACAGAGACCTGTTTTTCTCTCAACAAACAGAACAACTTATGTTGCAATATTTATTCAACCCTGGTAAAAATTAACCTGGTTAATAAAAAAATTAAATATATTAATTAATGGTTTGCCTGAAATCGTTATGTAAAAGATAAAAAAAATACATCAACATTGATTATGGTAATAATAGATTGACTATTGTGATGAATAGCTGTTGTGTGTAATTGGAAGTCAGGCCCTTAATTAATTGGCAGATAGGGCTCTTAACACAGGTCTGCATACAGGTGCTTCATTCAGACTGTACATGTACATCTAGCTGCACCTGGCATCAATTACAGAACTACTGTACATGACTGACCTGTGTATGATGCATGACTGTGTTTATGGGTGGTGCTACTGAGTATGAATGTAAATAAGCCGACCAGTGCTTGTGGTCAACCAAAAGAGCTGTATTAGGCGGCACATGGAGGTCATGAGATTGGTTTCCTAGCAATTAATATTTACTTCACAGCGAGGTAAGAGGATCAGCTACCTGTTCTCGGCTGACCGAGAACAGTTTTTCCTTTGAACAGACCAACCAAGTGCCTCTGGTTGTATGTTTTGTTGATATTGCATACGCATAATACAGTTTCTTCTGGGTTTAAGTTAAATAGTAAATGCTCAGTTTTGTTAATAATTAAACCATTTATAAACAAAGTCTGCCCTTTTACAAATTTGAGTTGAGATAGAAAAATTCTCACATTAACTCTGCCTTCATCACCTTTCTATGGCTACAGAGTATGAATGTATGTATGTAAGTGTATAGGATATACAGTGACTTTGCCTCTGAATCTGATTAAGCATTACCTTTGCTTCCCATGACAAACCGGCCATCGCAATACCCATCAGTATAACAGCTGTGATCAAACCAATAATGCGAACATCGTTGATTTCATCCACCATAAGGCAGCCGTGATCCTATTTCCACAACACAAGCAGAACACAATATTAATCATATGATCTACAATTGCAAAATCATTATTACTTCTGACAGATATTTCTATTTTAATATTGGAATTATGTCACAAATCTGAGAAATGTCAAATACATAATGGTCAGCACAAGTACACAAAATAATGAAATATAATATTAGCAACCATAATTGCATACATTATTCTGAAATATAATAATACTAATTTACCATGCATACTTTTGGTACAACATCAATATTTAATTGTGTGGATTCAACGGAGTTGTGTGATGTAACATAATGTTACTAAGCAAACAACTGCAGAAAGTTTACTTTTAACACTTAATGACGAGCTTTTAGTAAACTCTAGTCATCAAAGTGTTAAAGGACAATAGTATCAGATTTGAAACACAAAGTACACATCTAATATCAGTCCTGCCACTCTACTACATGCAAACGGTTCTTCCTTCTATACAACAATACTTATAGTAAATCAGTCAGTTCCATCATCAAAGAATACTGATATGGCATTCTTTATTAGAAGGTGCTGACATATGTCTGATAATTTTTTTAGTAGCTCATCACACAGAAAAAGTCTACTGTTACCTACTGATACTGTAACTGACAGCTCTAGCATTTATTAGACCAGCACCACCCACACCTATAAAAACCTTGATGCAAAATAACTGAAGGTGATACAAAGTTGATTTCATCCTAAGACAAAGAAATCCTTGATGCTTAGCAATGGAGCAAACAGTTCTGACAATTTTACTACACTTCAGCATTAAAATATTGTACCTGTCATCACCATTCTCTGAATATAGCAATATACAGCAGTCTCTTATAAAGTACTCTATAGGTGACAGGTAAATACAGTATCTATGCATCTATGCATTTCTTCTTCTCATCCTCTTCCTCCTTCTTCTTCTGTCTGGTTTTATTCTGAATAGAAGCCCAGCAAATATAAAATTTCCCTGAAGAGAGTTACTAGATCGTCTCTAAAGTACTTAAAGTGTCCCATATTTTGCTACTAGACTACACAATGGTTCAGCAGTCCAGAGCTTCCTGAATAAAATCATATCAAGTGTCAGGTAAGCATTTCTTTGAACGGCAGGGGCAGGGATGTAGTCGTCTAAAGTTTCCTTTACAAAGCTATGCTTGGAATCATCCTCGGTACTTGAACATGTCTTTCAGGGCCTTATCACACTAATGATACATCTTAATTCCACACCCACGCACAGGAACGCACACGCATGCACACACACACACACACACACACACACACACACACACACACACACACACACACACACACACACACACTCACTCAATCACTGGCCAAATTACCCACACATTCCATACAACATAATCAGATGGATAGGAAATACCATAGTCTTAGTTTTGGGTAGACAAAACAGTTGAAGATCCAGAACCAACCATATTGTGAATCTTACCCCACTTCTGTCTTCTGACTTTTCGTTTAATACTGCTTCAGTCTAGATCTTTGCTAGCTTGTGTTTACATTTTAGATAGCTCGTGTATGGGAAAACTTACCCCACACATATCAGCCCTGTGCATTATCATAAAATATAGTGCTGCTGCTATATAAGTAACAAGACCAGATTAGTTCAGGATTGATTAAAGCAAAAACAATTTTGGGAAATTGGGCAACAAAAACAAACTGGTGGTTGCTGTCCAATCACTAAAAGTGATCCAGAATGCAACTAATAACTATAGGATTAGTTTAGAGGCACCAGCAAGACCATAGACCAACAAGACCAGGAGACTGTGCCCATGCAAAATAAATTACATACTGGTAAGAATAAGATCAATGATTTTTTCAGATAGGAAATTTCACTACAGTCTGCTAAATCAAACACACTTGACTATTCAATGCAGTTTCAAGAAAGCAGTAAGACACTCTGTTTTGGATTGGTTTACTTTGCATAGCTATATGCTTGTTCAGCACTTGAGTTCAACCTTACACACTGAGTCACTGACCCCACAGAATACCCTTCTGCAAGAAAGCGATAAACCATTTATAATCTACTTAAACTGCACACAACTACCAGTCACCCTGTCTTCATTATTTAAGCACTCTGATTATATTATGTATAGTACAGTTCACACCTGATGAATGAAATGCTCAAATAAATATTAACCTTTCAATCACTTAAGAAAAGAAATCTATACTGCTTCCAGATAAAATTGAGTAAACCTCTTTATAATACTACACTACCTTTGCCAGCCATATTACTGTGTTATAACAAGGGAACATAATAAAATGGGCTATCTTTAAATTTAATTTGGATCTTCATCTCTGGCGCTTAGTATAAGAATTCTCATTGCAATGATCCATGGTTTCAGGTGATTCTGGCGCAAATGGATTTTGGTTGTAAAAGGCAATGTAATTCATGCTACTTGCCTGTAAGATGTCTCGAATGGTTTCAGCAAATCCAACAACGTACATAGCCACAGCTACTGCATTGGCCACAGAAAACACAATACCAATGGCCCCTCCAAACTCAGGTCCAAGACTGCGCGATATCATATAGTAGGCACCTCCTAAAATACAGCAAGACATGTACTTATTCCACATTTCACATAATGCATAAATTTTTAACAATTTTCAAACATCACTGTTATATAATACAGGAAGCTACAGATCCATACATTACTATGAAGCCACCTGACATAGCCTATGGCAAATTTATTCTGCTACTTAAAAACACCAGTTTCACGTTTCTTAAGAAAACCATACAGTGGCAAATACCATATCAATATTATTCAGGAATAAAGAACACCCAATGGATACAAAACAAATCAATGACAGATTATCAGCTTCGCAATTATATGAAAAGAATAAGCAGGTGGCATTTGCCATTATTTATTATTATCAGTAAAACCACTTGCAGCAAACAACACAGTTAGCAGGATAACAGCAGGTGTTATCTTTCATGTAGAGCTTGAACAGCAGGTTCAACAATTACTTCAAGATACATATATGCAGTTTCGTAATCTTTGGTTGTAAATTTTAATGTACCATGAAATACACTGTATATGAAGTCCATGGAAATATTAATATACGTACATTATATAACTACACTTGTATAGTCGTATCGTATAATGTACTGTAATCTGAACCTCATGTAACCAGACTAAGATATCTTTAGTATTTGCCAATATGTGTGAAGAGCACCAGCTTATTTACAAGCACTCTGTCAAGTCAGAAGAAATGTCAAGAGAATATTCCATGAATGTGCAGATCCAATATATACCAGAGAGCTAATGTGAGTAGGAGATTCAAGTGTGTATTAATACCGATTCCATGAAATGACTTCTAGTATATGCCTATTTTCAGAATCCATTAGTAGCTATTACAGTGGTGTATATACGGTAATCTACATGCACATTAGAGGGTGTGTACAGCTTGTGTACAGGCTGTGTACAGCTTTGTCCAGAAACAAAGACATGCTGATCAACTGTTTACCTGACAACTACCAGGCATGTCTGGATGAATGGTCATCCACAAAATATCCTTGGGGCTTCAAATTCATGAAGCCTGCCAACAGCACTGGGGTTAGGCAGAGCAAAAATATGATTACATAACACAGATGATTCAGTATGCAATACAACGAATAAAGACATAGGGTAATAAAATAACAGCTACCCACCTCCTCTCACCAGACCGTTTGTACAGATGGCTGACATCGACAATGCGGTCAGAACGGTCACTACGCTGGCCAGCAGAATGACGATTGAGGCAAAACCAATACCTGCCTGACCTACGACCCAAGACAGGCGCAGAAATAGCATCACACCAAAAATGTTGAGGACACATCGCACCTGAAAAAGAAAATCCATCAACAATAATGAAAGTCTGAACAGTGACATCTGTCTCATCATAAAATTACAGTCACAAGAGTTGGAAAGATTTCAAAACTTCATAAATTGCCGTTTACCCTATAATACTCATAACTGCTACCAGCTAGAGACAATGGTTATTAGGAACAAAGACCCAGATTATGGAATAGGTAAAATTACGTACATCAGCCTTTTCTAAAGATTATAGGTACAACAGGCAAATCTACAGATTTAATTTTTAATTTTTTATAACTAAATTTATAACTAAACTCGAATTCCAAGAAGAACTGTTTATCAACAATCTTCTACAAAATCAAAAATAGACTAAGAAAAAATAAATGTGGTGTCTAACTTTCTAAGCAACTGGTATTTGATGTTGTCAAAACCGCCATTGTTATTCGTTTCTGAAAAACGCCTGGCTACCAATTAGCTTAATTCAGTATAATGTTACACGAGGAAGCATAATGTTACAAGGGTTAGAAATTAATTCAAATTTCAAATACATGCAGGCAAAATGTTGGTCAAAGGTCAAGCCTTTCAGAATTCCTAACTAAATCTCAGAAGGTTGCCATACTCCACTGTTCTGCATTAAGTTCTCTGCTTCAATGGACTTCTTAGATAATGAGTGGACTGTTTACATCCGAACCAATTAACAAGTACTTAGTAACTAGCCTTCATTTCATTATTATCGAAGCATGTATAAACCTTACTAAAAATCAAAATAGCTCTGCTACAGTAAACTCTACTGTAGGCATTCTGCATTATTTTTACTGAGCATATCAATTTTCAACTCATAAAAATTACCAGGCCTACAAAGAACAAAGTATTATGTTACATTTCAGATATAGTGGCAATACAGCCAATGGAGCAATTTATGACCTAAAAATAAAGATGACTCATTTACCAGAACTCCTTGAATCCAGCCAAACTTAAGAGCTGCTGCAGCCGGTGCAGCTTCTTCTTTAACGACAGTTACATGTACAGAATTGTCCCCATTTTCTTTGTCGTCGTAGTTCAGTAACTGATCAGCAGCTTCCTACAAGAATAATCACATATATAGCCATAACAATTTAAACTACATTACCATCCACCTGTTCTAGAATATATTCTGCTGTAACAGTCAATATAATCAAAGAATTTCTTTGCTGGTCAATAACAAAAGAGAAACTGAAAAGTTTATCAATTGAAATAACTGCTATAAATCCATTCACCATTTTACAAATCTTTGCAGAAACAAAATTCTAACAGTTATAGTTTAGTGATCAATAAGTCAAACCACTATTTAGCATATTTCTCACTAAACCAAATAACCCTTGATGCGTGAGCGAAGTACTTGTTTGTAAGTTCAGACACTGTCAAGCTGTATTTGCACACAAGAGGTGAGTTACTTGATAGTTTGAAACTTGGGTCCTGGTATTCTAAAAGGAAAGTACCTGGTAGACAGCTAATGTCGCATATTTGCAACAAATGGAAAACAGCAATTCAAAAATGGAGGACCAAAGTTGGCATAGGTGAAGGATAACAGTTTCAATATTCCATCTCATCCGCAGTAATTAAGAATACGGCAGCAAATGAATTCAATCAATCATCCAAAGAAATAAAACAACTGAATACATCAGGTAGAGTATCAATAAATCATGTAGCAATTGAGTCTCAAGTGTTTGGTTTCTTTATCAAATCAGATGTTTATCTGAATGGCACGGACACAAGTGATTCCCACAATATTTATCTATCATCTGTCTGCATCACGGTAAGAATACTTAACTAAATTTCAACAGAAAAACACTCATAAAATACGCATTTCAGATTACTTACGTATGTGCTTGTTATTAAGAATTAACCCAAACAGAAGTTTACAAGAGTATTTCAAATTAACCCATAAACAAACAATATACATAAACTGAACAAATATGCAAATGAGGTCACTAACAAGGAACAAGAAAACGACCCAGAAAGTGCATAAATCTTTTCAGACACTACTGTATGAAGTTCTACAGGCAATTTTATGTTTAACTAATAATTGCAAAATTGAATGGTAGGACTGCACTGACTAATGATGATGCAGTATGTCTTAGCTCTTTAAAATGGCATGAAACATATCTTAATGCATTCACAGATAGGTACTCAGTATAGCTGAAAGTTTTTTTATTATACAGCCTATTCTAAAAATTATTGTGCAGCAAATCCCATGTTATAGTTGTATTGCATTGTATTGTATCTAAGCATTTATATAACGCCTCTCTCAGAATAACTATTCAGAAGCGCTCTCAGCACGAAAACCCTAGTTATGTGCAAAGTATACAAGACAATGCTGAATAAATACAATTTTGTACTGAGTTGAATGACTTACATGTCAAAGTCAGCCTTGTATATACTAGAATATCTCTATAGGCTTAAACTTTGATTCGCAATGTGTTATTGTGTGTAAAGGAATCACTGCCTGAGGGAATCACTGAAGTAAAATATTCTATCAGTTTTAGTAATGCATGCCATTTCATCACACGGATGATTCAGGTATAATTAAAGGGAAAACTCTACGGCTGCAATGCATATGTAAACATAAGACTCAGAAGTCATGGCTCAAGTTGAGACACAACTAGGTTTGAATGCACATCCATAAATAACGATTTAACTTACAGTTTTACCAACAATATGACTAACGGTCATTACAGTTCTGCCCTTATTTACATGGGGACACCGTAAAGTAGTCAATCAAAACTTCCATTTTCTCTACTCACGTGACTACATGACCTGCGGCAAATTATGTTTTTATGATATGAGAAATATGAAAATCAATACATCCTGCTGCAAAGCCTATGAGGCTGGATAGCAATCCGCAACAGAATAATGAAAAATCTCATAAAATGCAATAGAAGTAAAAACAGATCTTCTGTTTTTTATATTAATAATTAATTGACATCAGCACTCATAAGTAGCATGATTCATTGCAGAATCTGCTCCAAGGTATGCCATATCATCTTAACAAATAGAGCTTGCCTTAGGCATGTCACAAGGGTTCAGTCAACCAAGGTGGCTGCTTTTAGAGGGCCAACATATTCTGGCCACAATTTGATGTTAAATTTAAATGGACAGGAATGGCAGCCACAGGTCACCAAGCACATAAGTGGAACTCAACAATCACAGAGCAACTAAGTTAATCCTGATGCATAGTGCATCAAGCAACAGCTTGAAAGCACAACTTGTTTGCTTACTTACTATATAAGCCAGTAGACTTCAGAGATGCAACCTTAATCCTAAGGAAGGAAGGAAGGAAAGGCAGGATAAGGAAAGACAATGTCACCAAAATTAGGGTAAAGAGGGCAGTGGGATGTTATTTGACAGTGATTTCACTGGTTCGAGTCAGGAGCACCACTGATGAGTGTATTGTTTAAGTGGTGCTTTATATATGTTAGATTACTTTTTTAATTTTACAAAGCTGGTTCTGTTAAAAAAATCAAAAATATGTTGTTTTGGATCAGATGAACCACTGAAACCAATTGCATCATTGCCACAGGAAGTCCAGGTCGAAATCATAGCTCACAAAAATGACCCCAATATCAACCACCGATGCTGACTGCCAAACTGACCACAGACGCTTGCAATAAAAAGTGCAGATTGCTTTTATTGATCGCTATTGATCAACCTTTCATTAACTGGAGAGTAATGCAAATGCTTAATGATGTAAGTACTCTAGAGGAAAGTTGATTCTGCACAAGTGTATGCAGCCGAGTCAAACCAAGTATTGCAGAATCATTCCCTGCATGTCTCATAACATTATCAATTCATAACGAACTCGTACCATGGACCTTGTAAACCAAACTAAATATCAGGTTATAAATAGAGGCAGTTGCATTTGCAGCCACAGATTAATATTTACTTAGAATGCACACAAAAGGAAACCAAACATTTATGTGCCAGATTTAGGGGCAAAATCTAGAGTTTGCTACTTAATTATGAAATAAAATTCTATGCATTATCTGTGAACCATAAAAGTAATTATAACAAAGACAAATACATCTAAGGGCAGGAAATATCTAAGTAAAACCCTGGACCACTTAAACAGAATGAACAATAGGTAAATGAAATGTATCTACCTTTAATAAAGCAGCTCCAATTAGGCCTACACCTTGTTAACTATATTAATAACAAATAACTTGTACTAATTTGTTAGTAGAATGTAATTCAAAGGAAAACCTATTGTAAGTCTGAAAGATTAATACTAACTTACTGGATTACGTGAGATTCGGTCGGCAGCTACCTGCTCAGTTGAATTAATATTAAGAATGTGTTTGACATTCAAATTTTAGCTAAAAACTGTACACAGCATTCATCTAATTGCAATAAAATAACTTTTAATTTTGAATAAAACCACGCTGACAGTGTTTTTTGTTGACAACACTGCAGCTGCCAGATCTGCAGAACTTGATTTCCGATACTGGTCAGTAACACAGGTCTGTTGCTGAAGTTGCCATAACGCACAGCAGAACGATTCTACTCGTATATAGCTTCTTCTCAATATTGCCAATCTTGACTTGTGCATTGGACAGACAGTTATTTTAGGTTTCTGGCCTCGCAAAACCACCACTGACTCAGATTTCATTTGCAGTTATCTGGCACCCAATGGTTTAGAGTTGATTTACAAGAATCACTACACATCTATGAGCTTTCATTTGGTTACTATTATTACACTGATAACGCCTAAATTTGCAAACGAAAACGGAGTAACAACTATGGTATAAAAAGACAACGTAAACAAATGCTGTTGATTATTGGAACTTAATATACTGAGTGTAGTTATTGACTGACATCAAAAGACTATGATTTCATTCTAGTTTAAACTTCTTCAATCTGTTGAATGCTAAATTTAAAGTCAAATTAAAATTAAAAACAATTTGAACAACCTATACATTTGCAAAACAATGAGTTACTTGTAGGCCTAAACAACACGAAAATTCCACCCATCCAAACTACTGCAACTGCATATCAAAGCACAATATATGTCTTCACGTTCATACACATTTAATCAAATTATCCGTTAAAATATAAAACGTAAGCCTACTAACCGCAACTTCGATATCATGAAGTTCGAGTAGCGTTGGTCTTTTACGCATGCCTCCAGTTGTCGACAGCAAATTTCGGTAGTGGTCAATATGAGGAAGGGTCTCCAGGGTGTTTCGACCGAATGTCTTCTGGCCCTGCGTGTCATACGACGATATACCATCGTCGTAAGCCGGAGGGTAGGCGTGTCCGTCCCCTTCTTCCTCGGGGTGATCACTCGGTTCGTCAACCACGAACTCCACCTTGGCTACCTTGAATCGCGACGGATTCCTCTGCTGGGCATCGTCGCTGTTCGCTAGATTACCAGCATCCAAAGGGTCGTCAGACGCAATGGTAAAAGTAGCAACTCCACTGGTTTCGTCCATGATTACCTTTTCTTTAGTATCGACCAATTTTTAATTGTTTTCACCTCCAGACGCGTCTTCTGAAAGCAGAAGACATTTGCAATAATAGACTAAACATTAGCTAGGATTACACACGGTAACCGCATTAGCAACATTTTATGATCACTGAGCGACACTATGTGACCGACTAAAAAAAATACTTGAATTCCGGCGCAAGCATTGGCGTACATTACCTGATATTTAAAACGTTAGGCCTATAAATGCAGCCTTTTCAGTGTGCTGTCAACTACTTGTCTTCCTATGATCTGCTATCTAATTTAAACAATGCGACATAGGAGTTTTGCTAGGATCAACCTTTTGGGCAAGGTTGCTAACTAGAGGTTTCTACAGCCTCCAAGAAATTCTGTCTTTGCCTCTGTCAGCAGCTGAAAACCATTATTAGTCGATCATGGTTTTACCATGAGCCGAGTGCTTTTAATCGGAACCATACCTCAACGCACATAAGGCCTACATTCCCAATAGGCTTGATGAACGCAAAAGTAATCCAAAGTTTAGTTAACGATTCGTCATTTCTCAAGCTTAGATGGTCTGCTGCTGGCGCTGATGAACTTTGGTCCATTAATTACTGTAATTGGTGCCTAGGTTCTCTGGTCTTCAGTGAAGACTGTCGGATGCGAAACGTCATCGCGCGCATCTAGGAAACCTTTGCGCGCCATCTCGTATTACCACAAACACTGTTCTCAGGCAGATCTGCTGATATGTAGCCCAGAAATTAGCAACAACTTCCATCATTGAGAATCACTAGGATTCGAACCCTTGATGGAGCAGATAAACGTCGGTCCATAATCCACTCATCAGCAACAAGTGCGCAATGAAAGCAAGTCAATTTAGTCAAACCTTGTGTTGTGTCGCTTCGGTCATGCCACCCCACAAAGCGCTACTGTCATCAGTCAACAAAACCAATTTTAGAAAGAGACCGATACACAGTGTTCACTAATTGGAAACTGAACGCACACGATGCTGCCCAGCACGAAACTGCGTAATCAAGTTTAGGGACGAGCATATACTGGACATTTAGATTTGACGTAAATCGATGACAGATGTACAAGATAACACACAGATAAACTGTGCTGTGGAATTAAGGATTAACCATCTGCAGCCAGTGGAGGCGCCAGGATTTCAGGTTTGGGGGATTAAAGCACCAAGCCCTTCCCTTTTGTCCCCTCCTCCCTGGGATTTGCAGTGATTTCCCACTTCTTTAGGGGGGGTCTGAGCCGCAGTTAGGGGAGCTAAGCCCCCCTATCCTCCCTGGCGCCGCCACTGTCTGCAGCTATAGGCTTACACGTGTTACCGGACACTTTGATAACCTTGCAGCAACATGCCTACCCTAGTTTATGATAAACCAACCGCGGTTATGGACAGTCCTTGAAGGATACATAGGCCCAAAAAGGCTTACCTTGCTAACTTAGCAGACTTGGCGCAGGCTAAACATTCTCTTAAACTCTAAACAGGTCTATCATTTCTTCTCAGTAAATAAAATTCCACATCTTTCTCTGATTATGTGGCTCTATATTGTCTTCATTAATTCATTCTGGGGATTTATATTGCACCTCTTCAAGGAGAATACTCAGAGGTACTCCCGACACGGTCAGACTGAACAGGTCTTAGGTTAGTATAGATTATAGAACGTGTCCGAGAGGGTAATGGGAAGCAGAGGCAATTCCACAGGGAGCTCATTCCAACCCGTCGGGCCTACCCCTGCACTGGGCTTGCAGTTCTGCATGGTAGCTGTGCGGTCAAACGGGGCTATGAGCACCCCCCCCAGCAGGGCGAAGAGAGCGACAACCCTTCGCGCCCGATACAGGATGACAGAAGTCCCGCAGATAGGTTGGGACAAGACCCAGCTGGTATCGCCACACCAGAGAGGCAGTCCCGTATAAGTAGGATTATATATAAAGCAATGTACTAGAGACCGTGATCAACTATGTGCGTTTTAAATTCCTCATCATATTGGATCTATAGGTTTTATAATACTTAGATTAATACGCTCAAAGGTGTGGTGCGTGGATAGGTTATTAAGTAAGAACTCGATCGTAATACAATCTGTTCAGTGCCAGGTCACACATTATGCAGACGTCTGAAGATGATGGTTATCTGACAACAATAACAACACATTTTTCAGCCATCCTATGTATCGACTATTTTGATTATTACTCCCACCAGTCGATCGAAATAGTTAATCGATCCACATGCCTATTATCTATCATCGATTCGTCCATCATCATTGCCATCCCCACCCCATATCATTCACCTCAGGCTCCTCTACCACCCCAAGTCTTTCCACTCAAAACTGAAGTCTCACCTTCTCCAGACTTCGTATACCCTGACTCCTCTGATCCTCCGCCTTCCAATTCTTCTCGACCTAAATTACATTCGCCTTAGCAGCTACTCTGCCTCCTCTCTTGATCTGGACCCCTTGGAAACCGGACTCGGACTTCCTTTGGACTATCCTTCTGAAACCCCTCTGACTTGACGCAGCGCTCGTGAATAAGCTGGTGCCCTGCGTCTGGCTTTCGGATGGCGCTTTGGAATTTTTAAGTTTACGATTACGATGCCTAAAGCAATTATGCTTAATCGAATAAGTATCGCGATAGACAGTTAATAATAATTCTAGTCTGCAATCCGAGTTTAAAGAGTCCAATGATGAAGTCACAGAAGTGGTATAGTGGTCTATATCTGAAGTCACATTCCGCCACTCATGTCACTTCATAATGTGTCATTAGGCTACCTAAATTACCATGCTAAAGTACTAACAATGTAGAACAACACAAGTGAGGACAAAAGATCGTGAACATAACTCATATAGGCCACGTTCATGTCGGTGGTAAGCTTATGAATCACATCCTTTATCGTTTTAGCGGTCCAGTGGTTTATTCAAAGCGCCCAGTAACAGTCTGCTCACCGTTAAACTGTATAATAATATTATACGGGTACGCGATAGCATAATGGTACTCGTGTTGGACCGTCAACCAGGAGGTCAAAGATTCAAATCCCTGCCAAGACATGAAGGCATATCAAGATTTCTTGTCCACTACCTCCCCTAGCGACCTCGGCTTTGAAATGAGTACATGAACCTTACAATGATGGTGGGAAAATCAAACTCTGAGAGAACGGACTGATCTCATATGCTGAGCTAAGAACATTAAGTCGTGAGCATTGCTCAGCCACGACTACCTCACTGGACGAGCGCAGACGACTGCTGTTCTTCATCTGTACATTTCACCTCAGTCGCCATTTCTGGGATCTAAGAACAACACATCGCAGACTTTTCGCGACATAAAACCATTGTTTCTTTGGCCCGTATATGTAGGCCTACGTGCGTAAATACATACGTACATGTACATTTTTTTCTATATTTAGACATAGACCTATATACACCCACACCACAAACATACACACGCTGACGTCTACTGTACAAAGGAAACCGGCAAATGAAAGCCACTGAAGAAATAAGCACCCATTCACCTTCTCAAACATGTATTTGCATATCTGTTAACAGTTGGCCTATCGGACTACTTTGTACTGCGCTCGTATATATATATATATATATATATATATATATATATATATATATATATATATATATATATATATATATATATATATATATCAGTGATGGACAGTTTGAAAGGCATGATTGATTTATTGGCTTTGTGGTGTCGAGTCCCTTTGTCTGAGGAGATGTGCGTCAGTCATCATTGGCTGTCGATCGTAATCGAAACAAAGTCAATCTCCTCTGCCTCCATCTTCTGATGCTGCTGCTGAATCTGAACAGGGCAAGGAAGAGGAGACCTAGAGGTGTCGGATCCTCTGGTAGGGGCCTCATAGGACGAGGCATTTGGCGCAACAAATATGGCTTACCTATAGGCTATAGCTCATCCTAGCTAGAACTATCAAATACAGCTATCGATAGACCAGGAATACATTTTGTTTATATGATGCCAATGCTGTTAGTCATCAAGATTATATAAAAATATATACATAAATAATTATGCATTATAGAGACTTGGAATAAACATGCATGAGAAGCGAGTAAATGACAAATTAACAAAATCATGGGAGTCGTTAATGCACAGCTGATGACGTTAGGAACGGCTGGTGGTGCTGCTGATGATAATCATAATAATGAAATATATGTATACTTACACATGGATGCCATGTCAAAGTTTAGACTCGTCACGACAAGCACGTGAACCAAAATTGTTTCAAGTTTCATAGGCCAACATATTGTAGCCTAACATCCTTATCAATCAAAGTAGGTCATAGGCCTCAACATAGTAAACGGAAGATAGACTAGTAAAGCGCTGAATGTTTTAATGAATCACAGCTTGTTGAAACCTATAGTCCCAAGAACACGATTAGATATATAGGCCAAGTCTTCTATGACTATGTAATAACAGCATGGTCCTCCACAGCCGCTAGGAGGGTCTTTGAATATGCGTCTTTAAATTAGGACCACACTAAGCTACAAGTGGCAACAAGCTGTGGAGAATCCGGAACTAGAATTCAGGGCGCAGTGGTAGCGGGGTCTAGAAATTAAAAAAACGTATGGGAACAACATCAGCCAGTTTAGGGGTAACTACTCCCTCTCTGAGTCACTGACACTGCAGACCCAGTTAACATGCAGCTGTCACACACATAGCCATCCAGCACATCCTCATATTTCATAAGCAGATCGAATTCCAAAGAGAGGCAAAGGCCTGTTCCGAAAGATATATTAATTGTGACCAGCCAAGGCAACCATTAGTGACAAAAGGCTCGTCTATTATTATCGGCTTGCATGGTATAAAGGCCTATAAATTTATGAATATGAGTAACCTACATATCACCTCACAGTTCTGCCAATTGTTTCGCGTGTTATGCAATCGGTTGGTCACTCTACTCGTCAGTCTGCAGTTCACTAACAATAGACTGTGGCTATAAATCTGTTATAGTTGACGATTGATTCATCATGCAGTTCAGTATAATATTCATTCTCTTTCTCTTTCTTTCTGTCATGACTATCCTTTTCAGTCTCTTGTTCATCGGAAGCATGCGAAATATTTGGTAAATGTTAACGACTCCATTTGGTCGAAAAAATAAAGACTTCAATTATTATAGACTGTAGGCCTATAGGACATTCGCCCTAAATAACCTATTACAAGTACACTTTTATTTACCACTGACCTCATCTTCTCAACGTTTGTTGGTTTCTTAACGCCACTTTACTGGTCCATTATACCAACATTCCGAATTCATTCTAGACGCTGTAGATCCTATTCAATCTCTGCATCTATAGACTTGGAAACTCGTGCACTGTTATGGGCGAGACCTAATTGGGTCGTCGTCATCAGCTATCAACTACTCTAGGCCGGAGATGGTACACGCACACATGCACGCAGTCTCAGGTTCCGGGACTGAAATAGACAACGTCACGCATCATTGATGCACATAAACTCAGCCATTCCAGATGCAGGGAGATCTTGTAGCTCGTCCATTGAACACGTGACTTAAACACTGGTGCTACATAAAGTCACACAGGTCTCTTCATTGTGGACAGTAGTTTCTGGTGTTTAACGACATCTAGTGGCTGTCAGGGCCATTGACGTCGACCTCCTCCTCCTCCAAGCTTGGGACTGGCACCACCTGGCACTATTGAAACGGACTTGTAGTGGCGGAGTTTTCATTGTGGGCCACATTATATGCATGTTTATTTATAGCCTAATCTTCCGAACAGCCGGACCTCTCAACAATCCGATTCAAGCAGCGCAAGAGAACGCTACAGCCGATCGGATCTGTGCCTCTCTTCCTTTGTCCCTGTGGTTCTTGGCGTTAAGCAGTAACCGAGAGGCCCAGAAGTTTAGTATTTAATCTGAAGGATGGAGAAGATATACAACCTTTCCCTCAACCACTATGTTTTTCATTTTAAAACTGGGCCTAGAGTTCTGGACCGATAACTAATTGCTATTAATTTGAATTAGTCAGCGATAGTTTTGTGAAAACAAAGGCGATTGTCAGTAGATGAGAGGCTGACAATGACCACTTACTGACTGCTCTAAACCTTTTCGCCCGAATCCAGTAGAATAGAGTTAAACAGAAAACAATTTCGAAGTACGGTGGTTACAGAAATAACCAAGGATGAATTTCAGTGCAGTTTAATAGAATTTTGATTGTTTAATTGCTGCTTAATTAAAGGCATGCAGTTCTTATTTTGAGCCTTTGTGAACATTCGGGCGAACACGCAAGATGTAGCCTTTTTTAGCAAGTGCAGTGTAGTGTTTATCCGAATGTCAATCTCAATTTTTCTACGTCTATGAATGAATTTCAGTGCAGCTTAATAAAAATTTTTGCTCTTTAATTAATGGTAATGCAAGTTCTGATTTGTGGTCCTTGAGAGCATTTGGGCAGACACGTATGAAGTAACCTTTTTAAGGTGGAATGTAGTGTTTATCCGAATACCAATCTCAATTTTTCTACGTCGGATGAATTTCAGTGCAGTTTAATAGAAATTTAAATGCAATTCTTGGAGCCTTTGTGAACATTCGGGCAGGCACGCAAGATGTAGGCCTAACCTTTTTAACAGATATAATACAATACAACACAATATAACTGTAATTTGATAATGTCCTCCTTACAAAGTTCAGAAGTGCTCATTGAAGCCGGGCAACCATTAAGAACCATAGACTGAAAGAGGTAAGTGTTTTCAGTTTAGAGCGAAAGACAGTCTCGCTAAGAGATGGGATGTAGCGTCAATCCAAATGTCAATCTGAATTTTTCTACGTCCACGAATGAATTTTAGTGCAGTTTAATACAAATTTTTGCTGTTTAATTAATCAATTAAAGGCATGCAGTTCTTATTGGGAGCCTTTGTGAGCATTTTCACAGACACGCAAAATGCAGCCTTTTTAACAGGTGGGATGTAGTGTTTATCTGAATGTCAATCTTATTTATACGTTAATAAATTAATTTTAGTGCAGTTTAATACAAATTTTTGCTGTTTAATTAGAGACATGCAGTTCTTAGTTGTGGCCTTTGTGAACGTTCGGGCAGACACGAATGCATTTATAGCAGGTGAAGTGTAGTGTTTATCCGAATGCCAATCTCAATTATTTTTCTCCGTCGGACGTAGATTTTTCGTATGATGGGGCCTATAGTTTCGGAAATAGTCTACAGGTGTAAATACTGAAGTCATCAGGTCCACTGTTGCAAATGAATACACCGACTGTACATCAGACGGCGATGGAGTGTAGGCCTACTGCAGTTCAAACGCCCAAAGGCCAACTGATTGATTATCTTTGACACATTAACAAAACGAGCTGCATTGGCTTCCCAGTCGCTGTTAGTGCACTCTCGTCGTTGAAAAGTTAAAGTATAGGCAATCAATGAATGCAAGTCATTTAATCGCCATCCAGGAGCCTTACCACGGGCTCATTCTATAGGGAATGCACACCCAGTGGCTTGTACTATGGATCTGTACGGCCTGCAGATGCCGCCCCCAAATCTAAAGGGGAGCATGCCATAAGCATTACAAGACCCCGAAAAACATTCCATTTAATTAGTACTGCGAATGCACTGAAACACAATCTTTGAGGGAATGTTATTATTAGCCTGCCGCTGGTTTCTTTCCCCCCTCCCCCACTGATTTCGGCGAGAATTGCCCACATGTAGCAGTTGCAAATAGCAAACGGCAATGCTAAGACTGATTCAACCAAGAAAAGAGGAAGAAGTATGAATAGTCGAGAAACTAAGAGCAGAAAGAGCAAAGATCATGCGAGTGAGAAAACGGTCGACACAACAAATGCTGTAGAAAGCGTAGAAAAGTTCAACTAGGGCATCTCGTTTAATCAAAACCTACCACCAAGCACGCTCTTCATTTTTTGTTTAAAGCATTTATATGGCGCCACCTGAAAGATGCAGTCTATTTTGGGTTGTTACTCTGCTTCAAGTTAGCGTCTCGTTATAAAACGTATGGCATAATAAAAATATTTGCGAAATTTATAGGGCGCTTTGGCGAAAATAAGTTTCCAACATTTTCTAATAAGAGATATCCTAGAGGAGTTCTATGAGCTATTTACATACCCTTGCATCCTATAGGGTTTTCATAATTAATAAGCAGTGTATGCATACCAACAATTAATTAGGTTAAGTGACATGTAGGCCTACGGACAAGCCCTTCTCTTCGACAAGTGTTCGAGAAGCACGTGCAGGAAATCAATGACACGAAGACCCTGCGTCGTCTATATATGGACTAGAGCAACTTAGACTGACCTTAGTACAGTTGCTTATCATTGTAACTTGTCAGAGCTTACTACATCATGTCCCACGCGGGATAGGCCTAACTATCAGCCGCGTATATCTTGGATTATTACTATTATTATTTCTGTTTTATTATTATCCATATATAGTACGTCAGCTGTCCTTCAGTTCCAGAGGTTGGGAATTTATGAAGGGCACTTTATCGTAATCGTAATCGTAATCGTAAACTCGATATTTCTACAGCGCCCACAAAAGCGAAGTCGCGGGAACCAGCTTATTCACAGGCGCTTAACCAAAACAGAATCGATAGGCAGGGGATCAAAATCCAGAGAGTCAGGCAGGCAGACAGTCAGACGGCTAAGGTGGATGATGCTTAGAGTTGAAATGGCGAGGAAGGTGAGGGGAAGAGAAGGAATCGGGATAGGATTTGTGAAAAAGCAGTGTTTTCAGTTTTGAGTGGAAGACCTGTGGAGAGATAGCAAGAGGTGAGGTTTTGGTGAGTTCATAGGATGGATCGGATATTTGTCGTAGCACAGGCGGGAGTTTGTTCCAAAGAGGCGGGACAGCTATGGCTATGGAACGATTTGCAAATTTAAGCGATGAGGTGACGGAAGGGCGGAGCAGTGTGAGGGTGGAAGATGAACGGGTTGAACGAAGAGGTTGGACCGAGAACAACTGACGGAGATACGAGGGCTGAGAGGATTGAAGCGTATTGTAGGTGAGAGATAGGACTTTATATTCTATTCGTTCAGGAATTTTGAGCCAGTGGAGTGATTTCAAGACAGGTGTGATGTGGTGGTGTTTGGGGGTTTTGGTGACAGCACGGGCGAGGGCATTCTGAATGGCTTGGAGGCGATTAATTTGAGTGGTATCTATGTTGAGAAAGAGAGCATTGCAGTAATCTAATTTAGCGTGAACTATTGATGTGGCGATTGTTGATGAGGTTTTGAAGTCAAGCATAGGGCGAATTCTACGCAGGTCACGGATGTGCATGAAGCAAGAACGGGAAAGATGGGTGATGTGATCGGAAAAGCTAAGATTCTGGTCAAAAGTCACACCTAGGTTGCGGACAGGAGAATTTGCTATGAATGTGTGAGTGGATACAGAGTCAAGGCTGAGGGAAATAGAGGGATCTGGAATTTTCTTGAGTTGCTCACGGAGGCCTATAAGAATGAATTCAGTTTTAGAGGGGTTGAGGCACAACATGTTTGAAGTCATCCAGGAGGAGATTTGTTTTACCACAACAAGAAGATGATCTATGGAGTCTGCGAAGCTGCTGGGAGAGAATGAAATGAATAATTGGGTGTCGTCAGCGTATAGGTGATGGTCAACTGAGGATGCTTTGATGAGTGAGCTGAGTGGAGTAGTGTAAAGGATGAACAATAGGGGCCCAAGAACAGAACCTTGCGGAACACCACAGGTGAGAGGGCATGATTGCGATGAGGTTTCTGGTGTTTTAACAGAGAAAGAGCGGGAAGAGAGATAGGTCTGAATCCAGAGGAGAGCAGTGTCGGTAAAACCGAACCAGGTAGACAGTCTTTGGAGTAATATGTTGTGGTCAATGGTGTCGAAAGCTGCAGAAATATCAAGGAGGCACAGACAGGAGACTTGTTGATGAGAAATGGCAGAAACAAGTTTATTGTAGAGGCAAGAGAGAAGGGTTTCGGTTGAGTGCCGCTTGGTAAAACCAGACTGGTGCGGGTTAAGGAGTGAGTTTGAAGTCAGGTAATCATTTATCCGAGACAGGACTATGCGTTCGGTTAGTTTAGAGATGAATGACAGGTTGGAGACAGGTCCGTAGTTTGAAAGGATTTCTTTATCAAGTGATGGTTTCTTGAGAAGTGGAGTGACTAAAGAATGTTTGAAGAGGAGGGGAAAATTGCCAGTAGACAAGGAGAGGTTGATTATTTTGGTGATGATGGGAACGAGAATAGATGAGCAGTCTTTCAGTAAGGAAAGACTGCTCATCTATTCTCTAGTAGTTTGCGTGTCTATACCTGGCCGGTTGAGCTCCATAATTCTACCTTAGAACACTATGTATTTCTTTGTCATCATCACCATCTGGTCGCAGACCTCGTCGCTCTAGTGCATGGTTCCCCGTTCCGTACTGCCAGAGTATAGCATGGTAACCTCGCAGTGGTCGGCCTATCATTACGCAACAGAAGCTTCTTTCATCCTTTCATTGTCTCCATTTCACAAGAGGCTGAAGATCATTCTATTCGATTGTAGTCTTGACCTCTGTCGGTTCGGGTGCACCTTTGATGAGATTTCTCAAAGAGGTTCTTTATAAAAATGCACTTACAAAGTGCAAAATCAAAGAATGAATAAATTGGAGATTTTTATATTACGCCAAATAATAACGTGGGCAACTGTGCACTCTTTATGCAAGCGATAAAGATGTACCGGATTCTGACGATACATTTGAATAGGAATCCCACTGGGCTAGCTGCATACTAATTAAGAGATTAAGATCAATCGGCGTCGGCCTACAAAAATTAAAATCTGCCATGATGATAGACGTCTATGCTAACCAGCCTTGGAGTCAGCGCGCGTGGCCATTGAGTGATCGTGCCTGAAGAGAACAAAAGAGGACTTCAAGAGACTATAATGCAACTGAACCGAGGTTTGTTGTCCTTTCTATATGACAGTCGAGCACACAGCTGAGTATGTTTAATATTCGGCTGTGACTTTGGTGACTTAACATCCGGTTATAGTCTGCAGCCTCTGTAGGCCTATGTAGATATCATAAACTGTTTCGCCCCAGTCCCTATAGACCTTCGGGCTAGAGCTACCCATTTGTAATATTTTTTGCGCATACTGTAGGGCTGTAGGCTATACAATAGGTTTAAATATTTGCCTATGTATTGTATATGAATACAAGCGTGGCTATGGCTACCTCTCTTGACTGCTGGAAATAGGTAAAGGCTAGATTTGCTTGCCTATTGCATACAGCTCATACTTCAATATATATATATATATATATATATATATATATATATATACATATAAAAATATAATATTTCATGCACGTCTATTTGTCTACGAGGCAAACTGTTATTATGAAGTCGTATTACTCGCCAATTTCAAAAGAAAAAATTGCTCGGGAATGTTCAATATAGGCCTACATTAAAATCTAACATGTTGTATACATTCACAATTATTTAGGCCTATATATCATATGTAGGCCTGTAACATATTATTGTTTAAGGCTATGGGTCTATTTAGTGCCCTCCTCTACAGGATCTGTTCGATGGTCCCGTGCATCGACACACATGTGATCTAATACATCTAATGTTGACTTATTTAATCAGGTTATGATCATGGAGAGTCAATATAGGGCGCTCTGTTGAAACAGAGGTTTCAGAAACGGCGGCGTATCTCTGTGCAGAGAAGAAGTGAAGCAGATGTCCTCGTCCATACCCAAGGCAATGCAGTGCATCAACCCTACGCGCACACACAATACACATACTTTGTATGAATCATATGTATACAACTGCAATGAGGGCAACCGTAGGCTATGCCCTTTAACAATGACAGATCTACACAGACTGCCTATGACACGCATACAATATGACGCCCTGAAGACTATTATATTAGCCCTTGTGAACTACTGTAATCTCACGTTCACAAGTAATACTATTTTGTTCGTATACAACACGATTATATCTAAAGACTGTGTTAGTGGTTTACCTGAGTAGCGTTTGCAGGTGATCGAGAGGCCCGTTGTTGCCCTTGACCTCACTGTTGTCCGATTGGCACCAAGCGCCGCAGTCGTAGACTGAGACAGGTATGGAACAGCGTCACAGACACACTGACGAACTAGACTCGGTCTTAATTAGCCTCGTATCAATTAGTAATGCAATCGACTAAACCGTCTCCGGTTGAAGGAAACCGTCGAGCAGACTTTCGTGTTGGCCTCTTCTGAGACTATCTCCAGAGAACTCGATCTGATCACAGTCCGCAGAAGATCTCCTTCCATCCACACCAACACTCGCAATGACCCCCATATAAATACACACAGAACCAGTTCCCCCCGGCGACCCCTTGCGTAAACCAGCCAACCAGAGAGCAGCCGAACCGTGAACAAGGTCTTCACTTAAAAGCGAGAAGCCGGCCTACAGTAGTCGCTGCTACTCGCTACATCTAACCGTAATTATTAGGCTAATTAACCCTATAAATTAGAGCGTGGCGTAGAGACGAAAGGCGGAGACTACCGTCAGCTACAAGTGCTCCAAAACGACGTCCTAAACTCATCCAACATAGGAGGTATCGGCGTTGTGGGCCGAACGAACGTATGTCCGCCTACCACGAGATTCGTAACCGTCCGATCAAGCAAGCTTTCGGCAGATCAGCCAAGGGATTGCCGACAACCAACCACGTGTTTGCAGGCGAGTGTACGCCTGCGGTACACTCACTTGTACACAGACGTAGTGTCGCGTCAGTGTGTGTGTGCGTGCGTGTGTGTGTGGGTTTGAGCGGCGGCCTAGCATGCCTCGTTGGCTTATGGGTAATTGCGCTTTGATTCAGCGCGTACGTATAGAGCGCTTGCTGTGGCGCTGACTTCTCGCCAACCGCTGGGCAGCGCTTTGTCTGGGCGCTTGCCCTCTGTCTGCCGTCTTATCTGCCTCTTTATCTCTTCCTCTTTTGTCTCACTACCCTCCTCTCTCCATCAGTTAGCCCTAGACCTTTCTCTTCCTCGCCCATCCGTGGGCTCTTTTCATTTGCCATACTCTAACTTAGCACCCTCTGTTTGTCTGTCAGCCTGTCAGTCAGTCAGTCAGTCAGTCAGTCAGTCAGACAGTCAGACAGTCAGTCAGTCAGTCTGTCTGTCTCTCTGTATCTCTGTCTGTCCGTCTGTCTGTCAGTCAGTCTGTCCTTCAGTTTATCTGTCTGTCTGTGCTTCTCGGTTGTTGCTCTTATCGCGCGAAAAAACACTGATAAAGGTCATTTCCTGTTAGCCATTTTATCCATTACTAGAGGAGACAGTCATCCCACGGCCACGTGTATGAGTTGGGCTCAGTTGAATGAGGCAAGTAATTCCTCGCACACGGCGAAACATTAATTTTGTAACAAATCTCCTCTTGTCTGATATATCCGCACACGTCACACTTTCACCTTTAGCTGGCTCTTATCCACTTGCCTAATCTCCATCTCTCCCTCCTTGTAGTCACCTGTTCTTCATCATATCGTCAACGCTTTACCTGTCTCATGCTCCCTCCTCGTCTTTATCCGCCTCCTCATTTTCACACAGCGGGTCGTTGTAATGTAGCGTAATCGAACATTCTTATATCACTGCTCAAAAGCAGCAGCGCTCTCGACCGTATCAGTAACTTGGCCAGCGAACAAGAAAGTCTTAAGGCGTCTCTGTAACTGGGAAAGTGAGAGGGCTAGTAACTCAAGGCAAAGGGACTGGGGAAGACATGCAGTTCCAAGCTGAGGGGCCAACACATGCAAAGCGCCTATAGAGTGGGCGGTAGCAGAGCGCATATACGCGGAACAACCAAAATGCCGTGAGTCAACGATTGCAGATAGGCCCGCAAAAATTCCCTCCTTTTGACCCCTCCCTGCCCTCATCCTTTGTAACGACGCCTCCATATCGACGATGATTGGCCCTTATCCTCATCTGTCTGCATTTTTGTATCATCTGTCACCCTCCCTCTGTGTGCGTCCGCAATCAAATGGAGTATTTAGGCCAAGGTTAGGCTCATCTGTTGATGTGACAGGGCTACGGGTGGCCCGGGGTGGAGGTGTCACGAACTCATGCAACTTCCGGGACTTTAATTAGATCCAACGCGGTACAGATTTTCTTCTGTCTGACTGAAGCTGGTATTTTAAAGGGATTTCTGAAGAAATAACTAGGCCCCTATGTACGAAATTTAGATGCGGACGTCCGCGTTGGCTATGCCCTCCCGTTGTCCGCATTTGGGTGACCACTGCGTTCCCATTTTTGCCGACGTCCTTAATGGATGACACCGAAGAGTCTTTCATGGCGGCTGACTTGGTCGTTTTTGCAATCTGTGGGATACAATCCATACTTTATTCCTGGCGTTTGGCAATGAAACAGGCCTCTCTTCTCTAACACTCATCTCACATGTACGAGTTGGCGTCGGATCGAGTTGCTGGGTTGACTGAGGAAAATAATTCTTCACTCACAAAGAAAAACATTAATCTGTATAACAGACCTCCGCCTGTTTGCAGAGAAACATCCAGCCTCCAGGTAGCCGTTCGGCATACTTTGACCTTTAGCCGGTGGCTCAAATTCCTCTGCTCCTCTCCCTCCTCGTTGTCACCTCTTCTTCCTCCTCTCCTCATCGCTTTACCTGCCTCATGTTCCTCCTCGTCATCCTTCGCCTCCTCATTATCACCTCAGCTTCTGGTCGCAGGCCGATTTAGACGCTTATGCGACTTGTGGGGTACTTTATAGATTCGTTCCAGGCTTTGGGTAAAGACGACGTTTGTTCTCTTTATCTCAGAATCTTCCTACAGCGTAACTGAACTCTCCTCAGACTAATAATAATTACGAGCATCTCAGGAACCCATAATGTAAAATAAGAGAACATAAAAAGGTTTTATTGGACTTGTAAAGATATTAAAGCAACCGATCAAAGGAACGGTGCAAAGGATCCAGTTGGAAAGCTACAGACTCGAATAAGTCTTGACCTCTGTTCCTAGCTAACAGTAGCTCATTACGCTTTTAATTTATATTATGTTTAATAACTCATTACATATGTTAACTTAATTCTTAAAACCTCTGAGCATCGCCGGTGTACTAAATTCATGTAGTCGGTCGACTCTACACAAACTCGTTGATATTCTCGCAAATCCAAACTAAAGCCAATCAACTTGGATTGCGGACTTGATCTGATATAGCACTAGTAGTTAAAATGGTCTCTCGTGGAGTAGGGCCTACATGTGTTACATTACCTAAGGAGTCTTAAATCCTTGAATCAATGGAACCTTAAGTGTCCACCAATTCTGTTTAATGAATTTCAACGGTTTATTAAGCTTTCGGCCAAGCCCCTTTTACAAACTGTGACATAGTCACAGTTAATAAGTCGAATGCATTGTGAATTGTAGACCTGACCGCGGTGACCTTTAAAATGGCTCAGGGCAAGCCTTCAAAGGATAGAAAGGACGGGTTATTTAGGCAGCATAAGACCCTAGAATAGGCCTATTATAATAGCCCGTCATTCTACGCATGCATTTCAGGTAAGCAAATAAATAGCTTTTATTTGCATCCCACAAACACACATGAATTACATATATATACTGTACAGAATAATAGCATACGTATTTAAAATAGATTATAACAGGAGCAAATATAATCGGCTGTCATGTAGGCCTACTTCTTCTTCTTCTAGCGTATAATATGCAGTTCGTGCCAAACGAGTTGCAAGCGAGATGAAGGGCTAATAGTCCGCCACTGAAGAGCATCTTTGTCGGCAGACATCGACAATGTTCGCCATAGTATACGCACTCGCCATAGCTGTACGAAGGATCAGTGTGGCTTGTCTCCATTTAAACTAGGTTGTATGTGCATATACATAATCCCCTCCGAAATTGGTTTAATGCCGCCCAGAGTCGTCGAAGCAAGTTGAACTGTCGAAGGAACACGACTCATGCTATGAGGGAGTGGTTGGTCGCACTCGTCCTATATACAAGATGGGATGTTGTCCACATTGGGCGTCCGTAGGACAGATATGCTGCATCATGCATGGTAGGTGCGAAACAGTGGCGGCACCACGGCAGAGGTCGCGGCAGGTCATTTGACCTGCCTATTTTACTCCCGACCTGCCTTATGACCTGCCTAAAATTCTTTGGAATGTTTACTATCTTCTTTACATATAAAACATCAACATCTGTCCCAGAACACTATTGGAATTACTTGGATCTAAACGATTGTTTACGTTTTATCTAGTAGGCCTATGTCAATAGAAATCTATGTTGTAAACTCTAAAATTGAATTGCTTAAGTATTCTTTGCCGAAATTTGTGGAAACAAATACAATAGTGCGTCGTTGATAACCTCACGAAACCAACCTTTTTAGTTGTTTACGAATTGCATCAACGTTGTATACATTAGCAAATAAATAAATAAATAAATAAATAACAATTAATGAGCCGGTGCAACATTGGAGATTTCTTAGGAAATAAATGTTGTGGAAAAAGCATTAAGCAGAATGATGACTGTTAATGCCGACGTTGGTGGAGTTCTGAACGATAATAGTACTATAGCTAATTGCAGCATGTAAACGATGTTTTTGTAAATGTTGAAAACGTGGGTCTTGCGACTCGTGCGTCTAATTAGCATGCAATAATGTTCTGATTAGCTGATTCAGTACTTCCAAATCTAGTAAAGCAACTAAAGTTTAACGTTTTAATGCTGAATTCTTTTAAATTTATTTGAATACTACAAGTTAACAATTGCGCTCCTGAGTAGCTTCTTTTAGGGGCGCTATATAAATGCTCTGAATGAATGAATGAGTATAAGCATTCAATAATAATTTTCTTCTTTATATATGCATATATAATATATATAAATAGGTTATGCTGCTTGATGCGTCAAACTCAAACATTTCTTCGACCTGCTGAATAACTCCCATGACCCTGACACGACATGCTGAAATTGTATAGCTGGCGCCGCCACTGGTGCGAAAGTGGTACCCTCATAGCATGCATGCGTAACAAATATGGTTCAGAATACAATGGTTTACACAACCAAGTAGTATTTACTTTAACGATCTTTGGATCTAGCATGCGCAGAGCATATAAATGGCGTCCTCTCTTGCGAAGGGAGTGGCCTGCCTGTTGTCACTTAGAAATGGCCGCAGCGCGTGAATTTCCATTAGGCCTATGCTTTAATTTTGCTTTTGACCGAGCACCTGTGGACAGTCTGAAGTTGTCGTGACAACTTTTTTGGACCGACGAAATCAGAATGTTACGGGAACGATTACGCGTGAGAACTGCAAAGACGCCCAGCAAGATGAGTGCACATGGTCTGCAGTTGTTGTCAGTTGCTTGACCTGTTTCTTGGTCCTGCTTGACCTCTGGATTTCAAGTGGAACCGAACCTGGTTCAATCTCCACATATGACCGTTTATGAGGGCGCGGTATAAGCTGGATTAGTCGACTTAGTTTTCTAGGTCGCTGTTGAGGCGCATATGCGATGTGATCACAATATGAATAGTCTCAGCATTTTTCTTTTCTTTGAATGTTCTGCTCTTTCTTACATGTCACGACTTCCATTCCATCTGCATATATATATATATATATATATATATTTTTTCCCTCTTTCTCGTCCTCGACGAAACCTGCCTCTCCAGTCTCCTCCTCTCTGAAATTCTGCAACCGTTTCTTAGTCTATGCTGCACGAGCTCTTTGGAACGAACTTCCAAAAGATGTCCGCCCGTTTGCCCATCCTCCTATCTCCTCTGGTAATCTCCACCTTTTCTCCGCTAGCCCTCTCATCTTACGACTGAAAAACCGAACTCTTCGATCTATTCTATCCTGATTCTACTCTTGCGCCACCACACGACCACCACTGTCACCGATTTCCACCGTAGCAACATGATTGTGTCTCCGCGGCTTGACCTCCCAGGAGTCTCACCTGAACGGACCAAGCAGCCTGGCTATTGCGGACTTTATTTGCTTAGGCTAAGCTGATCTTTGGACTTGGCTTTTATGTGGCGCTGAGATTTTAGGAGATAGGCCTATACATTATCCTACATCACATAAAGCAAAAGCATTAACGCGCTCTGGGCGTATTTTGCAAAAGGAACTGACGACCAGATCAAACATGATCAAAACTCGTTTTCAAGGAATTCGTAAGCACTTACTCGATGTCCAATGAACTCGTGAATGTCAAAGTAACGTGGCTTGACGGCAACAATCCTGCGGTGAAACTTGCTGCGTTGTTTCAACAGGCTAAGCTGATCTTTGGACTTGGCTTTTATGTGGCGCTGAGATTTTAGGAGATAGGCCTATACATTATCCTACATCACATAAAGCAAAAGCATTAACGCGCTCTGGGCGTATTTTGCAAAAGGAACTGATGACCAGATCAAACATGATCAAAACTCGTTTTCAAGGAATTCGTAAGCACTTACTCGATGTCCAATGAACTCGTGAATGTCAAAGTAACGTGGCTTGACGGCAACAATCCTGCGGTGAAACTTGCTGCGTTGTTTCAACAGGAAAGAACAGTGTATACACTATACAGCGTTGTGCTTTTATGACTGACTGACTGCAGGGCTGCTGGTCCTTTATTTTATGTTTCCTTACTTCATTACTTACTCGTAGTCTGTAGTCTTTAGCCCTTTTCACAGGGCAAACACTCGAGTCTATTAGCACTCAGAGTATATATGTAACCTGGTTTTAAGGATCAACAATTCCCAAACAGGATAGGTACTTTGTAGACTGATGTCGTGTGGCTTATATTGAAAGAGTAAGTAAGTAAGGAGGAAAGTCTTTACTTTGAAGAGCCACGCATCTATGTTCCGCAGACTATCCTAAAATCGTTGAACTTTCGTTGCATTGGCTGTCCATTTAAAAAAATTCATACAGGGCTCATTCATTGTCTGTTAGATTATGCAGTTTAGCCAACCTCACTATTCTATTCTATTTACGGGCTTACATGTATAAAGCGCCTCTCACAATACAACTTAATCAGAGGCGTTGTCTTACTTTTCTGCTGGCTCCAAAGAGCCGTAACTACTTTACCAGGTCCTCACCCTATAACTCTCTGTCTCATTCTGACCAGCATATTAATTATTATCTAACAGCACTGGCTGCCTCGGCTGTTGACTTCAGTGTTTCCTTATACGTGGCTGGTCTCCTGTCTACAGCTTCAATTTATTAAGATCTGTTTGTCTTATGATTAGACGCTGTGATGAATATGAAGTCGGTTGAAAAGGCTTCAAAGGTGTCTACTAAATGTTCTGTGTATTACGAATGATTTACTTCCATCTTTACTTTGTTATCATTGTTAAATAACAATACGTGGGGAGAGCACCGACCGTTGTCCAAAAACAACACAAAAATCTCGGGGGATATAATTGCAATTGTTGTCTAATTAGAAATATATTTAGCGTCACGTCAATAGAAAACTAATCAGTGGTTCTCTCTGCGCTAACTTATATGATGTCAGATGTGATTAGAAGCAGAAACTTGATCAGTAATCACGACAATGCATGGAAAACCAGAAGATTCACAAGTGGAGGGGTCATGCACACACGTGGAACCCAAGCAACGACTTCCCGTTTAAAGTTGGCTGATGGCATCTATATAAGCTTCTGTTTAAAGTTTTTGGACCACGCTGCGTCAAAAGTCGAAACTGTAGAGCGACGACAAGCGGTAGCTTCCGTGGCACACACTAACGCCTCCGTCCAGCAGTTCCTCATTGGTGAAAAATATGACGCACGTGCGGCTATCCCTCCAGTCAACGGGTGCAGGGATTCGTCGCCTGCCGGTCGCGAAATAGAAGCGCCACCAAAGACCCACTCGTTCCTCCTCCTTCGTCGAGATGAAAATTGCAGACGGTGTATACACGTTGTGTAAACCCAGACTTGATGGTCCATCAGGAAGCCCATCGTTCCTCGTGTAGTCACATAGGCCAAAACGAACAAATCCGCAGCAGTCCAATATACGCAAACTTAACAACAGTGCATTCCAACATGCTGAAATTACTGAGCAAATTCTGCATGTAGACAAAATAATCCGCCAAATGACAAATGTCGTATAACGACAGACGTGGCCGGTAACACATCTGGAAGTATTTGAACAAACCTCCGGGGCTCAAGCTCCTGCGCAATTTTACCACCGACTCTTCCCATCAAATGCGAATTTACACGTCTTTGGGTATCGGACTAGTACATAAGCCCTCCTGGACATAAACCTCTGACATACACCCCGGGCAAAAGCTCCCGGACAAAAGTCCCCCATGTTTACCTAGGACATAAACCTACCGGACAAAACCCCTCATGTAAAGGCTGAATGCGGGGGATATATGATCAGCTAGACGCTTAATTGTTCGCACTGAGCCATTGACAGAGGTAGAATAAATGTATTGCTTTGACACGAACATTTACAGCGACAGAATGGAGTCGTTGTCTGAGTCTGAGACTGACCTCATACAAAACTAAGACTTCTAGCAGAGAGGCGTGAGAATCCAAATCATTTCGTCTTCGTTCAATAGAAGTAGTTTACAGCAGAGATTTGTGTCGTGCAGTTTACAGAGCACAGCAAGGGAGGGTAGCACGCTCTGCCACGGTGGATTCAAGTATACGAAGATGGGAAAGACAGTTCAACTAGGCCGTTGTATGCCCTGACCTTATGTTCTAGCATGGGGAACTAATCTTATGTCCTAACCTGCATGGGGGACTTTTCTTTGGGGGTTTGTCCGGTGGTTTATGTCCGGGGGTTTATGTCTGTTCCCAACGTTTTTTCATAGCAAATCTTTCGGCCTATAGACCTTACTAAATTTTCATTGAAATTAACGGCGGAGTTGCTTCTCAACAGCTTCCCGTTTGAATGAATATTATGATAGCATAGCAACGGATGTATAGTTGGGACTTGGAAGAGGCAGTAAGCCTATGCATGCATGAATAAGAAAATTGGGTGCTGTTGTCTAATACAATGTAATCAAATATTCACATTGTATTCACAATGTATGCGTATACATTTGCAATGTATACTGTATATGCAATTAGTCATAATGTAAGCAAAATTTACCAATTCAAGTATTCAAGTATTCGCAATTTCCTCAAAGTGTATGCAGGTATAAGGTATTTGCAATCTAGGCAACTACTCGCAATGTAGCTATACGCAAATCGTTTTTTGGCTCATTTTAGAAAACCTTTCAGAATCACCGCATGCAGTACGATCCACACATAACCGGGCCCCAGTGGGTAATAATTTATGCAGTTCCTGTCTAGTGACTACAACAGACATGGTGCGTATACATACAGGACTGTGATATAACAGTCACCAATCCAGTGTTTTTGCTATGTTGATAAGAAGACGTGGCGTGTAGGCATCATGGACCGCTGATGGCGCCACAGTTCAGGTGCACACTCCAGCCGCATACGTATACGTCTGAGGTTAAACTCCAACGCTCTCTTGTTTTTAAATATCGATTTTCCGTGTGATAAAGTGGAATAGCCGCCATGATCAATTATTCTCCCGCTGTGCGATGGCGTTTGCACGCAGAGGCGTCTGCATTGCATAGGCCTATTACGTCATCGGACGCCTACCTCAGCAGACGAACAGTAACCCTATATGTTCCGAATTGGCGCCGTTTGCAATTTGCCGCGAAGAACTGTGCTGGCAATAATGGCGCAAAAACTGTTATAAATGAGCGCGCGTTATTATGGTATACGTGTAATTGGAAATAGTTAATTTCAAGCAATCTGAGTCCATATGTGCCCATAGCGTGTAAACAGGTCCTATGTTATACATTGTGAATAATAATTTTATATTGGTTTTATTATGTACAGCATGTATCCCTTCCTTTAATAATGGTTTTAAATAACTCGTAATTACACGTATAGACGAAACGATATAATAGCCAATCGCATTCAATCCCGAATGCAGTGACGCAAATCACGGTAAGATGCGAGGAGACTGCATCATGTTGTGACGAACTCAGTGACGTCATCAGCGACTAGACAAATAATTGCGACGAAAAGTAGAGATTCTAAACGGAAGTCAGGGAAACGACTTCCTACGGAGTAAATCAAGACCAGATGACTCCTCTTAACTATTATTGTAGACCACGCTGATCTGTTTGGTAGGGCCTACCACCTTTGGTCAGTAATCGAAAGCTTGCGGGTTTCCTGCAGCCTGCTTCGCGGAACCATTGTAGCGAACCTGCAGGGCACGTTGTTCACCCCTCCCATTCACCCACACAAACACTTGTCTGAGTTGTCTCCATCATCAAGTAGTATATTATACTAATTTGCTACCGGCGTAGTAGGCTAGGACAATTCTCTATCTAGACTTCCTTGGCTAGGAAGTAGGCCACGGGGCGCGTCCTTCAATACATTGGCCCTGTGTCAAGGACCTTGAGATTGTCATTCGTCCATCATTGGCTCAAGGACAGAAGAGCGGGAAGTAAGCACCCTCCCCTGCACCTCATGGGACATGACAGATTTGATATTAGGCCTACTTGAAACCTTGAGTCATTGTGAAAACCAGTGACCACATTATCACAATGAATCGCTTAAAGCAATCGATACACTGGCCGATACAGATGCTGTATAGGCTACAAGTTGTGGGCCCATGTGTATTTTATCTTCAGTTTTGCTGTTCATTCATGCACCGTGTCATTTCAAAAACATCTCTTCCACATGCATGAGCCTCATATCGGACTCTCTTTTGCTTCGGGGCTTTCTGTGCATCTGTCGCTTTTGTTTCCATTAGATATTCTTGTTTGATACTACATTACATAACATTAGTGTATGCATGTATATGAACACTTATAGCGCTTTCGAAGAACAACACAAAGGCGCTATCGGCCTACCTACTTAAATCACATTCTCGAATGTCACTCAGGCCACTATAAAAATAGCCTGTAAAAGTCTCTTATAATACAATACATTCGAAATTTGATAATGCCCCTTTAAAGCTCAGAATTGTACATTGAAGCCGGGCAACATGAAACATAATCAGCCATAATAGACTGGGAGAGGTATGTTTTCGGTTTAGACAGAAATCTAGCATAAGAAAGACAGAATCCCGAGCAAGATGGGGTAGGGAGTTAAGTCCAGCCACGTCTATTTATAGATAAAGCATAGCTATTACAGTTCGTACATTTATAGACTTAATTATCGTCGAAAATACTGTTTTGTGCACAGATCCAATCAGACCGAAGTCGACTGGATGCCTTTCTTAAAGCGGATTAATTAACAATCGACGACAGATGGGGACAGCTGTCCATCTTCTTGGCTGCTACTTCTGTTTACCCTGGGGCGCTTTGATCATGGCAAAGCTCCAATTATCCCACCCTTCTTTGCCCATGGTGGTATAAACATAATAAACAGATGAGAATGCCGTACATCTCTGAGCCTGAGCAGGTGCTCTTCTTCGGCGCCCCCATTTGGTCTTTGGTCGGAGGCAAACGATGGGTTGGGGACGTACACCAACCCGCTCAGATAACCCCAATAGACCTATGGGGTTATACATAGACTTCTAAATACATTAATGTATTTAGAAGTGTATGGGTTATACGAACGCGCTAAGTAGAATTGAATGAATGGGGTGAGAAATCGAAGCATTATGCTGAATGAGGTGGAGTGGGGTGGAAATGAAGTGGTCAGTGAAACCATTAACACGTTGGGTGTGCTTTGCGATTCCACAAATAATGGCTGAGGAGTGAGTGAATGAATGAGTCATTTAATGAATGAATGATGTGTTCACTGGCGAAATGTGGTCTCTATCTGAGCCACAATAATTGGGCTAATTCTTGAAAAACTACTACAAGTGACTTCGTTCATTAGACACTAATGGGTAAGATCGACGTCAGCGGCTTTGACAGCCATAAGATTTCGTCAAACTCTGGAAAGATGCTGCAGCCCAGCCATAGACGTTTAAAACCAGTCGAAAGTCTTCTGAACTTTGAGTCCATGAAACATTAGGGGTGTCCAGAAAAATGACAAATCGCAGAAAACACCCATATTGAAGTTTTTCCCGTTATTCTATTCATCTATTGTCTATAAATATTTTTACAGAATTTTAAAAAGTTATCCTGAGGTCCCTCAAAGCCCCTGAACATACCCTACTTAAGTTCCCAGAACTGAAGACGCCCATGCTCGGATCTTGGAACTTGGGTCCATTGTCGATTTACTCTTTTTATCACAAAAATTAACGAAGAGTCTGATCTCGAAGAACTTTAAGTTGTTATGTTTATCTCAATGAGAGCTACATCCAGGTAAAATATACATACTAAATTCAAGGTCATTCAAAGGTCATTTCAAGGTCAAAATAACCAAAATCTAGCAAAAATCAAAGAAAAATGATCAGATCTCAGCCAATAATTGTTGAAATTGGTTAATTCTTTCTTGCATTTCTCGTCTTGAAAAAGAGCTACCTGTGATAAGAAACAAGGATACCAAATATAAGACGATCAAAAGTTATTTAAAGGACAAAAAGGTCAATTTCAGACAATGATTTTTACTCTAAAATTGACCTTTTGTAATTAAAATAACTTTTGATCGTCTTATATTTGGTACCCTTGTTTCTTATCACAGGTAGCCCTTATCCAGACGAGAAATACAAAAAAGAATTAACCAATTTTATCAATTATTGGCTGAGATCTGATTATTTTTCTTCAATTTTTGTTCGATTTCGTTTCTTATGACCTTGAAATGACCTTGAATGACCACGAATTTAGTATCTATATTTCATCTGAATGTAGCTCTCATCGAGACAAATAAACAGTAAAAGGTTCATCCAAATTGGACTCTTCGTTAATTTTTGTGATAAAAAGAGTAAATCGACAATGGACCCAAGTTCCAAGATCCGAGCATGGGCGTCTTCAGTTCTGGGGACTTAAGTAGGGTATGTTCAGGGGCTTTGAGGGACCTCAGGATAACTTTTTAAAATTCTGTAAAAAATATTTATAGACAATAGATGAATAGAATAACGGGAAAAACTTCAATATGGGTGTTTTCTGCGATTTGTCATTTTTCTGGACACCCCTAATGAAACATGTTCACTATTCAGTTAAATAATTTGAGCTTCAAATCATAATGCCTGCTTTGACGAAGGACGGAACCTTGAAAGGCTCAAATATGACCGTGAAAACTACATTGAAAGATGCATGAAAACTAAACATTTGCCCGACTTAAGCATTGGGCAAGAACCTGAACCCAGCCTGCAGAGTCTTTCACCAACACACATGGCTGTAACAGTGCGTTTCACTGTTTACATGAATATCGGTTTATTTGTTTAGAGGTAAAATTGCTACTATAAAATTTAGGTCCATCGGTAATTTACAGAGAGTCTAGGTCAGACTCTCATAAACATATTTTGTATTATTTTGATTAAAAATTCAAACTAATAAACCAATCAAGAAAATTGAAGCCGTCTCACCGCTAAACAAATATTGTTTGCCGCTGTACAAGATCACGAATTGAACTAATTACTGCTCGGTCAATTGCATTAACAATAATTATCATCGGCATAGCCTATACAGTATACAACACACACTACTCTATAAGCCTAGCTTCGTGCTTAGACAAACCTCTTCAGTTGTTATTGTCAATAAAATTAAGTGTGCAATAAGATCTATACGACCGACGAGATATTGATTATTGATCCAACCGATCGACCAATCTTTTATAGTCTAGCCTTGTGATTTACTGCAGTTCGATGATTTCTATAGCGCCGTTAAAACAATGAACACAACCTTATGAACGGTTCGCCCTGCTAGAGGCGCTTTATAAATGCTTAAAAACAATACAATAGGCCTACAATACAATTATGGTCTCTTTCGGATGGACAGAAGTTAAAATCCGTTGGAGATAAGTAGGCCTAAGGTTGAGTACAAACAGATCGGAGAAGGCAGAAGTCTTACCAGACTCGATACAATTTAAATTTCAATTGAATCCAATGTAAAATAATCTAATTTAATGTAGTCAAAGTTATTTCTAATTATTAATAAGTTACTTCTATAGCACTGATGTCTATTCACAAGGCTTCAGCCGATGACGCACCTAAACCAGACAGTATAGTCTTCCAGTATCTATGTAGAAGGTCAGTCCATTAAAATATAGAGAGAGGTAGCCTATAGTGGATAGTCTGATAAGGATAAGTCTTAAGTTGGAGACGAAATGACCTAAACGAACAGAAACACAAAGTTCCAAAATCCTGGTCCAGCAACAGAAAAACTACGTTCACCGAGAACTGTTCTAGTGTCAGGTATTACCAGAGAAAGACAATCAGACGACCTTGTTAAGTTATGATAGCCTAAGTATGGGAATAAGGACTGTGTTTAGGTATTGTTGTCTTATAAACTATGAGCCCCAATTTAAATTGGATTCCTTCTGAGCAGGTAGGCGATGCAAATATTTAAGCACAGATGAGGTTACGTGTACATATATGACGTGTTAGTTAAGGCTCTGATCAAGAAGTTCTTAAATCGTTGGAATTTCAACTTTTTTGACCTTGTGATGCCAACAAGAAACTGAAGTTGATAAAAAAGTTACACCGAGGTTGATTTGATAATATCGTGTTTGAATTTCTGACTATTCTGTGGTTACAGATGTTGAAAACAATCTTCGACTGGCAGTCTGGCACTGAAAAGAACAAAGGCTGTTACTTCGAGATGCAGAACTTCTGTTAGACATGCAACAGAAAGTAACTGGTAATGAAACAGTTATTAAACAATTAAGAAATGAAGTCAAGTAGGGGTGTTGCAGACAATTGAGAAGCGGGTTACAATAATGAAGAAAACTCGAGACCAATGTGTTTGTCATAAGAAAATAACGCCTAATTCTGTGTATATGACGAGCTACAACATTATTATATATTGTAGGTAGGTAATGAGACTTTGAAACTCTTTTCGTTGATATAGGGCCTATATTTAGAGTTAGTTAAGTGATCTAAGAACAGGAGCTACAAGATATATATTGTAGGCAGATAGTGAGACTCTGAACTCATTTCGTTCAGGTGTTTAAAGTCAGTTAAATCATTTAAGAACAGGAGTGGTGTGCTAGTGTTTGGGGGTTTAAACGAAACACGAACGACAGCCTTCTTGATATAGCTTGAAGACTGCAGTTATTTGGGTATAGTGCTTATCTTCATGAAAATGGAATGGCAGTAGTAGTCTAGTTTAGCATTGGCAATATTACATGCAGCTTAGAAGTCAAGGATAGTCTGGAATGGATAGGACAGTTTCTGATAAGTTCATGGATTTACGTGAAACAAGAGGAGGAAAGATGAGTGAAATGATAGGAGAAGCTGAGTTTTTAACAGTGTAGACATAGGCATTTTAGGTCCGACTTCGCTAAGGGGCGCCAATGGAACAGAAATCTTGGAATATCTTTCTGTCCGCAGGGGGTTTGAATCCCCGATCTGTGGATCAGCAGTACAGCACGCTAATCAGTTAAGACTAGAAGATACTTGTAAAATTACCTATTAAATCTTGTCCCTTCCTCTCCTACGATGTACATGCGAAGGGTACGCAACAAGTAAAGGCTACTCCCTCCTCCTCGCCCTATCTACCCCTCCACATTATGTCCATAAGAGAAGAGTGATAATTATTATTCGATTAGTTATAGCTACACTGAATGGTTGCTTGAGTCTTCTAGGCCTAAAGGCTTAAGTTGGATGACCTATACTATTTACACGGGAGTCCTTTAACGTTGAATTACGACTGCAAGTGCAGTCCACATAAAAGTTAAGCCATCGGCTTAAGCTGGTACGGAATAATCGAAGAATCAAAACAATTTAAGATTTACAGCTAAATTCGAATGCTATATCAAAGATGCAAACGTTGGACCGAGGCCTGAATAGAGAATAAGTCCACTTGTGCAACATTCATCGACAGGGCGATTAGATTTACAGTTTGTAACGACGTCATTCATTCGTCTGCAGGGTTACAGCTTGTTAGACCTCTCTGGCGGTGGATCGATTATCTAAAGTCAACATTTGGCTGAGTGGATACAGAAATTGATTAACAGAAACCGTCAAAGATTCGACTCGTTGAATCATAGGTCTCGGTGAGTTGTAAAATGTGAAGTACGGTCTTGGTGCATTGCTTCGATGGTCCTTGGAAACTCAATAGGAGTCAAGTGTTTTCAATAAACAGTAATAATAAATGAATCTGTTCGAACGCGTCTACACAATTTATTTAATTCGATTGTGTATCTAGGTCCAAGTGTCGATTTGACCGGTTCTAATGAATGGATTCAATGCGAGATTGTCCAGTTCTTTTTAATCGATAGACTAGAAGATACTAGTTTATCTTCTAGTTTATCTTCTTCTAAATGGGGAGGGGGGAGGGGGGTTCAGATCAATATAATGCCAAACCTAATAGAGTCTTCCTAAATGAACTTGATTTATCTTAGGAACGCTTGAGAATAGACTGCTTAACACGACTTGGCCTAGATGGACGCCGCTAAAGAAATCCAGAGCAATAAAAGTAAAGAAAAATGTAGCGGAAATTGACGGAATACTTCCAGGTGAGAACGGGGGATACACCAAGGATGCATCCACTCACCACAAACAACTTCGACGCAAGAATACCACTAAACTGAGACGGGAGTGAATAATTCATCTGGAGTATAATTAATTAATTTGCTGATTACAATGGCCTTCTAACTATAGAGAGGAACAGAACTTCAGGAAAGGATGAGAAAGATTAGATGAAACCAGTATAAGATTTGGTTTCCTGATTTTCGCAGAGAAAACCGAAGCAATGATCATCCAACGTAAAACCTAAGACGCCATATCAGTACCTAAGACGGAATTCATTGAGCTATCCATCTATTTTGGAGGTCTATTACTATTAGGCTATACCTCAGAAGGTAACAGCATAAACGATATCTAAAGGAGAATTGAACGCATCTCGCATTCAGGTTGACAGAACAGAAAAGATCAGGCTACAGACATCCACCCACCCGCCGCAGCTTAATGGCTGGCCTCAGGATCTCATGATGATGATTAGGAGGAGGAGGATATATCGGCCTATGCTCATAATATATATATATATATACTGTAGCTGGTATATATATATATATATATTTATATATGGCAGCTAAAGCTTGGCAAGGGTCAAATGACCCACGGTTCTCCGTGACCCGGAAGCTGCAGATGGCAGAAGAGCCTAATTATATCCATCTAGTGTCAGATTCCACTGCCACCCTCCCATAGCACTTTGACCCTGCATCCTATAGCATGCCATTAGATCTGTTGACCCTTTGTCGAGGCTATGTATATACACTCATTGGATATAATATATGAGCGCTTCGGGCGTTACCCCCCCTCCACCAGCGTGGAGGGGGGGGGGTCAAGGGACGATGGGTGGGAAAACTCAGCCCCCGTTTGAAAGAGACAGGTTGCTCCACTTCCAGACTAATCACTTCTTTAGAAAGTAGTATATAAATAAGTATATATATATTATATAGGCTGCAATGGTAATCGTGTTAGAACTATTATTCCCTAATTTCCTCAGCATCTCCTGCTGAATTTATTAAATTTAAAATTCCTTTTAAGCTTCGTTTCTTCCTTTGATTTTCCCTCTATCCCTCATTCAAGCACTCTGCCAAACATAACAAATGTTCGCATGTCCAATAACCAGCCCAGCAGTTCTTTCTACTATAAAAAAGCTATCAGAGTCTATTACTAAAAAACTATTATAATTTATTATCCACCATTCTTGGGGACCCCCATGTTAAACTTTATTATTGGCGATGATGTTAAACTGCAGTCTGTAAGCAACTTTAAACAAGACTCTGTTACTCTTTCTTTAACCTTTCAAAGACTTACAGACTGTTCAAAATGTGAGCATTACCAGTTAGCCTACTGTTAATAAAATGCTTCACACTTAGAATCACAAATCGTCGGTCTGAGTCCCATGTTTCGATCAATCAATAAATCAATCAATATTAATTTAATTCAATAAATCCAGTTGTCATGAACGCAGCTGGCTACAAGTAGGCCTAACACCAATTAGGTGTAGAGTTGAGCTTGAGTTAGTTATTGCAGACAGTTACAAGTGATTACGAGACAATTAATAATAATATATCTTTGAACAAGACTCGCTGAATGTAGTTACGCTTATCCTTGGTGGGAGGGTGAAATTGTGCTTTCTAGGACGTAAGTTATATTTGTTTTGTTGTGTAGGTGCGAAGATTACCAGGTTACCTCCAACTACTTCTTATCTATAGCCTACTATAGGCCTACTGAGCTGCTTTGTGGTTCAGTAGCGAGAGACTCGGGTGTGTTTGATGATTCTAAAATCCATTTAAAAAACCACGTTTTCAACATGAACCACAAAGCTCATGTCAGAGCCAACTCAATTCTTCATACATTTCTTTCAAAGAATCCAACAGCTCTACTATAACTATAGGGCCTTCATTACCTATGTTCAACCAATTTAGGAAAACTGTAGCCTACACCTGTCGGGTCACCACACACTGACACTAATATCAGGAACGTTGAAGCAGTTCAACGTTGCTTCACTAAGCGCATTGCTCGATTGACCAACATGACCTACGCAAAATACTTGCTTCTTCTTGATTTAGCCTAGAATCTCTGGAGTCAAGGCACCTTAAACTTGACCTTATGACTTGATACAAAATTACTCGGGTGTCCAAAAGCCTAAAGGTTGACAGCACCGAGATGTTCATGCGTTCTCAGTGTCAAGGCACTTGTGGCCATGCCTTCAAACTTTGTAAAAGCTCAACTACTGATACACAATCGAATTAAATATAACAGCATAGACCTTGAAACGCATGTCCGATTACCAGCACAACCTCTTGCATTCGACAGTAAATGCAGTTGTCTGCTCCACATTTTACTTCTTAGAAATGGCTGTAGTATATATCCTAATATAAAGCGACAGGCCTAGGCCTAACTGATGATATACTGTAGGGTCTATAAACCATAGACATCACCTTGTAAGACCTACAGCATATGGGATCCGTTTGTTGCCTGTATAGTAAGTTGTTATCTGCTATGTATGCACACAAAATACTAAGCTACTCTTTCCGCTCCGACGATTATAGGCCTATGTCTTCCAATGCTTTTTCATGCGTGCAGTGTGAGTAAGTAAGACCTTTGAACTTAACAGTGATAAATTGCAACGCTTCAGAGGCCAGCAAATAAGGCGTCATTCAGGCACGATAAAACGTCATGGAAAAATTCGTGGACTGAAAAAAACCCAAAATTCAATTATATAAGTAGTCTTTTTTGCATCTTAGAAACACACGTGCTAGCAAGCAATACACTGCGTAGAACGAATACGTAGCCTACATATTTGAAAAAGGCTAACCTATAGGTGCAAAGCGTCCGAGCTCCAGTTAAAGAAAATGTCATTTCTGAAGAAAATTCCACGTTGCAACCTGCTCCTCCCTCCCGTGATCATCTTCCTCTCCAAAATCCTCCTCTTCCCAATCTTCTTTTTTGCGCCTTTCTCGGTATCTTCCGCTCAATAATTTATATTAAATTTAAAATTCCTTTTTCGATAAATTTCTCTGTTTGGTTCTCCGCCTTCCCTTCCTTTCTCTTCATTCACAATCACCCCTCCCTCTACAATATTCCATCCACAACCTACCATTCTCGTCAATCCATCTCTCTAGCCTCCCTTCTCCTATCCGGCCTCTCCCGCTCATTCTTTTCATTTATAAAATTCCATTGCTTTGTTTCTCCCTCTTCCTCCAATTCTTCCTCCATTTCTTCCCCACCATCAGTGGTTAAATTGCTCACCCAGAGGTGGCGGATCTCCGAATTATTACAAAGCTAAAGCCTAAGCCTATCTGAGGAATGTATAACCGAGACTCGCTATTCTCTATTCGGATAACACACAAAATATGAAACAAGAATCGTGTGGTCGATAATAATTGTAACAAAAGAATATGTAAGTGACGGGTCTCCTCTTTCAGATGGCGGATCTCAAATTCGAGGTGCCGGATCTCAGATCTGGCTGAATTTAACCACTGCCCACCATCTATCCACTCTCCAACTTCCCAGCCTCAATATCTCATTACCCTGCTTTTCCTATCCCCAATCTACGCATCATTCGCCTTCACCTACTCGTTCCAGTCGCCCCTCCGCTCCCACTGACCCTCCCTCGCTCTCTCACACATTCGTGTAGAATTATTCCCTCCAGGGCAGACATTTGTTTCGAGAGTTCTGATCCACCTGCGTCCAACTCGGCTATAATGAGTACACTGACCGCACACTGTCGGTGGGAGATCAGACGGTGACGGAGAGGACCGGCCACCCGCCCTCATATGCCGAGGCTAAGAAACGAAGTCGCTAACACGTTATACCCATGGTTGTCTCTCAGGCTAGCTTAAGGGATTGCTCTTCTTTTTATCCATCTACTTTAACTTGCGGGAATCTTGCTTGCTTGCTTGCTTGCTTGCTTGCTTGCTTGATTGAGCCACAGGCTAAAAAGTCAAATCTTGCGACGACTAGTTCGATCACTTACAATCATTCAATCGTCGTGAAACTTGGCATATAGACTCGCCCTCGCAAACACTTCATTCTATCAAAATTTCAGCTCCCCAAAAAAGGCTAGCTTATAGAATCGGGGACTAAACTTTTCGAATCGGGGAATCCCCTTTTCCGATACGGAGCGTTGTGATTGGCCAGCGTTGTGATTGGCCAGCGTTGTGATTGGCCGCAGTCGTAAAATGAACGCGGACTATATATTTGTAGAGGTAACTGCTTCGTAAGACGCATTATAGGATACTAGATGGATATAGTAAAAAACTTTGTTTTTACGGGCTGTATTTTATTATCCATCTAGTTTAACTTGCGGGAATCTTGCTTGCTTGATTGAGCCACAGGCTAAAAAGTCAAATCTTGCGACGACTAGTTCGATCACTTACAATCATTCAATCGTCGTGAAACTTGGCAGATAGACTCGCCCTCGCACACACTTCATTCTATCAAAATTTCAGCTCCCCAAAAAGAGGCTAGCTTATAGAATCGGGGACTAAACTTTTCGAATCGGGGAATCCCTTTTCCGATACGGAGCGTTGTGATTGGCCAGCGTTGTGATTGGCCGCAGTCGTAAAATGAACGCGGACTATATATTTGTAGAGGTAACTGCTTCATAAGACGCATTATAGGATACTAGATGGATACCGGTATAGTAAAAAACTTTGTTTTTACGGGCTGTATTTTATTCAATTTTCGTTGCTACCTGTTATACATTGAGTCATAGAACCAGCTGCCGACAAACTTCTCACAATATTCAATCATTGTCGATTTTTAGATCGTCCTTACCTTACTGTGTTTAAATTCTACCAAAGTTCATTGCTAAATGATTGCATCGAGTGTTTAGAGACATCTTGTGGATGATCGTTGACCTCGGCCTTACCATGCCTCATTTAAGTTATGTATACTAGGCCCCATCGCATGTATCAATATGATAGAGCCTACATAGCTAAGTTATGTGGGGCGCGGTGGTGTAGGGGTATGTTCGGTGCCTTGCAGCCGGAGGGTTGCGGGTTCGAATCCACCTCAAGCCCCGCGTAGGGACCCTGGGCAAGTCCTTCACTCGCAATTGCTCATGCGCTTCGGCGTGAAACTGCGATTCAGTGTCCGCGCTGTATACTCGGGAGCGCCTCTGAGTAGAAATCTTGAAGGGGCGCTATAACAAGTGCTCATACATACATACATTATGTATAGGCCCTAATAGTAGTAGCTGTAGTAGTAGTAGATGGTGGGAAGAGTAGTAGTAGTAGTAGTAGTAGTAGTAGTAGTAGTAGTAGTAGTAGTAGTAGTAGTAGTAGTAGTAGTAGTAGTAGTAGTAGTAGTAGTAGTAGTAGTAGTAGTAGTAGTAGTAGTAGTAGTAGTAGTAGTAGTAGTAGTAGTAGTAGTAGTAGTAGTAGTAGTAGTAGTAGTAGTAGTAGTAGTAGTGAATTTGTTGTTAATCCGCTTCTTTTATGACCCTCTCACAGTACTTCTAGATCTGTCTGTTTGTGCAATTAACTACATTGACCTGCCTGCAATAAGGATTGGTCAAAACTACACTAGATATTTCCTGTTTTATACGTGCTTTGTGTATTGTATTATGTAGGCTATAGCCATTAGTACTCATTCTTAGATAATGAAGCTATTCACTTTAATAATGCATACAAATAAACATATATAATGATCAAATGTAAATACATATGTGTATAATTATAGTCGTTAATTTTGTTTTTAATGAGCCTGTGTATTGTGAGGCCGTAATCACCTATTCCTAGACAGTGAAGATTTTTACAATAAGTTTAGTATAAACATACAACTAAATACATAATACTGAACGAGTGTGATGTGTATTTGTGTGTATATAATCATTATAATTGTTTTAATTGAACTTAACATTGTTTATGCTTACGAGGAGAGCCTTCAAGGGGTACTTAAGTCATAGGTCTTATAATAAGATGCTATAAAAATTTACATACATACAAATACATAACCATTACCATAACCAAAACTATAACAAAATTTTTATTGAACTCTTAGTTAACAGACATATTATACGCGTACATACGAATAAGTATTGAACCAGAGAATTCAGGGAGCAACGGGGAAATAAAAAACCAAGGGACCTATAGGTCCCGTTAAATGGGGGTCATCCTTTATTAAAATACCAGTAGAGCGATTGGTAGGATACAATTACGGAAAGCATTCTTAAAGACTTAACTGCGTCTAGTCAGAGAAGTTGTCCAAAAGAGTAGTCCGAGGGAGGTCCGAGTCCGGTTTCCAGAGGATCATAGAGGGCACAGCAGATGTTAAGGTGGGTGTCTTTTAGGTCGAGGATTGGAGGGTATAGGATCAGATGAGTCAGGATAAGAGTTCTTGAAAAGGAGAGACTTTCGAGTGGAAAGCCTTGGGGTGATGGATAGAGGAGCCTGAGGCAGATGATGGTGGATGATTGGCGATGATGGTAGAGGAACCGAAAAATTTCGGAATTCAGGAGGTAGCGATTGGTAGGATACAATTACGGAATTACGGTGGTGCAGTGTTTGATATTGCTCAGTTGGAGAACTTGAGATGAGTAGTGACAGGAGCCTCAGGAGGTCGAGAGAGAGTCAGAATGGAGGAAGATCTGGCAGAGCGGGTTGGCTGGATGGTGAAGAGGTCGCGAAGATATCTGGGTGGGAGTGTTGTAGAGAGTTGTAGGTTAGTGATAGGATTTTGAAGTGAATTCGCTCTGGGATTTTTAACCAATGGAGTGATTTGAGGATGGGAGTTATATGATGATGCTTGGGCGTTCTAGTGACGGCTCTGGCTAGTGAGTTTTGCATGAGCTGGTCAATGGAGGTAGCAATGGTGGAGGCAGTTTTGAAGTCGAGCATGGGTCGGATGCGGCGGAGGTCACGAATGTGCATGCGCAGAATGGATCACCGATTCACCGGACTCCGCAGTCGGGGACGGCAGAAGAGGAGATGGGAAGACATGATTCAACAAGATCTGAAATCTCTCAGATTGAAGAAAGAAGACACCATTGACAGAAAAAGTGGAGAAAAAGGATCCGAGTGGCTGACCCCTCCGCTGGGAGAGACTAATTTAAACCTGAAGGAGATATCACTATGGGTATATTATTTATAGTAACTGTTCGTTTAACAAGAGGGGCACTTTTACGATGCGACCTGAATAAAATATAGTTAGTTTTAGACACGTTTAGTGATAGTTTATTTGCAATAAAACATTTAATTAAATGTCCGAGCTCTTGGTTCATGAGTTCGATTAGTTTTTCGTAAGATTTATGAGAAGCAGAGATTTTCGTGTTATCGGCAAATAATACGAAGTGTAAGAGGTGAGAAGCATTAGGGAGGTCACTAATAAAGAGTAAAAAGAGGAGGGGGTCGAGGATAGAACCTTGGGGGTACACCACGTTTAATAAGTCTTAGTGTAGATAGGGAACCATTATTTAGTGCCTGTTGATACCTATTGCCTAAGTAGCTTTGAAACAAGTCGAGTGTTACCCCTCTTATACCTATGATTTCTAATTTAGATGGTAATATATCGTGGTTGACCGTATCAAAGGCGTTTGATATGTCGATAAAGACGTCAAGGGAGTTCTCTTCGGTCAATGGCAGCAGATATACTGTCTTGAAGATTTAATAGTGACATCATAGTAGAATGGCCTGGCTGGAAACCATGCTGGTAGGGGCAAAGGATATTTTTCATCTATGTAGTCATATTAAAAGCAGCGCGCGTGCATAATCTTTTCGAGAATTTTAGAGAAGTAGTTAAGGAGAGATGGGTCTATAGTTAGCAATGTTATCATTGGGTACCTGTTTGTATATCAGGATTACCTTAGCAGTTTTTAGAGCAGCAGGCACTATGCCAGTGCTTAAGGACCAGTTAATTATTTCTGCCATTGGACTAGCAATGTGGGTAGTTTTTAAAAAGTGGGCGATTGCGAGTATTTCTTCAAGGGTAGTCGAATAGAGTGCAAAAGAGTAGCGCCTAGGAAGTGTCATGTAAGTAGTAAAGCATTTTTTGCGAGGAAGGTATTTTGTCCACCAATTCTTGTGAAATAATTGTTAAATCTTTCAGCTATCAGGCCACCATCAGTTATCTCAACATCACTCACTGTAATACCCTTAATTAGTGCGTGTTTCAGGAGATTTTACTCAAATATTGCCATAGACACATATACCTTTATACATAATTACATACATTCATACATACACACATACATACATACATACATACATTCATATGTACATACATACAATACATACATACATACATACATACATACATACATACATACATACATATATAGATACATACATACATACATACATACATACATACATACATACATACATACATACATACATACATACATACATACATACATACATACATACATACATACATACATACATACATACATACATATGTTCATACATAAATACATATAAACATAACTATAAATGCATATATAATCACATTCGTACATACATAGTTACATACATAATTACAAACATATATGCAAACACTTTGCATAAATACATATTTTTATACATGCATGATTACCATGTTATTGTACATAATCTATGTAATTATGTATGTGGATAAGTACTTGAGTATTTCTCTAGGAAACATACTTAGGCCTATACTTCTAGAAATTTATGATACTTTTAATTGACAACATCGTTATCGCTGATTAGCAAACTCGTTGAAAAGTCGTCAACAGCAGTTACCATTGGAAATCTTGAAGAGTCCACAATGAAACTTAAACAATGAAACTTAACCAATGAAACTTAAACAATGAATCTGTTGCTTCGCATTGTGTCGCCTCACAATCGCCGTTTCTCGGGATCCTCCAGTCAATGAGATTGTTTACGCCTATTGTTGCGTTGGCGTAACTGCAGGACTGGTGTAAATGAACCTGTAATCATAGTATTCTCAAATGTTTTGCAGCTAAACCTACTTGAACTTTGCATGATGTACAATATTTCATTGTGATGTTTCGCAACTAGGTCTACTTCAACCTTGTTTGTATACATTACAATACTGTATTGCATTGTTTTGCAGCTGAGTTGACTTTGTTTGTATACAATAGTACTTTATTGCATTGTTTTGCAACTATAGGCCTTCATCAACTTTGTTTGTATTATATAGTTTTATCATTTCTAGCCTTCTTTGACCACACTAACGACTGGTACAAGTTTGCACAGGATTGTTTTTGAATTAAATACTGGAAAACATTATTTCTGTTCAAAAGCATTGATGACGAGCTGGTGTCTTTATCATGTGCTGAAAATTTAGCATTCCTTAAACGCATAATTCTAACTTTGTAATTCAGTTTGTTCTTAGGCGTATACTCGTGCAGTTTCACGTTGATAAAAACTTTGACCCTGATCTGAATTAGTATTACGGAACTTTGATTAGCGGTACGTTCGAAGATTAGAACTACTACATGGCTAGCGAGATAAATAAAATTAATGAAACTAAGTCAATAATACCAGATGTAAAAATCCTGTAAAGAAGTTTCTTCCAAAACAACCAACATTTTAAGACCTGCTTTAGTGCATTAATCGACGAATTCGAAATTTGGCGTGATATAGTCTAATGTTTGTTGTGCTTCCACGCTACCACACTGTAGCCAGATCACGACAGATAGATCGAAGAGGAGGTATGGCCTAATAATTTACGAGAATATTGACTTTGATGCTATATTTCTCTCAAATCGAGTCGAGTTTCAGCGCTTCTTTTTAAAAGCAAAGATTACCACTATATGCGCCGTTTACGGTAATCTACTGCAAATATGTTTCAAATAACTAGGCCTATTTTATTTGAGTAATTATTTTACCATCAATGAAGAAGGAATCTATATATATGCACCTGTCCTGAAGAGATTCAAGGTTCGGTCCTTGTATAAGCAGAAAGAGGTTTCACGATTTCCTTTCTGCTGGTGCCCCCTAGCGAACTCGAAATAAACTGAGTATCGTGTGGTTACAGTAGAGACCACTCAAATCAGAAACAACAGTGAAGACAGGAAAAAACGTAGGCATATATAACATAATCAGCATACCGTGTACAAATCGATTTCAAAATTAAGAAGAATAAAGTACTTCAATCCTGATCTAAAACTGCGCTGGAAACATTGGAGATTACGGAGGAGGTACAAGAACGACTTGAGCCAAGTCCTGGAAGTATCCAGATTCCATAGGCAGAGCCCAGCCACTCCGATTTCTAACTTTTCACTATAGGTATGATGCAGTGACGTATTTGTATGCAGACAGTGTACATGCGGTTATTAACGGTTCTCCTTCAGGGCAGATTGCTGTTGTACGATCCACTGATGCCCCCCCCCCTCTAGACTCCCTCCAGGAGCGATGGCCGTCAAGCCAGCTTTGGGTGAATCATGCAAAGACACACTTATTATATGGTTTTGCAAAAAAATGCTTTATTAGAGTATACCGTCAGTTAATGTGATGTCTTTAAATGTTGTATTAGTTTTCGGTTGATGCAGACATTTGCCATTTAGTATATGCTGTCAGGAAAACGTTAGTATTAAAAGCTGGTTAATTGAAAAGTCGATATCAGTTCAGCCTGACCTGCGTTGGGCTTACTATCTTTACCTGTTACTTAGGTTTTGACTTTGAATTCGTCTTCATATTTCAATAGAAACTAGACACTGGCTTGAGAGGCCTTGTAAGCTGGAAATGACACGAACTGGAAATGATCCGAGTCGAAAACGGTCTGCAGTGTAATTATAGTTCACAGAGACTATTCATTGATTTAGCGCCGATGAAGGAAGGAAAGAAGGAGATTGGTTGATAGACTGGTTTTGTTATTAAATGTGTACCTAGTAACGACAGAAGTACATCACGGTCCTTATAGAAAGATCAGGGACACACACACACACACACACACACAAACACACACACACACACACACACATGCACACTAAGTAATTATTATATTTATTATTATAGCGTCTCCTCTGGCTATGTAAAGATCTTGAGTGCGTATAGTGCTCCTTTTGAATGAATTATTTATCGTCGTAATGTAGACGGCGTTCATTTACACGCATTTCCTATGCTCTTTTAAGACCACGGTGGGTCAGGTAACCAATTGAAAGAAGACCCAGATTGCTCTGTGCTGATGGTTCGTCTTTGTAATCGTCATTCTTTGTCGAAAAAGAGAACTCGATCGACCATTGAAACGCCAAGAATCAAATCTACGAAATTGGAGGCAACAATGCTTCACAGTATATAGTTACCAGTAGCTATCGGACGTTCGCTACTGTGTGTCGTCTCTTACCTAATATTATTATGGTTATAATCAATTTAATCATCATCATCATCATCATCATCATCATCATCATCATCATCATCATCATCATCATCATCATCATCATCATCATCATCATCATCATCATCATCATCATCATCATCATCATCATCATCATCATCATCATCATCATCATCATCATCATTATTATTATTATTATTTTAAATATGGAACGGTTAGATTGTTAGAACTCCTCGGGCTCGGGCAGAAGGCTGGCAAAGGTGCCGCAGATTGCCACAGCGTTAAAGCGCTGTATGGCTAGAGATATACGTTGGAACAAGTAGGCTATGTGGTTATTATTATTATTATTATTATTACTATTATTATTATTATTATTATTATTATTATTATTATTATTATTATTATTACTATTACTATTATTATTATTATTATTATTATTATTATTATTATTATTATTATTATTATTATTATTATTATTATTATTATTATTATTATTATTATTATTATTATTATTATTATTATTATTATTATTATTATTATTATTATTATTATTATTATTATTATTATTATTATTATTATTATTATTATTATTATTATTATTATTATTATTATTATTATTATTATTATTATTATTATTATTATTATTATTATTATTATTATTATTATTATTATTATTATTATTATTATTATTATTTTTTTTTTTGCCCCGAGGTAAACATGATCCTCAGGGACTTCAATATTAATTAAAATGATAAAAGTCTGGAACGGTTTATTAATTATTATTATTATTATTATTATTATTATTATTATTATTATTATTATTATTATTATTATTATTATTATTATTATTATTATTATTATTATTAATCATGCATTTATATTAGCCACAATTTAAGAAAATGACTTAGAGGGGATGCGCCTTTGATGCTACAGAAACGTCATTTTACGTCAGTAGCCTATCAAGGCGTAGAACGTTGGAAGAACGCCACTGGCAGTAAGACTGAACAGCAAACTGTTTTTGATGTTGTCATAATATGCAATAATCAATCGTATATTATACGATTGATTATTGCAATGTGTGCGCAGTCCTCAAAGAATGCCGGCTTTGTATAAGATTGAACGGGATAACCGAGGTCAAGTAGTGAAGGACGCGTTCATGCAAAGTTGATACACAAAGTACATCGCAGAGGCATTAATCTGGTGCAGACAAAATGCCTCCTTAACAGATCACTTAGCGATGCGAAAGTCTGAAGTTGTAATTAGAGTGTCATGGAATTTGAATATGAGTCACATTTGTCATGGTAAGAGTGTCGTGGAATTCGGATATTAGTCATATGCCATGGAAAAATTGTCATGGGATTTGAACATATGAGTCACATATGCCATGGGATGAGTGTCATGGGCTTTGGATGTGAGTGTCATGGGTTTATTTTCCCCTTTTGCCTGCAGAGTAGGCTACCCTGAGTTCACCTACTCATCCAGTGTTCTCCACTGTGTCATCTTGGAAGTAAGTAGCCTAATGAACATCGCTCGAACATAACGTGCGCCTACTATTACCATCTGAAGCGTCTGAGGCCATGAGATCTGTCACCTCCTCTACCTTTACTGCCATTGTTCACGCTTTTATTAGCTGCCGCATTGACTAATGTAACTCCCTTATGTTGGCTTCCCCAAGGTACGCCTATCTGCTCTTCAATCGGTCCTGAACGCCGCAGCTAGGCTTGCTGCCCGCCTTCCTCGCTTCTCACACATCTCGAGCTGTATGTTTAATAACTACATTGACTCTCCATTACCTCTCGAATTCGAATCAACCAAGAACCAAGATGTGGCATGCTCCTAAGTAGGCCTACCTATGTGATGTTATGCATGAGCCCTCCTCCGCCGTTTCCCTCCAGTCCCTTCGTTCTACTGATCGCCTTGATCTCTTTGTCCCTCAAGCAAGGAAGGACCTCTATGGCCAACATCGTGCTTTCGCAATTGTGGGTCCTGCTTCATGGAATGACCTTCCCCCTTCTATCCGTGCCAAGATAATATCTGATATTGACCGGGACCTCTTCTATTCCTGTTCACTTTCCAGGCGCTCTCTTTAGCTTTCCTATTCCATCGGGTTTCCCACGCTGAGAGCGACTCTGAATAGCATACACGGAAAGGGGCGATTTACAAGTTTTCAAATGCAATACAATACAAATAGTCTATTTTATACTATTATTGTTTGTCGCAATTGGTCGCTGCATCTGGTGGCCATATTCGTCTCTAGGTTATAGAGCATCCAAAATTACTTTTCTTAGCATTAGTTCTGTTCCCAGAAATGTTTTTACTATTCACATAGCAACACTTTGAGTGGAGTCTCTTGATCTCCTTCTTATCGGAATACGGTATAAATCGCCCTTTCATTTATGGACATTGTTTCTATTATTTCTTTCATTTATGGACATTATTTATGTCACATTGCTAGTAAACAATGCCCTCTGTTGCCCGATGCTACACAAATTGTTTTGTAAAGCTGATTGAATGGATCGTTGTAAATTCTGCATATCCCCTTCTGTGTATCCTTCTTTCACTCTTGATGACTTTGTGCAGTGTACAGAGAAATCTATAATTGAAGTTTCTTTAGCTGATCTCTCACTACACGCTGCATCTTGTATAGGCACACAGCGTCCGTTCACATATAGACCGGTCTGGATTGAATAAACACGACATAGGGACGTTAGCTGAATATCAATAGACCCACGACGTCATGCATCGCATCCCTATTCAGACATTGACCGACCGGTGAGAGATGGAACAGTGCAACGCGAAACCCACCGTTCGATCCTCTTGCAAGGTTTGCGCCGCTCTGTGGGCAGGAATTAACGAGCCCACTTGTCGATCTGTTTACCTCCACGGAAGAAAATTTAATAAGAGATGTGACTACGTCCGCTTCTACCCCGTATATATATATATATATATATATATATATATTGTAGGTTCGGAAATCCATGTTGCGTCATAGGCGCAATCGCGTGCCTCTTGGCGTAGCCGACGCATAGTCTTTGTTGATCTTGCTGCCGGTTCTCGACGTCTTCCGGCGTCCGTCTGTTGTTTCATGGCTGCCGTTCGTAACTGATATGGTTCGGAGAGTCATCGCGACTCTTCCTTCTCTTGTATACTTTGTGAAATCGTTCAGGGGTTGGTCCTCTGGGATTCCTTCTCCTTTGGTCAACAAATGCTCCCGTTGAACTGTACTAAACCGACGATAGAACGATGTTGTGCTGGTCGGTCAATGCATGCGTACGCAGGATCGGATCTGGCTGCAGTTAGGCTAGGTCTATAATTCCTTCAGCGGACAAATTTATTGATGACAATATTTTCATCCATTGCCCACAGAAACCTTTCGTTTTGTTCCTTTCTGAAGCCTCCTAGTCTACTTCTGTCATTTAGATCGCATTGTATGGCTATAATAAAATAGATCGAGTGGCGGCATATTATATGAAAATAAGCATAAAACAAATAGGCCTATATTTTATTACACTGTGGTCTTTATATATAATTTTATAGCTGATGTGTTGATTACAAATACAGAGCAACAGAAGTCATAAATATTTCATAAAAGCTACCGCAACTCTATAATTGACCTATTACTGGACCTGGCCTCTGTTGATTTCTACTTAGCTTTAAACGAGTCTGTGACAGCATTCATGAATTTATACGAGACAACCTGTAGGCCTATCACATTCCCCACCCAGCAGACCTAATTGAGACGCTAGACTTGCAATTATCTCAGAGTTGCCCAAAAATTATATCGATTAACTATGTGAATATAACTCAGTATTACTCAGGCCTATCATTCAGGCCTACGTAATATGTTTAACAGATATGAGATATCACCTCCAAACGAAACGGTCCTTCTCGGGCGGGTGTTTCAACGTTGACTTCCAATAATTAGGTTGAGTCTACTCTACGCCGATAATTATAACTATGCTTTAATTTTTTTTATTGTAAATCAACGGGTTTCTGTATTAAATTTTCATTTGGCTTACGTGTTTTTCAGTAATCGCGTCCTTCTGTATAATTATTGCATGAACAAATTGTCCTAGTTTATATAGACCTCCTATAAGTGTATGATTATGAAGGAAGAAAACACGGAATTGTAGGCAATAGTAGGCTATGTTGATTATTTCATATACAGGCCTAATCAAGAGAAAGATTAAATGTAGACTTGAGAAATTGGAATGCTGTAACATAACAATTAGGCCTATTATATGCCTAATAGGCTAAGATGTCGCGCAAACTCTTTATGTAGGGTACGAACGCATATACATAGGCCTACAGTTCACTTGGACTAATTATGTGTATAAGCAAGACGATAGATTGTCATGGAAACTCGACTGGACAGATTGCTTATTCTCAAAAAGACAGCCTGTCCTTTGACAGTAGGCTATCTGTCCAGTAGGCCTAATTGAGTAAAAAGTATAGGGCCTACCAACAGTATACTGTGGACTGTTTGGGGTTTGTCTTATTGTCTTCTCCATCGGAGATCTTGATTAGTTCTCTACGAATTCTGGTTGATATAAATTGTTGCAAATCGAATCTTCTTCCACTCCTAATTCCGGACAAAATGCGGAGGTCTTCCTCCTCGACACCGCCCTCTATCGCTCGACCCATTCAGTGGAGATGCATCGAGAGAGAGAGAGAGAGAGAGAGAGAGAGAGAGAGAGAGAGAGAGAGAGAGAGAGAGAGAGAGAGAGAGAGAGAGAGTAAGTAGTCCCGATGTCTCCTTCTCCTCATCAGTTCATCCATCTAATGACTTCGTCAGAGTCCGCTTCTGTCACTCAACTTTCCACTCGATTGAATTAGCCGTCCGCTAAACAACCACAGACGTCAAACTGATTGAATTTGCTGCAATCAAACAAAAACAAGACACCCTATTGACAGCTTATCAACCGTAAATAAGTTCACGAGTGACCCAGCGTAGTTTCATAATTATTTTTTCTTCAAAAAATAATAGTTCTGGAATATGCGTAACCTATTGATGATGCCTTAGGCCTAAATGTTCTTTTAAACTACTTGAAAATATTCTGTTGAGATGTTTAGAAATACCAAAAATGATTTGTGGTGTTGACTCGGTTTCCTTCAGTATTAATAAATTTCAGCCAGCACGTATCAACGCTTGTATCACTACTCACCTCCACGGCTTCTTTTTAAAAGCATGCTTCATTTTAACACAAGACGTGTTCTGTTACCCGCACGATTCTTTTTTTACTATAATTGTTAAGGTTAATGATGCCTATAGGCTATAACCCTATGCCAAAGATGGGGCATTTTGCTCCGATAATCATGCGCCTTAGACGTAATAGACGATGTAGGCTATACTGAATTCGACACTGCAGTGTCTGAAGCTTATACTCAGTCCAAAGTGATCATTTCTTCCTATCAGCATTCTGACGTTATACAAATAGGCTATCTAATCTCATTTACAGCTATAGCGTTAGAGCTGCGCTTAGGAACAACGATAGACCGGTCTTTGATTTCCCTTGATTTAATATAAATGTAAATGTAGGCCTGCACAGCAATCCTGCATGCGGTCTATATCCTCAGCCCCCGCATTTTTCTGTGAATTTATTAGATGACCACCGCTGTTCGTTTGACTATTACAGCAGTTTTATATAGCGCCCCTTCAAGACAGTCTTCTCAGGAATTGGTACCACGCCATTTGAGGTCCCTGTGTATAGACCGTGCTCGTCCGAGAATAAAATCTCTGAAATAGCCCACGATTGGTATGCGAACCGGTCGAATCCTCACGCCCAATTTATTTATTTATTGAGCTTCTGAAAACTGGCAATGAACAAGAGATACATAGAAAGGCAGAGTTGCATAGAATTTATTGAATACTTAACCATGCACCAGTAGACACATATAACAGTAGCCCTATAACGAAATGTAGGTAAATGTTTGTAGGCCTTTAACTCTTTAGAGCTTGGATATAAAAAGAATATAAGATTTGATGTATGTTCTCGTGTGTTACGTTAATTCAGGGACAGATTAGTACTTTCGGAGACCATACTTAAGGTCGGTGTTAGGCATCTTATAAATTCTTAACTGCCACTGTGTTTGTTAAATTGAAATTGGGGAGAATGGTGACCGCCGTCCACCGTAGCTCATAACCCAGTGCCCAACGGACCCATTAAACACCCACCCATAAAAATGGCACTCGCGCTCAGGAAGCACCGACATCGCAGAGTCGTCTATCTGTCCCCTAGGTTTCTACTTGCTTCAACGACTCTGATCTGCCTTAAACCTATTACGGTCGGGCCATGGTTGCTGTGCATAAAATCTTTGATGTGGGGACAAGACACTGATTCTTCTTCATGCAGCACATGTGGCGCAGTGCAGACTTGTAAGCGTATATATTAGATCATTTGCATAGCGCCTTTAGATAGCTAGCAAAGGCACATTGTTGATGTCTATCCGCAATGACGTTTCATTGGCGGACTATTGGCTCTCAATTTCGCTGCTGATGATATTTGCAAATGACTGGACACGGACTGCACACGATATAGAAGAAGAAGCAGCTAAGCTATCCTGATGCAGTGTGTGACAATGCTTAGCTGAGTCGATATCACAGATATTTGCAATACTATTTCGATCAATTGCAAAGAGTGACGCATCCATATTGAGAGAGTGAAGATGAAAGGAAGAAGCTGGGCCTCTAATTAGTGAAACAGAACTTCAGAGAGGCTAAGGACAGTCCTGACCTACACATGTCGAAGGTCTGGGGTGAGACTGACTACTGCTCGGCATGACTCCACCTCAGGCTGTCCACTTTCTCGCGATATCTTAATTGACCTATAATTATGCTGAAACGAATGCATTTAGAGTAACTTTCTCAATTTTTTATGTATCGGACCCAGCCACGTATTATACTTCAATATCTTCTGCTCTAGGAAACTGCTTCAAAGAAATGTACTCAGGCTCAGCTTCCCTGATCAGATGAACATAGTCTATACCGCATAGAGCGTATACTCTCAGTGTATAGGGAAGATTTCCACGCTTGTTTAGCAGCGATGACTGGTCGATGATTTCTTCTGAAACGACACATAAATCAGAAAAACTATTATGAACGGAAGTTATCTGTTTTCGCGGATGACGACGAAGAATCGCTTTCTGCTTTTTAACCCCGATTCATCACGAAAGTCAAGTGCAGGAACCTCAACAGCCACAGCAGCAGCAGCAGCAGCAGCAGCAGCAGCAGCAGCAGCTGACCCACCGAACGACAGAGATGCCAAGTACACACACACACACACACACACACACACACACACACACACACACACACACACACACACACACAACACACACACACGCACGCGCACGCACACACACACAAACACACACACAAACACACCTACATCTACCTACAAACACCTACTTACTACTGCACACACCCCTTCACACACAAACCTACACACACAAACACTTACACACAAACACATATACACATGCCTACACGCCTACACGCACAAACAAACACTGACATAATATAATAATGACACCTATAGTAGAAAGAAAGAGAGACGTTGTAAACCCCGCAAAAATCACCAAACACATTGAACATCGAGTATGTTAATTTTACTGCACCCTAATACCAGGTATCTCAAAAGTTTGGATTGTCTTCGCCGAGTTCCCTTCTATACACCTCTTCCCATCATCCTCTGCAGCGTAGAGTAGAATCCTTTGTATGTAGATGGATGGTGATGCTTGAGATGATTGCGTAGATTAGTCGCGTTTTTACCAGCTGTGAGCCGGCCACATAACTTCCCCTCATTAACATCAACAACTCTGATGATACATGAACTTTTATTTGTGACTGATTCACAGAGGCCTACTTGAAATGACTCCAGACAGCATTCGCACAATTGCGGTTGCTCGAGATCTTTAGAGAAATTTTTACTACAAGATTACTACTACTACTAAATTTTCAAATTTGCGCTAGTCAACCTGAGTCGCAATCGCTATAGGAACCTTAACAAATTAGCTAAATTTTATTTTTTTAAACTCCACTACAACTGGGTTAATTCACAAACTCAGAAACCAGGGTGAACATAGGCTATTAGCTATAGGCTATAATCAACCCTGGTACAAATCAGTGCATGGACGAGAGTGTTGACCGCGTGAGGAGAAAGTGAGTGACGGATGGTGTGAATTTGGCGTAGATGATAAAGGCATGTTCGAGAGATGCGAATGACATGGTCTGATAATGAAAGAACTGGACCAAGGGGACCTATATTGTGCTGTATGCATGTCCCACATGGGAACATGGGTACGATGGATGGACGTATTCAGCTGTTCAACGAGACTGAGACTACACTGCATGTGTACATGAATACATTGAATAGTGTGCGTGTGTGTTTGTGTGTGTGTGTGCGCGCGCGCATGCGTGTGTGTGGTGTGTGTTTACGCTTAGAGCCTTAGACTATCAAGGTCCTTAATAAATGTTTGAATACAATACAATATTCAGTTTCATACTGTATTCCATAAACCTACTGTCAATGAGTTCCGTATCAGCTGAACAAATGGCCGACTTTTTCTATTTATATTTAGCTGCAGTGCTCGACTTAATCAAACGTTTTAGTACTGTTGTTGCTGTTGCTCTGAGACTACTACTGCGCATTCCGGTTGCTCTATTGTTTAATAATTAAAAGCAGAGTTCGTTTTCATTGTCGATCACATATCACACATATTTCCACGGAGACCAGTTGGTCGAAACTTCGGCTGAAAATCCACGAAAACAAAACATACGATTGTCTAAATATTTCAGCCTTTACAAACAGGCGATATGTTCCTTTAATTTATAGTCAAAAGTCGTTGAAAGACATTAAAAATATTGACGCAATTTAAAATCTATTTAAAAGCCTAATCCAAGGAGAATTGTTCATATTAGTTTTGGCAGTCCATATCCCTGTTAAAAGGATACGTAAGTCAACATACATGCTAAAATCCAGAAAAAATTGTCTGAAATGAAAACAGAAGCAGTCATTGACAGACACGAAGAACAATCAACAGAGAGGAGAAAAGTGAGAAACAGAAACACAGTTACACAAAAGAACAAACAGACATGGGCAAAGACAAGTAGGTTACAGGAGCAACCAACAAACTGCAAAGTTAAGAGAGTTTTCAGCAGTTGTAGGCTATACCTGTGTGAACAGACAACGCTTAGTTACAGCTGTTTTTGGATGTGTTCGCATTGAAGTAGTAGTATGCAACACGTCTGACCTTATGTATGTATGCATTCACAGTATGTATATATTAATGTATGTATGCATGATTGTATGTATATACGTATTTATACACTATAACGCCTTTAAGTATACCTCTCATAAGCGCTACGCGGTTGCTGGTCATGTTTGTATGTATATATGTATGTATGTATAATTGTATATACTATGTATGTATGTATGTATGTATGTATGGCACTTTTAGAGATGGAGGAAAGGGTTTCGAGGGCGATTGACAGTAATGAATACTCTATCGGAGTGTTCCTAGACTTAGCCAAAGCCTTCGACACCGTCAATCATAGAATTTTGCTAAAAAAACTAAGTCACTATGGAATTAGGGGGACCCAGTTAAACTGGTTTAAAAGTTATCTAGAAGGTCGAACCCAATGCGTTGTATGTAATGGCTTTATTACTGATATTGGGTATATTACGTCTGGTGTCCCTCAGGGCTCTAACCTGGGGCCACTTCTTTTCCTAATATATATACATCAATGATCTGGCATTGGTATCACTAGACCTATATTTCATATTGTTTGCGGACGATACGAACTTAGTTTACTCTAATGCATCTCCGGAGGCCCTGATGCAAATTGTTAATCAAGACTTAACTAAAATAAATAATTGGTTTAATGCAAATAAACTGACTCTTAACACTGATAAAACGAACTTTATAATCTTTAAGTCCCACAGGAAAATTAAGCCTGTAAGCTGGGAATTGCTCCTAAATGGCAGTCCTATTGAGCAAGTAGACTCCACAAAATTCTTGGGAGTAATCATAGACCAACACCTAACATGGAAGGCTCACATTGATCATATAGCCTTAAAAATAGCTAAAAACATAGGAATACTGAAAAGGATAGCTTACGTGATTCCCGAAGACATAAAGAAATCCCTCTACTATACGTTAATATATCCCTACTTGAGTTACTGCAATTTCATCTGGGCATCAAACTATCCGTCAAGACTGCACAAGTTGGTAATTTTACAAAATAAAGCAATTAAAATAGTTGCGGGGGCAGAGGCAAGAGCTAGCACCAATCCGATTTATACGACATTAAAATTGTTAAATATCAATCAAATAAGAAGCTATCAAATAGCAGACCTCTTCCATCGCTTTGAAAATGGAGCTCTACCAATGTCTTTCGCAAATTACTTCTCAAAGACCTCGGATATGCATAACTATAACACTAGAGGAGCATCATGTTATAGGCCCATCAAAACTCGCACAAACCTCAGGTCGTTTAGTATTAAATCAATGGGGCCGCAGGTCTGGAATTCAATCCCGCCTCATATACAGAAGGAGAAAAATAGGCATCACTTTAAACAACTAATGAAGGAGTACCTATTAACCACTTGAGGAATCTACGGAGGATGGTCATTGACGGGGAATGACACTAACGAACCGGGGGTGGGTTGGGGGGGGGACTCACTCAGCACGGAGCGGAAATACGCAGCAACTCTCCCATGTCATATGATTAGATGGAGAGTACACTAGTTAAGCTAGACTAGGTTAATTAAGGAGATTAATATAAAATAATACAAAATGCTAGAAGAACCATCAAAGGACCTGTTTGCCTGACACTGTTGGGTATCCCCGTCTAGCGGGACCATTGGTCCCTTCGGGGACACCTATTGCCTCAACTGACAATGTTCTCGTTGAATGAGCATATTATGTTAACTTTTTATGATGCTTTGTTTGTTAAACCCTGATGTTCAGTTGCTGCAGTTGATGCAATAAAGTTATTGATATTGATATTGATATTGATATGTATGTATGTATGTATGTATGTATGTATGTATGTATGTATGTATGTATGTATGTATGTATGTATGTATGTATGTATGCATGCATGTATGTATGAATGTATGTGTGCATATATGTATTCATCTGGCTACTTGTAAAGCCCCATTTGAGAACCTCACAAGATGGCTAAATACGACGACAATCTCTCCCACCTCCTCCTCCTCCTATCTGCCGCAGACCCTACTTACCATTCCGTGGCAGGTGACTGGTTTGTTTGTCAAGCACTCGAGTGTTCCAATCGCTTCTGATATTCGCAGAAGCTCTGCGATAAATCATCATTCGAGCCAAACATATGCACACACACACATACACATGCAAACACAGATTCATGTACAGGTAGACAGACACATGCAATGCAACGTTTTCCAAACAGAATCAAGCAATTGAGACTTGCAAGGTCAAACACAGGACCCAACGCATCCATATAGTCCAGGCTTGGAATCTCAAAATGACACTGTTAGAAGCAAATCATGTAACAATTTGCTAACCGGTGTTTCTAGACTAATTTGACCCTGCTGAAAACGAAAATCGCTGTTAGCAACCTGGATTTTGAGCGGTTGCATGGGAAAACAAGATGGCGGCCAAGATGGTGGCCAATAGCTTCAAATTGCTATAAGTGAAGTTTTGCATGTGATGGAAACATGAATTTAGAGTCTAAATTAACATTTTCAGGGTCAAGGAATGTAATGGAACTAAAAACACACAAGTAGTTCTGCCAGAAAACCAAAATGGCGGACAAAATGGCGGTCATTATCGTCAAATGGCTATAAGTAAAGTTTCATATGTGATGAAAACCTGATTTTAGATCCTAAATTAACATTGTCGGGGTCAAGGAATGCGATGGAACTAAAAACACATATGTAGTAGTGTCAGAAAACAAAAATGGCGGACAAAATGGCGGCCATTATCTTCAAACATAGGCTATTAGTGAAGCATTGTATGTGATGGAAACATAATTTTAGAGTCTAAATTAACATTTTTGGGGTTAAGGAATACGATGGAACTAAAGACACATATGTAGCCCTTCAAGGAAAGCAAAATGGCGGACAAAATGGCGGCCATTATCTTCAAATTGCTATAAGTGAGGTATTGTATATGATGGGAACCTGATTTTAGAGTCTAAATTTACATTATCGGGGGCAAGGAATACGATGGAACTAAAGACACATATGTAGCCCTTCCAGAAAACCAAAATGGCGGACAAAATGGCGGACAAAATGGCGGCCAGTTTGATTTTAGAGTGTGAAGTTACATTTTGATGACAGAATTTTGCTTCTCTTGTAATGTTTTTATTAGTGAGGATAGAGAGAGCAATTCGTTTGTCTAATTATTAATCTGCATAATTTATTTCAACCATAATAATTATTAAATCAGCAGATACGATCGTTCGAATTATCGCAAGTCTCTCACCATCGGCATTGCGGAGATGCCCTTTTGCCAAAAGAAATTGAGGGTGAATTCCGTGACGGCGATTTCGTTGTTTAGAACAGCTATAGAAGGTTTAATCAGGTTGATGCAGACCATGCAAAAGAATGGCTAGTTGGCACCTGTAACCTTTTAGGAGGCTGGTGGAATAACTGGCTTAGCAAATGACAATAATATACTTCATCAATGGGCACTGTCATTCCATTTGTGTTCTCATATCCAGGGAACCCATGGATTTGTTTAACGTACCGCATCCTGATGAAACTTACAAAGCAATGACTCTCTCGACAGAAATGGGACGAAAATGATGAAGAATCACTGCTTTGTCTGTTCAACAAAACGATAGCATTGCATAAAAAACACTATTTCGGAATGCAGTAACAAAAGACGTTGCAATATCACCAATGCTTGATTCACTTCTTAATGCAAAGAAACATGAACATGATAAAGTTAAAAAAAATTTAATGATAGACTTTGTGGCAATGACACTGGAACTGTGCATGTGAAATTCAATGATCCCTTGAAGAAGTGCAATGCTCCTACATTTCACGACTTGTACAATAAGTGTTCTTCAACCACGAAAAGTGGTTAAGATAAAATTGTTAAGGTTGATCGCGATATCATGCAGGGACTCGTCACAGCATATGAAGACGATCGTCCTGCTTATGTGGATCTTGCCGCAGCACTGTGCCATGAACTTCTCTCAAAACCAGTGGCTTTGGTATATGCTGAAGGCAATATGAGAACGTTTGATAAGGCCTCGATGTTGCAGACACTCTCTGAAAAAGTAGCATGTCCGGGTCAGCATTTCCCTAACAGAGGCAACACATTAATTTTAATTATTGATGAACAAGCAATGGCACAAGCCAAGCAATAGGGAAACCTGCGAAAGCAATGACATTTGGTGACCTGGCAGATACAGTGGTTATACATGTGAAGAAACTTTCGATTGGCTACAAGAGAGTCGATATTGTCTTCGATCGATACTAGGCATTGTCTAGGCAAAGTCAAAAGTGGAATCAGACAGAAGCGGTGTAAGACATTACGACCAATCCGTCAATGCATACAGTGCCGAAGTGTTCCTTTGCCGGGAAATTGGCTGAATTTTCTTGCTATGCCTGAGAACAAGGCTGATATAACTGCATTCCCATCCGTTCAGCTCTCAACAGTCACATATGGCGATAGAGATGCAGTTGTTACTGATGGTTTCGTGGACGAAGATAAGGCATTGTCTACTGTCGGATCTTATATGTCTACCTCGGCAGCAACACATGAAGAAGCTGATACCAGAATAATTGTGCATTCGTTTCAGACATGTATCTGAAAGCCATAGTCGTTTGTGCATGGAATACTGACGTGATTCTGCTGTTGCTGCATCACTATCAACGCTTCAAATGTGATGAGGTGTGGGTGATGGCACTTATGGCAGGAACATCAGCAAAGTGGAAGTTCATTCCAATTCACACAATTGCTTTAAGTATGGAGGATCAAATAAGGAAAATTATATTGGCTTTTCATGCCATAACCGGATGTTGTCCATTTCGAATGTTACAGTCTGTTATAATAGTAATGGGTAACAGTTTTCACCGGCGCGGTCGAAAACGTGTATACCGTGTATGCAAAAATAAGGTAAACATCATGGCCGCACCAGATTGTGATAAAATAAAATAGAATCTATACATAAATAGAGTGCTAGGGAATTCTCATAGCTAAAGTGCTGAACTGTTAAAGTAACTAAGTCAGTGTAACGGACATATGCTGTGAAAATTGGCCACACCAATTTTTTGCGTCAGGTTTCCAGCACATACATGACTTCAATTGTAGTCATCTGAAGATTCTGGCCGCCATTTTGTCCGCCATTTTGTCCGCCATTTTGGTTTTCTGGAAGGGCTACATATGTGTCTTTAGTTCCATCGTATTCCTTGCCCCCGATAATGTAAATTTAGACTCTAAAATCAGGTTCCCATCATATACAATACCTCACTTATAGCAATTTGAAGATAATGGCCGCCATTTTGTCCGCCATTTTGCTTTCCTTGAAGGGCTACATATGTGTCTTTAGTTCCATCGTATTCCTTAACCCCAAAAATGTTAATTTAGACTCTAAAATTATGTTTCCATCACATACAATGCTTCACCTATGTTTGAAGATAATGGCCACCATTTTGTCCGCCATTTTTGTTTTCTGACACTACTACATATGTGTTTTTAGTTCCATCGCATTCCTTGACCCCGACAATGTTAATTTAGACTCTAAAATCAGGTTTCCATCACATACATGACTTCAATTATAGTCATCTGAAGATTCTGGCCGCCATTTTGTCCGCCATATTGGTTTTCTGGTAGTGCTACATATTTATCTTTAGTTCCATCGCATTCTTTGACCCTGAAAATGCTAATTTAGACTCTAAAATCAGGTTTCATCACATATGTTACTTTACTTATAGCCATTTGACGATAATGACCGCCATTTTGTCCGCCATTTTGGTTTTCTGGCAGAACTACTTGGGTGTTTTTAGTTCCATTACATTCCTTGACCCTGAAAATGTTAATTTAGACTCTAAATTCATGTTTCCATCACATACAAAACTTCACTTATAGCAATTTGAAGCTATTGGCCACCATCTTGGCCGCCATCTTGTTTTCCCGTGCAACCGTTCAAAATCCAGGTTGCTAACAGCGATTTTCGTTTTCAGCAGGGTCAAATTAGTCTAGAAACACCGGTTAGCAAATTGTTACATGATTTGCTTCTAACAGTGATTTCTAGAGCCCTTTTGAAATTCCAAGCCTAGACTAATACAGACATGCATGCGCACACACATGCAGCCAGGCATAGAAGAGGATGTAAGCTTCTTATGCATGAACCCCATACAAATGTCTGATGACTGCAGACTTTGTTGTGTCAAGCACGCTCAATCGCTCATAGACAATTATAACCTTCCAACAAACAATAACAAATTGCACTTTATCAAATGCAGCAATTTGGTGTTGCTCAGTCATTAGACAATGTGTCTGAATACATGTTGCGGTAACCGTGCCATGCTATCAGACCGTTGGCGAGGTCTCTACGCTGGCCACGGTACCTTTAAGAGTACCCACCCAAAGCCATACTTATGCATAATTGATCGGTGCGATCAGAAAAGCCTTTCCTTGCACTCGACGGTCTGACGCGCATTGTGATGGAGTGCACCGTATACTCGAGAATAAATGTCGCCTCTAGCACTTCTGCATAGATGGTCACTTTCATGGCACTAAGTCACGACGCTACCGATTGCCAAACAACGACGACGGCGAGGTTGACGACGACGACGACGATGATAAGCAGCAGCAACAGGTAATGATAAGGATTTGGATAAGCGGTGCGATGAGACCGATGATAGTGGTGGTGATGATGATGATAATGATAGTAATAGTATTAGTATTAGTATTAGTATTAGTATTAGTAGTAGTATTAATAGTAGTAGTAGTAGTAGTAGTAGTAGTAGTAGTAGTAGTAGTAGTAGTAGTAGTAGTAGTAGCAGCAGCAGCAGCAGCAGCAGCAGCAACAACAACAGCAGCAGCAGCAATAACAATTGACTAATAATAATAATAATAATAATAATAATAATAATAATAATAATAATAATAATAATAATAATAATAATAATAATAATAATAATAACAACGACAACGACGAGTAGGGTCATCTCCAGACAACCCCATCTACAATAGTAATATTCAAGTCCCTGAGGGATCATGTTTACCTCGGGGCATAAAAAAAATAAAAAAAAAAAATAAAATAATAATAATAATAATAATAATAATAATAATAATAATAATAATAATAATAATAATAATAACGCCGGGAGAGCAGCAGCAGAAATGGCTGCTGACAGGAAGATCACCAAGTACTCAGAAATTCCCAGAACCTATGACTTCATTCCAGTAGCATTGGAAACCATGGGTCCCATCAATGCCCAGGGCAGGGAGTTCTTGTCAGAACTAGGTCGGCGTTTGACCATTGTTTCGGGGGAACCGCAGGAGACAGCACGCTTGTTTCAGCGTCTTTCTATTTGCACGCAGCGGTTTAATACTGTTGCATTTCGAGGCACCTTTACGCAATCGACCGGTGAGGATGACGGTGACCGTTAACTCCAGAACGAAAACGCTCTTCATATAGTTTCTTAGAGCCTGAGGGATTATTTCTACCTCGGGCAAAATAATAATAATAATAATCATAATAATAATAATAATAATAATAATAATAATAATAATGATGATGATGATGATGATGACGACGACGACGACGACGACGACGACGATAATAATAATAATAATAATAATAATAATAATAATAATAATAATAATAATAATAATAATAATAATAATAATTGTGATGATAGTAATGATGATGCTGACGATAAAGACGACGATATCGGTGGTTTCGGTGATCATGGCAACGATGAGAATGATTACAGATGGGTAATAAATACCGGTAAGAATGATGACAGTTCAAAGTGTCACAATTCGCACAGTTTTCAGGCAAATCAAGAATGATGTCAAGACAGTAAACAGTCAATGTGAAGAGGAGGGTATCAATAATTGCAGAGATTTTCATTTCGACAATATCTTCTTCAGAATCCAATTGCCATGTAATTAGGCCTATTGCCTTAATGGGAATTGGCGCTATGATAAGGACATTGACAATTATATTTAAAATATGATTTAAATCAAAACGTAGAGCTACAGTAAGCAAACTCTTCTTACTCTGTGATTCTAGTTTTCTCTGTCAGCTGTAACTATGTTATTGTTTCCAAATCAAAGGTTTAGATTGGCTCATGATTTTTAAAAATAACCTTTTTTTAAAGTAGCAATACAGACGTATTACATGTGACACACCGATGTTATCAACACACCATCCTCTTTTTCCGATTTATTTCAGTTCAATTTTCTTACCCTGTTGTATTCATCTTAATCCACATTCATGCCTCACTTCGTCCTCAGAGGTCAGTTAATTAATTAGCGTAATATATATAAAATTATATATGCATATATAAAGCCTATATTTGATCAATAATATAATTATACAAACCATAAAAATCCAGAGCCATACTCACCGACTTCCATCACTCTCATAATTATCACCACTTAGACCAGCAATCGCTAAAAGCGTCATATCAAGTGCCTACATATATGCATACATAAGTACACACATACATACATACATACATACATACATACATACATACATACATACATGCATACCTGCATACATGCATACATACATACATGCAGACATACATACAGATATACATGCATACATAGGCCTACATAGTACGTGCATAGGTGCATGCACAAATAATTCTATCTCATCGCGGTTGTCAGCACCATTATCATCGCCTTCAACAACAACTACAAACCATCCACTTTCTCCCCATCCTCTTCGTCGTAATCATTCTAAAAGATCCGCGCAGCACTGGAATTAAATGCATAATGTTGTTTGTGCAGATCTAATAACTGGTCTGAGAGCTTCTATGACGCCCCTAATACACTAGACGTCAATCAATCGTCAGTATTTACAGTCTATATGAGGATCGTTTAGTTGATTGCTCTACAGTCGTCTAGACTCTAGACCATGGTACTCACGTCTTTCCTTCAGTGCGCCGCTGTTGGCCGCCGCTCCTCTAATGCTTATTTACGCGTTGCCACCGGCGCAACTGCCTCCGCTGCTGCCACGCATATATATATTTATATATGCATGTATATATATACATGCGTATATATATAATTATTAATCAACAATAATATATGTATATATACATATATATATATATATGTGCGTGTGCGTGTGTGTGTGCGTGTGTGTGTGTGTGTGTGTGTGTGTGTGTGCGTGTGTGTGTGTGTGTGTGTGTGTGTGTGATTGCGTGTGTGTGTGTGCGTGTGTGTGTGTGTGCGTGTGTGTGTGTGTGTGTGTGTGTGCGTGTACACCGACATAATATATAAATACGCTGTACATATGTGGTGGCCATATGGCCATATATATTAATTTAAACGTTGGTAGGTAGAAATGATTATATACACAAATAGATGGATACATAATAGAAGTTAATATGTATGACGGGAATTTATTTATTATTAATTATTAATAAGCAACTTGTGACGGATAAAGTATTGATGAAGGAAGCATGCAAAGCTTCTACAGATCTGTTGGGCATACCTACGTTTAGCGCCTTCGTGAGTTTCTTGTAGGGCGCTATATAAATGGCCATATATACATACATGTGTAACGTAATCAAACGCGATTCGTTGTCGGCGCTGACCACGATAAAGGCGGGCATGATGATCGCTCGTGCCACGACCATGATTCGATCACGAGCCGAGAGAGGACGTTGACGACTGAAGACGAATAGCAGAGGTTAATGTCCTTTATGCAGAGTCACAAATGGTGACAACAAACTCTGTGTCGTTCTGCTTGTCTGGCCATCATATTAAGATCAGCGAGTGTGTGTATACAGAAAGAAGTCAGTCGGTTCGGCTTAGCTGGGCTATAGGTTGATTGTCGAGTCAGTCAACAAGGCCGATTTTGGTAACATAATCAGCAATACTGGCTTACTTATATCGCTACCCTGTTTAATCCTCTTTCTGTTGAAAAATGTGATGCTCCTTCATCAAACCTTTACAAATATGATGTTAAAAATGCAAAGTAAAACAGGAAATCCATCAAACAGAAAAGCAAGAACACAATTGCTATGAATTGCTAACTTGTAAGGATCCGCAATATCATACAATAACCGAATAGATAGGTTTTCTTCGATCCGTGGGCGCCCAGTATAATACGCGTCGCATAATGATCAAGCCTTACATCAGCTGACTCTTCAACAACAGAGAGCAAGGAACTCGCTGCTGTCCTGTTAAGTTCACGTGTCCTTAGGATCTGATCCGTTACGCACAATGCATTGGATCTGCATTCCATCGATTCGCTGTTAGGTGGTTTTACCATTTACTGCATAGTACTTGTGTGCATGTCTTCCGTTATCTGTGGCCACAGAAGTCAACCCATACATTAGCCTCTCTCCCTCCCATCTCTCTTGTTGCTCTCATTGTGGGATCGACACAATACACAATATATATATAAATGATGGTGACATATATTATATGCTGGTGATATATAAATGATGCATAAAATATAGGCCAAGGAACATCAGTATTGGGGTTGGTGATGTGCGATGTGTGCACGATATGGTGTCGGTGCACGCAAGATACGCGAGAGAAGAGGAGGAGAATTGGAAAGGGTGAATGAGGGCAACAACAGCTGCAGTGGGAAGAAAACAGATAGGATGACAAAGGGAAGACTGTCGAGGCATAAACAGAGCTAATGAGAACAGGGAACGATAAAGACTGGTGGAAAGGATCGGAGGATATGCCAGGCTAGTGAAAGGAAATGGAAGTGGCGGAAGGAAGAATTGGTTTGCATCCAGGAAGAAGAGAGGTGAAGAAACTCGAGGAGAGGAGGAGGAGGAGGAGGAGTAGGAGGAGGAGGAGGAGGAGGAAGAGGAGGAGGAACAGGAGGAGGAGGAGAGTAGGAGGAGAAGGAGGAGGAGGAAGAAGAAGATGCGAGAGAAGTCATTGAACTGACGATATGGCATCTATCGCTTTGAGCATTACCCGCAGTTGGTGCCATGCATACATGTAGGCTAATGAATGACACTGCATGGCTGCAAGCATTGCTCTTTGGCCAGAGCATGCCTGCAGTAGCAGCAGAAGCAGGGAAGATGACCAAGCAGCACTCGTCGATATAAATTGGCCTTATAAATCGCTAGTGCCAAGTCATCAGGACTATTAGCTGATGTTTTGTCGGCGGCGAATGAGGAGGAGCATCTGCGACATCGACCTGTTTCGTCCTCTGCCTTCTTCCTCTTGACCTCCTTCGATTCGCCCAAACAAAAGGTTGGCAGAGTTACGATACACATCGTCTCTATTTCTCTAGATCTATAGTCGTTAGAATAGTGTCATAGCATTGATTATATCATGTAGATCTATATACAATATCATACTTTTGTAATAGGATATTGTACATTAGATATTGTATGTTGTATATTAGGCATTTTTTAATAAGTAAATTAAAGCAGTGATTTGCATAAACTAGGTTAACATTCTATGTAGCCTACAGTATAGACCCTAAGGTTCATATAAGACAAGACTTTAGACATTTTAGCTACTTGTTCTGGTTTGGGCTTTTAAAATAAAATTTCATCATTAAGTCACCTTCAATCGGACTAAACTATCGTAACCTACAAACAATCGGTCCTCTTTCACATTCAGTCATCTTCTTACTTCGATGTTCCTGATTTTCTGTGTTCAGCTTAGCCGTAGTATCTTTTCTAGCAGCGTACTTCAAAAGTCAATATCTCTGCTATGTCGTTCTTCCATACTCCAAACTCTTACGGTCCACCGGTCTCTCGCTCTCCACTTCTCATCCATACTCTCCCAATCCTCTATCGCTCGGAATCCTGGAATCATGCTCGACTGGAACTGACTTTAAAACTTCAAATAGCTGCAACTTCTCTGCATTCAGGATTCTAATTAGTCTGATTTAGGCGTGACATTTCGGAAAGTCTGGCAATTTCATGGAATCTAACTTGAGGTATAGTACAAGACTCATTCATTCCCAGCGTATCGAACATCAGGGCTGTTTTTGTCCTGTCTATCCCAGACCTACGCACTGACATTGAAGTTTTTAAATTAGAATGTTAGTAACAAAGGTTTTTAAAATCTAGACATAGCCTTTTGTCCTTAAGATCATTGACCTCAAGGTCATTATAGGGTGATGGCACACAAAACCCAATCCGTAATCAGTGTCCAGAAGATCAGTCAGTAAGACTTCTAAAGCGAGTATGAGCAGGTACACATGTATCCAACTACCTCATAATAACTGATGAAATGTGCTCTGAAAATCAACAGCTATTTGGGTTGATGCTGAAAATACGCCTGTGCTGATTGGCACATGTTCAAATTCGACTATGTCGGTCTGCCTCATCGGGTGATATGCAAATGCAAATGGACCGTCTATAATAGCGGTGGCAATGGGTGCGTCCTGCCACCAGAGATACAGCCAGCGTCAATGACCCGGACATTTGCAAATGTCGGAGGTCAATAGTAAGTCGAGCCGATTTCCACCGTGAGTTGGAGTCAGGATATATGCAGTTTGAGATCGAATGATACTAATAAATCTCCTAAGGCGTCGTCAGTGCTACTTGCAACTCAGACTAAGATAAGAGGCGCCTGTGATATGAATAAAATATACAATGTATCTGTAGAGGAGTAAGAAGCCGCTCAAGGCCGATAGAGGCGACGTGTTTAACAGCGCTGCATAAGTCGGCACTTTAGTGAGTTTTCACCGGGAAGAGACAACCGGTGATGTCTGATGGTGTCATTGTCGCAGTAGATCACTTTGCCTTTCTATGTTTGCCGTGCTTTACTCGGTGACTTGAACGCACTGAGCTTATTTTAAAAAGAATTAATAATTTAAACCTTGAAGCTCCACTCGTTTCTCATGCTGCGGATCGGTGAGGATGGGTTAATTATAGGTTGTCGAGCTCTTTAAAAAGAGTGAGTGTGATGTTGACCGAGATTGATAAGCACAAAGGGATATAGGGAGATATATCGGATAACGAAGGTAGGAAGGAAGAAGGAAGGAAATGTATTTAAGAAACGGTGCTTGTGTCCTTGAAACTGGGTTGACCAGAATTAAACAATGCAAGAAAAACACAAAGAAGTTCGGAGACGTTCTTTCCAATAATTTGGTCTAAATGAAGCGCAGGGCTACATAAGGAAACCGCGTTCTCTATAACTCAAAGGATTTTATGCATAGACCTATAGTATACAATAGGCCACTGAGTTAACTTCCCTGTCTATTGTACACCATTTTAAAACACAGTTAAAACTGTATTTGATGGAATCACTGTGTGTATAACATAGTTGTGATGACTGATTGGTATGTATAATTCATTGGTCTGCATGCACTACTGCACAAGCACCACCTTGTTCATTTCTGCACCCTTGCACATTTGCTACTGGTTTTCATTCATACTTTGCTGGTCTGTGTTACTGTACTAAGAATAGTAATGAGAAAGGGGCGGAACGATATTGTACCTCTTGGGTTAACCCTTTGACACCATGAACTACTGCAACAAATGTACATGAACCTGTATTTTGGTTGGTGATCAATAAAGCTTGTGAATTGAATATATTGAATTGAATTGAAAAATTAGTAATGTTTACGCTAGCGGTTCCATGACAACCATAAATATAATTAAACACTGAAATAAGCCTACAACTACTTTCTCTGAGTGCATGATGGATTGGTGGTAGCATGGGCAGAATCAATTCGATCTCTAGTCCTTCCCTATTGCTTTCCTTTCTTCTTTCCTTCCTCATTTTACTTCCTCTCTTACTTCGTTATTTCTTTTCTCCTCATTTCCTTCATTCCGTTCTCTTCCTTCTCCGTTGAGAATTCGTAGCTTAAGAGATGTTGCGTTCGATTGTTTCGATCGCCTGTAGTGATAGCGTTTGCTTAGGCGTGTTCTGAATTGAGCTGAGGATTTAGCTCACGAGTTCTGTTCTTTTTCGATTTACGATCGATCACTTTGCATTACTGTGGATTTAATCCTTGGATTTAACCGTTGGATAAGATCGAAATTCTAGCACGCAGGTTCGCTCAAGCAAATCTGTATTGTAATCTAAACTGCATGCCGTGCCAATGTCTAAATTTGGAGAAAGAGATTAAGTAAATTCAGTTTGGAAGTGATCGCATATTTCTGACTGTGAATTGCCTAGTATTAATTGTAGCTTTCTATTTGAACTAGAACTGTGTCTTAGGGTCTCAGAACTTTTGTTAAAATTAGTTTATAATAGTTACTATTGGAAATTCTGTGTAACTGTTAAGTCATTCTTAATAATCTTGTAAAATGTCAATCTACTCATTCTGTAGATTTACGAGAAGAGATAAAAGATTAGGAGAAGGTATCGAAGGTGGTTCCCCCATTTCCCTCCCTGCTTCTGCCTTAGATATTCTGCTGCATAGGTTCGATAACCTGTCCACAAGCATTGCTTTGCACCAGACAGATTTAGCCGACCAGTAAGCTGAACAAATGCATAATTTATCAGAAGTTATGCAGCGCCTTGATGGTGTGAAGGTTTCCCTATATATCACGTTGATTCCGTGAGACGCTCTTTGGACCCAAACCGCACAAATCTTCCGCAGTTGCTATGTATAACATCGCATCGCCTGCCCCACTAGTCCGTCGGCTTATGTTACAAAAAATGGTTATACAAATTTTGGGTAGAATCTTGGCAATGAAGCTTAAATTCATGATATGCACCTCGGGAGCCCAAGAAGAAAGTGAAGCAAGGTTTGCTGTGAAACTCAGTGTTTGTACTTAGACGTTGCGAGCGCTTGAATGGCCGACCCAGTCCAGACTAAGTATTAATGGGAAGAGTAGAACAGCCTTTCCTTGGCCTTCTTTAGAAGCGGTGTCTGGGTCTGAACCCTTAAGACCGACGGCGAGATTAATATCAGTCTCACGAGGAAATGGGCTGCTCAGCCTGCGCCTTCCATTTCAACAGCTCCTGGTAGCGTCAGGGATGGGCACTTTTGGGCAGTAATTGAAATTACGTATTTGAAAGTACTTGAAATTACTCAATTTGTAATTTGTTATTTTGTAATTCAATTACATTTCTCATGTATTTTGTAATTTGAAATTACATTTCATGTCTCAAAGTAATTTGTAATTTGTAATTCAATTACATTTTCCAAGTAATTTGCCCATCCCTAGGTAGAGTCAGGTTTTGGAAGGTGCGAACCATACGCTTCTATAATTAGCATCAATCTGCATTAGCGACAATCCAGCCACTGTCATCTACGAGGTCACACGTCTCCTTATAAATATGTGTAAGTATGTAAATAAGTAAGTACATTCTTTATTAAACCAATTGCATATCCGCACTCTGATGTACATGTCTTCATAACAATCAACTGTTAATATGAGTACAACATTCTAACCATAAAAGTCTTGCGCTGTAGATTATCTGCAAGAGGCAGGCAACGGTCATGCGATCGCGGTCGCAGGGCATATTTTGTCTACAGATATTATATGACCAGCGTAAGCACCGTAATTTATGAGACCATCTAAACATATACAGAGTGAATCAATATTGTTTTTTCATATGCTCATCTATATGCATGGTCGGGTAAATCGTTTTCTTTTCTTGTTGTCTCCTTTTCCTCTGATCGTTGTATGATGACAACACAAATTGCTAAGACCTTCCGTTTCGCCGCTTATGACACGCAACATTTTTACGTCGATCGTGACACTGCTATAAAGGGTGCAGACAGTTTTGACTTCAGGATTTTGGTCTAGAATCTGGCCACCTATCTGTAGCGCAACCGAACCCTTATTCCTTCTGATGGTTGTCCCATAAATTAACCGTAATCGTAATTTACAATCGTAATTTACAATCGTAATTTACAATCGTAATTTACAATCGTAATTTACAATCGTAATTTATGATCTCAAAATTTATAAAGTGCCACTCAAAAGCCAAGCGCAGGGCACCAGCTTATTCACGAGCGCTGCGTCGAGTCAGAAGGGTTGTCCAAAGGGTAGGCCGTAGGACCTCCTCGTCCGGTTTCCACAGGGTCAGAGAGTCGGAGTAGTTGTTAAGGCGGGTGTCGTGTATGTGAAGAATTGGAACGTGGAGGATCAGATGAGTCGTGGTAAGAGTTCTTAAAGAGGTGAGACTTTAGTTTCGAGTGGTCACCCCGACGGGTGATCGATGGAGGAGCCTGAGGAAGGTGATAGTGGGTGATTGGTAATGATGGTGGAGGAACCGAACAAGTGCGGAATTCGGGAGGCAGATCGTTCCAGAGACGTGTTGAAAATTACAGACCATTTCTAACCCTGGAATATAAGTCGTCGTCAATCGAGGAAACGAGAAGGTAATAATATAGGTAATTGAAAACTAGAAAGTCAAAATATTATTAAAATATTATGAGACTAAGAAGATCTTAAAGAACTCTAGGACATAAAATGACATGATATGTCACGGTGACCAAGAGGCCAACGCGCCGGCTTTCACCTCTGAGACTCGGGTTCGATTCCTGGGTCCATTATGTGAAGCATCGCATTCAGAACAGTGCATGGGCTTAGAAGCCATCTTCTTCAGCGAATCCAATACACAATGGAAGTCTTCAGTCTCAAATCCTTGAACTGTTTATATGTATGTTTCAGGTGCCTACCGATGCTCCTCCGGCCAGCGTCCTCCACTGTGCACTGAGCATCGCATAGCCGACGACGAGTCGAGTCGCCTCGTGCTGCGATGTACACCGGGTTCATAGTCCTGCTTGTCCTCATGGTCCTCTGCGCCGTCCTAGGAGCCGTCTACGCCTACATCTACTACACGTGGATCAACCCAAGGCGACACCGGATCCGGAAGTACGTTCTCCCTCAGACCCCGCCGAACGTTGAGACACCAAACCCCACCCCGGCCAAGGGCGTTCACGTTTTCCTCTTCCGAAAGGCCTAACACCCCGTAATGCATGAAAGAATCTCTATTTACATATGGATCTTTAACTCTATCATAATACCAGTGGTGCTTCTTATAGTTAACCATTCAAAAAGATGAGGAGTTTTATCGAAATGTCGCTATATAAATCCTATGTATTTTGCATTACAGCTGGTTCTGTGGAGATTCTAAATAACTTACGAACGCCTTTGACGGTGGAACGAATGCCGCAAATATCGAAAATTGGATTATAAGCCTTGCTCTCTGCAGACGCAAGACAAGATGCCCGTCGGACAAACAAACAACAGCCTCGAGATGGTTAGCCGAAGATGATGGATGTACGATGGAGATGATTGGATGACGGAGGAGATGATGACCAGATGACTACGATGATCTGAATGAACAGATAACAGATCAGATGAACACTGTGGAGAAGCATAGTAGATCGCTGTTGCATGTCTGCTGCTGGCTCTGTACAAATGCCTTTCATATCCATCCGATTGTGTGCTGTTCGTTGGTGCGTGCGAGAGTAAAGAACAGCAAGATGCATATTATGTACACACATGATATATACCTGTATATGTATATCTGTAACATTATGTGTGTATTGTTTGAATCTTTGGACTGTGTCTGTGCAGACCATTGTGTCTATCGTACTTCTGTAAATATTTATCTTTTCCTTGAGTGCTACTACAGGCCAGCTAAGATGTTGCTGTTCAAACTTCAAAGATAGGGTATACGTACGTAGCTACTGATCAAACAATCATTATATAAATACGCATAATACATATTCTCCAGCAGATACTATATATATATATATTATAATTTATTATTATATATATTATTATTATATATATTATTATATATATAATTATATATATATATTATATATATATATGTATCTGCCCTCCAATCCGCAGAGAAGGGGTGTTTCTAGTCCCATTTGCTCGAACTGTAGCTATGCAAAACTGAGCTTTTCCGTGGTGGGCTCCCACTTGAGCTGCGCCTGCTCCCTAAGACTCTTACTGAAGTGTTTTTCACTAGACTTAAAAACTATACTTTTTGGCCGTGCTGGAGTCAGGAGTGCCTCTGAGTAGGCCTAGTCCTCTAAGAAATTACCGAGTGACTTAATGAGTTAGCGACTGACTTAACAACTTAGTCGACTAAGTCACATGCTTATCAACTGACTAAAGTCGCTTAGACTTGTCGACTGACTTATAACCACTTGCTATCGACTTCTTAGGTAATCCGGAATGTCTAGTACCGTAGTTACCTTATAATGTAATGTATTTTATCGCTTACTGTACTGACAGACCGATGACTGTAAACTGTAAATACGAATTAATGAAAGAAGATGACAGACGCCCACGAGTGTTTATAAAAGGAATAAAATACGTGACTAAGTTCGAGGCCGCACTGTAGTGTTCGTTCAGCCTTCAATCCATTCGTATTGATTAATTCGATTGGGTCCAACCTATTTTCAGAACAAGGCAACCTTAATAAAATCATTCAGTAAACGAAACCTTGGGGCGCGGTGGTGTAGGGGTATGTTCGGTGCCTTGCAGCCAGGAGGGTTGCAGGGTCGAATCCACCTCAAGCCGTCGTGTAGGGACCTTGAGCAAGTCCTTCGAGCACAATTATTGCTCTGCGATATAATTGCTTCTGCGCCGCCAAGCCGTGTGCACTTCTGAGGGTGGGGCAACCTTAGTAAGAAGGGCGTTATCAACGATCAGTTGTATTGTAACCTAGCCTTAATATAGTTTTCTGCCAGTTATTTCTTGATCCTAATGTCGGAAGTCTTCAGTCTCAAATCCTTGAACTGTTTATATGTATGTTTCAGGTGCCTACCGATGCTCCTCCGGCCAGCGTCCTCCACTGTGCACTGAGCATCGCATAGCCGACGACGAGTCGAGTCGCCTCGTGCTGCGATGTACACCGGGTTCATAGTCCTGCTTGTCCTCATGGTCCTCTGCGCCGTCCTAGGAGCCGTCTACGCCTACATCTACTACACGTGGATCAACCCAAGGCGACACCGGATCCGGAAGTACGTTCTCCCTCAGACCCCGCCGAACGTTGAGACACCAAACCCCACCCCGGCCAAGGGCGTTCACGTTTTCCTCTTCCGAAAGGCCTAACACCCCGTAATGCATGAAAGAATCTCTATTTACATATGGATCTTTAACTCTATCATAATACCAGTGGTGCTTCTTATAGTTAACCATTCAAAAAGATGAGGAGTTTTATCGAAATGTCGCTATATAAATCCTATGTATTTTGCATTACAGCTGGTTCTGTGGAGATTCTAAATAACTTACGAACGCCTTTGACGGTGGAACGAATGCCGCAAATATCGAAAATTGGATTATAAGCCTTGCTCTCTGCAGACGCAAGACAAGATGCCCGTCGGACAAACAAACAACAGCCTCGAGATGGTTAGCCGAAGATGATGGATGTACGATGGAGATGATTGGATGACGGAGGAGATGATGACCAGATGACTACGATGATCTGAATGAACAGATAACAGATCAGATGAACACTGTGGAGAAGCATAGTAGATCGCTGTTGCATGTCTGCTGCTGGCTCTGTACAAATGCCTTTCATATCCATCCGATTGTGTGCTGTTCGTTGGTGCGTGCGAGAGTAAAGAACAGCAAGATGCATATTATGTACACACATGATATATACCTGTATATGTATATCTGTAACATTATGTGTGTATTGTTTGAATCTTTGGACTGTGTCTGTGCAGACCATTGTGTCTATCGTACTTCTGTAAATATTTATCTTTTCCTTGAGTGCTACTACAGGCCAGCTAAGATGTTGCTGTTCAAACTTCAAAGATAGGGTATACGTACGTAGCTACTGATCAAACAATCATTATATAAATACGCATAATACATATTCTCCAGCAGATACTATATATATATATATTATAATTTATTATTATATATATTATTATTATATATATTATTATATATATAATTATATATATATATTATATATATATATGTATCTGCCCTCCAATCCGCAGAGAAGGGGTGTTTCTAGTCCCATTTGCTCGAACTGTAGCTATGCAAAACTGAGCTTTTCCGTGGTGGGCTCCCACTTGAGCTGCGCCTGCTCCCTAAGACTCTTACTGAAGTGTTTTTCACTAGACTTAAAAACTATACTTTTTGGCCGTGCTGGAGTCAGGAGTGCCTCTGAGTAGGCCTAGTCCTCTAAGAAATTACCGAGTGACTTAATGAGTTAGCGACTGACTTAACAACTTAGTCGACTAAGTCACATGCTTATCAACTGACTAAAGTCGCTTAGACTTGTCGACTGACTTATAACCACTTGCTATCGACTTCTTAGGTAATCCGGAATGTCTAGTACCGTAGTTACCTTATAATGTAATGTATTTTATCGCTTACTGTACTGACAGACCGATGACTGTAAACTGTAAATACGAATTAATGAAAGAAGATGACAGACGCCCACGAGTGTTTATAAAAGGAATAAAATACGTGACTAAGTTCGAGGCCGCACTGTAGTGTTCGTTCAGCCTTCAATCCATTCGTATTGATTAATTCGATTGGGTCCAACCTATTTTCAGAACAAGGCAACCTTAATAAAATCATTCAGTAAACGAAACCTTGGGGCGCGGTGGTGTAGGGGTATGTTCGGTGCCTTGCAGCCAGGAGGGTTGCAGGGTCGAATCCACCTCAAGCCGTCGTGTAGGGACCTTGAGCAAGTCCTTCGAGCACAATTATTGCTCTGCGATATAATTGCTTCTGCGCCGCCAAGCCGTGTGCACTTCTGAGGGTGGGGCAACCTTAGTAAGAAGGGCGTTATCAACGATCAGTTGTATTGTAACCTAGCCTTAATATAGTTTTCTGCCAGTTATTTCTTGATCCTAATGTCGAGCAACGTTCCTTGCATTCAGCCACCGTATTGCGACTATTTCTACACCACTTTACATTCTAAAATAGTACTAGGCCTATGTCAGCAGTTTTATTTAATAGTAATCTGATATCGACTGATTGCAAGACTGTTAATCTGTCGCACTGTGACTCGTACCTTAGAATGATGCAAGTGTCGCGTTTGTCCTACTGCTGATGTCTTCGTCAAAAGTCGAAACTAGCAGACCGCGATTTAATCAAAATATAAAGTGAACAAAGCCGCTAGTAGTCAGTAACTTAGCAACTGTTTTCGACTTGAGGGCTTAGCTGCGGCGGTGGCGGCGGATGGTGGCGGCTGGGGGGGGGCGGCTATACACTGACCAGCTGCCTGCATTTTGTCGGATTTTTTCTCCAGTCATTTGATGCGTTAATTAAACGAAAGATGAACCTCTGCTATAGTGTTTGGAACCGAATTAGGCCAACACTCGCTTACTCACACCGCGCCTTCCTACTCGGTCAATGCACTCGCTAATGTTCGCTCGCTCACTCTCTGCAAGGGACAGCATAGACCAATGCTTGATGAAAGCGTCTGCAGGCTAAGCTGATATCCTTCTTAGCACGTGCTGTATTTAGACCTGTGTAATTAGGTCAAAGACCTAAATGAATGCGGTCAACAACACGTGCAGTTTCAAGTGACGAAGCATCGTATGCCGTAATTATCCTCTTTGTTTTACAGAGTAGAACTAATATGCAACGCCACCTGTTGAGTCACACTATCTGGGTCATTGGCGAATGGAAAGCCTAAGATACACCAAGAGGTAAACCGATTAGTCTGTGTGTGTTGTAGTAGTCCCCGGAGTCGCTAACAGAAGCGTTAGCGACTGACTTGGAGAGTTAGCGACTGACTTAGCGACTGACTTGACCAAGTCACTTGCTTTATCGACTGACTAAGTCGCTTAGGCTTATCGACTGACTTAACGATTTGATATCGACTTTTCGGGTACCTCTATTAGTTACCTAACAATAAAATGCATTTTACGGCGTACTGTAAAGTCACGTTTCGCTGCACGTCATGGTTTGTGGCCAAATAAAGCGGTGGTACATCTAAATTAATAGCAAATATTGGCCTATACATCAACCAAGTCAAAATTATCAAACCATTATCGCGTTACATTTAATCAGATAAGAAACTAACGCATGCAGCATTCAAGTCTGCCTATATTAGAACGCCTAATGTAGGTACATGTATGTCTCACCCAGGTCTACCAGTAGTTCGTCAAAATGGACCCACAAACACCGGATTTCTCTCGAAAGGGCAAATGGACGCCTATTTTCCCTAATTTCACAAACATATAAATTTTTCCGGAATCATCTTTAGTTGTACCGTGTTTAAAGACACTGAAACCAGCGTATTTTCAACGCAAAGTTTGCTTCGAAGACACGCCATTTTCAATTAAAGAAGTGCGCCACGTTAAATAACTTGACAGAAAAATCTGACTGTTGATAGGATCAACGTATATTAGGCTTCGATGGTTGATAGTAAGTCTAAATATGGACTCCTTGGAAGTTAGTGTATATATAGTAAAGCAAGTAAGTAGTACTAGGTAGGCAGTAAGGTAGTAAATAAATAACTGCTGATATATTAGGTGGACAAAGTCGATAGCAGTCGATAGCTTAGCGACTGACTTCGACTTGAGGGCTTAGCGGCGGCGGCGCGGCGGTGACTTGGTCCAGTCGATAGCCTTAGCGACTGACTTCGACTTGAGGGCTTAGCGACTGGCGGCGGCGGCGGATGGCGGCGGTTCCGGGGACTATGTTGTAGGCCTACATGTATGTAGGTTTCTCATCATTTAATATAGCACCTTCTGGTAGTCTATCTTTCAATTTCAAAAGCGCTGCGCTCGCTAAGACGATTGATGTTAAAGCTACTCAAAAGAACATGAATGTTCATTCGTAAATAAATAACGCTCAAATAACTCGAAAAATCACCAGTGATGGTTTGCTGCACACACGTAGAGTCCCAATTTGAGCCACAATTTACATTAGAAAGTGAGCTAAGAATTATGTCTATACAATTCTCTAAATATTGTGTAGACGATCGGTCTAAAATATGGACGTGGACTTAACATCTATTAAGTATTAGCCTATAGTTTTGAGGTCTTTGTTATCGGATAACTGTAGACGAATTGCAATAAAGTTTGGACATACACTATTGAACGTTCACATTTAGGGAAAACATCAGCTTTAATGTAGCAAAATTCACTTCTACTATAGCACATTTCCATCCCTCATCCAACATTTCCATCCCTCATCCAACATTTCCATCCCTCATCCAACATTTCCATCCCTCATCCAACATTTCCATCCCTCATCCAACTTCTACTTCTGTTATCAATATTTTGTTCGCTCATGCCACTTCTAGTTTTACTGCAATAATTTAGCATCAATACAGTGATTTCATCTCTCATCCAACTTCTAGTTTTACTATAGCATATATTTATGAACTGCTGTACGTATTTGGATTTTGGTATATGCCTATATAGTATATATGTATAGTACATATATAGGCACATATATGTGTGTGTGAGTATATATAATTACAGGCTTCGATCCGCACAGGCTAAAATCTATATTCACAGAACGAGACTCCGATTTTATAAAGAGGTCTTTTCTGCGCAGTAGGCCTAGATCCAATTACAGACCTACAATCAAGAGGAAGATTTTGCAGGAGAAATTATTGTAGTTTTATGGATCTGTCAAAACAGTCTATATAAACAAGCAACTCGAGAGCAAACGACAAAAGGCATCAGCTTTCATGCTAATTGCATAGCCCTAATTGGTCCGTCTACCTGTCTGTCAGTCCATACGTCTGTCTGTCTGTGTCTCGTTCTCTCTCTAGCTAATTATAGCCCTCCTTCCTGGAATTTCCTGGGCACTAAACCTGAGCCAGTTATTGCCTTCCCTGTTTGCAAGCTTTTTCTAACCTAAATCGTAGATTGTTGCGTCGTCAAAAGAGTCACCAGTTTAATATTCTCAATTTCACTTGACAAATAGCAAAGTAACTAACGATATAATATGATGGCAAACGATATGAAGGAGGAGAAGCAATAAATATGCTGCGACCAACTTCGCAGATACCGTAATACTGTATCCGACAATGCGTACAAAAGAACTGCACGCTGCACTTAGACCTAATCCAAATCACAACTAAAGCGCATGCGCGTCCATGCCTGTAACGTGAACCATGTTACATGTAGTTTCTGGTTGCACAGATAGTATACGAAACTTAAACTCTGCTGTAGTTGGCACACGTTGCTCATCCATTCCAGTCTCTGTTTCTATTTAGAATACTAGTATGCGACGCTCATACAAATGTTCAGATGCACGCGCACACATAGGCTACATACCCACCCACCCACCCAGGCGCGTAACTAGCATTACGCAATTACGCAAATGCGTAAAGATTTTAGCAGCTCTCAAAATTTTTTAACCGTTTAGATTACTTTTTGACATTCTAGAATCTAGATTACTATTATTCGTTGAATTTCTAATGTGCAGACTTTATAAATGTACAGTCAGTAAAACATTTCCCTTCGCCGGCATAGTGAAGACTCTGCAAATTTCGTGGCACTTCTGAAATTTCGATCACAGACCGACACTATAGATTAAATCATCGTAAGCTAATGTCATCTGGTCCACGCAAACCCCAGTACATAAGTCCGTTGATTCAAAAATCAGCTGATCCACCTGTGTGGCCTGTGAGTTCGAGACATTATTGTGGCAGAATGTCGTGCGGCTAGGTTGTACACTTTATTGTTTGATGCAAGCACAGAACAGATATCGGTCAGCTTATACGATATGTTGATAGCGTGAACAACCCGGTTCTCAGCATGTGGCAAAAGAACAATTTATAGGGCCTAACTGTCATCCCAAGTTTTCCCAACGCTTGACACCACTGGCGAAACTATTGCGACACTCGTAAAGCAGCAGCTTTATGAAGTTGGTTTCTGTATATGTTAAGGTATCTTGATAAGGACAATTTGCTGCCGACTTTTCAATCTGGTTTTCGTAAGGGCCACTCCACGGAGACCCTGTTAGTTCGCCTCCTCTCTGATATCTATGGGGCTATTGATAGGTCACAGGTCATCCTCTTAGCATTATTTGCTGTCAGCACGGCGTTTAACACCGTCGATCACGATATCATTCTTAGGCGCCTATCTACCTCGTTTGGCCTTTCTGGTAACTTTCTTGACTGGATTGTTTCCTACCTCCATCACCGTTCCTTCTCTGCGGTCTACGTGTCTACTAGGACTCCATGTGTTCCTGTCCCGTTTGGCCTGCCCCAGGAATCTGTGCTGGGCCCTCTAATTATATTATTTATACTGCTGATACTGGTCCTCTCCTGGCCTCTTGCTGAGCCTTGCTCTTTGCTGAACCAATCTTATGCGGGTGACCTGCAGGCGTTTTTGCACTGTCCTGCGTCAGCAGCCATTACCGAAGCCCGGGCCATGAACCGGGCAATGGAGGCTCTCGAGGCCTGGATGTCCTCCAATCGCCTGCGGCTAAACTCATCTGAGACCCAGTTCATTTGGCTTGGCACGCGCCAGCAGCTCGCCAAAATTGATTTGGAGGCCCTTGCCCAGGAGTTCCCGCAGATTACTTTCTCACAATGGCAAAGAAATTAATTAATTGATAAATCCAGGCAGGCTATCAACTTTATAAAATAAAATTATAGGCGTGTATGTAATGAGATCGACGATCGTCATGAAAACTGCAATCTCTTAGAGAAAATAACATATCCAAAATTAAGTGGCCAAGGCAGCATTTTGGGCCGTCGCCCCGGGCGGCATTTCAGCTCCGTACGCCATTGCTTTCTCATCCTTTGTCCGGGACCTTGGTGTCACATTAGACCTTGAACTAACGTTCACGCGGCATATCAGCCTGCTATGCCGCGATTGTGTATACCAGCTGCGTCAGCTTAGAGAGGTCTTCCGTTCCTTAACCTTTAATACTGCTTTAATGCTTACCCACTTCTTTGTTGTTTCCCGTCTTGATTATTGCAGCGCCCTCTGCGTGGGTTTTCCGGCGAGTCGGGTTGGGTGCTTGGTTCGGGTCTTACGCTCGGCGGCACGCTATATTGGTTGCATCCCAAGATTCCGCCATGTTACTGATTATATGCGGGATGTCTTGCATTGGCTTCCTTTCCCACAGTGGATCGCTTACCGGATCTCTTCCTTGGTCTGGCGCTGATGTGGTCTCTGTTTATCTACAGGAGCACCACCCTCAGCATCCAGCACCGTGGTTATCCTCGCTCTTCTAGGCAGGCTGAGGTTCTTGTCTCCCGGTCGCGGACTTCTATTCTGCAGCGCCGTGCTTTTTCTGTTGCTGGCCTGCAATCTGGAATGGGCTTCCTTTGGCACTACGCCTAATGCCGAGAGCCCTTCAGATCACGTTCTATTCTAACTTCAAGACTGTTCGGACTTCGGAGTTGGGTCGGGTGCGCTCCTAAGTAGATAATCTTGAAGGGGCGCTATGTAAATCTCTGTAATGAATGAATGAATCATAATTTGCCAAAGAGCTGATGTAAAATGTTATTACTTTTAACCAAAAAGATTGTCTCCAAAATGGACCATTACAAATCAACAAATAAATTTATTTTCTTATGCTTTAGTTAATTGCTTTGATGAGTCTGTCTGTTTCTAGTCTACGTTGGTTGCTGGGACTTTGCAGCTGAACCCATTTTAAAAATCAAATTATGAAATTATAATTATAATTTTCCAAAGAACTTATGTAAAATGTTATTACTTTGAATCAAAAGTTGGTCTCCAAAATGCACCATTACAAACCCCAAAATGAAAATTTTTCTTACCCTGGGGAGAGGGCACAGCCCCCTCCCCAGACCCCTCCCCTCAGAGTTCTTCAAAACTGCGTAATTTTATGGAAGACCTGGTTACGCCACTGCACCCACCCACACATATATATATATATATACACATAATTTTATATATACACAAATATACATACATATATACAAGTAGGCGTCAACGGATTTCGAGAATTCGAGTTCGTAAGAATGAATGGGTTTGAAGTGACAAGAGGCCATCGGTTTGTCTTGCATATCTACAGAATGTTATTCAGACCTTATGCTGGGATGCCTGCAGGAAAACAAGATTATCCTTGCTGCATGCCGAAAGCCTTTGTAATATAAGTGGTGGTGATCGTCACAATACAAAGTCATGAAGTCACAGAATCACAATGCAAAGTTACGCCCATAGGCAGTACACCTTGTGAGTCGTCTCATCGGAGGTCCAAGGTTGTCCTGACGAGGCTTGTGGACATAACTTGGCTGGTCACTTACTACTTGGGTCAATACTCGCTAGGCTACGCTGCCCTCCAACGAAGTAATGCCTAAAGTCTGTAGGCTTCGTTGGACACCTAGCGAACGTTTGGGCCGTAAGGCAATTTTGACCAGAGCGGAACTAACCACTCGGGACTCTATGCTCGTTATAAACGGGGGAGGGTGGAGGGGGCTTGTCGTATTGAGTAGTCCTATGGCATGTTACACGCCTTGTCTTTGGCCGGCGCTCATTCACAGCTGCCGGTCCCTCCATCTGGAACTCTCTACCTCCTCATGTTCGCAACTCTCTTAGCGAGACTGTCTTTCGCTCTAAACTCAAAACTTATCTCTTTCAGTCTAAGGCAAGACGATCAAAAGTTATTTTAATTACAAAAGGTCAATTTTAGAGAAAAATCATGGTATGAAATTGACCTTTTTGTAATTAAAATAACTTTTGATCGTCTTGCCTTTGGTATCCTTGTTTCTTATCACACGTAGCCCTTATCAAGGCGAGAAATACGAGAAGGAATTAACCAATTTCAACAATTATTGGCTGAGATCTGATCATTTTTCTTCAATTTTTGTTAGATTTCGTTTCTTATGACCTTGAAATGACCTTGAATGACACTGAATTTGGTCTCTATATTTCATCTGGATGTAGCTCTCATCGAGGTAAACAAACAGTAAAAAGTTAATCCAAATTGGACTCTTCGTTATTTTTTAGTGATAAAAAGAGTAAATCGATAATGGACCCAAGTTCCAAGACAAAAGCATGTGCGCCATGAGTCCTGGGAGTTTAAGTAGGGTATGTTCAGGGGCTTTGAGGGACCTCAGGATAGAATTTTAAAATTCTGTAAAAAATATTTCTAGACAATATATGAATAGAATAATACGAAAAACTTGAGTATGGGTGTTTTCTGCAATGTATCATTTTTCTGGACATCCCTAAAGCACATATTGAAAGCTGTAAACTGAACTTTGAGATGGGTTGAGAAGCAACCAGTTTCTTAGTTGACGCTCAACATTCGATGGCCAAGAATAAAACAGATTTAACTGATTATTATTGAACTGGCGATTTTGTACCTTGTGCGAAATTGACACTGCTTTATAATGTCGTTTTGACGTTGGGTATTGGACCATGTTTCTGCAGGTTTCTGGTCTTTTCCGAGCCAATACTCAGTAACTGGCAACCATTCATATCAGTCGAGTCACAAAGGAGGTTTGCACACTTTGACGACTCGTTTTCGGACGGACGCGTAACAATAATGTCTCAATAAGTTCAGTATTGATAGACTCACCTGTATGAGCATGATCACCACCTGTGGGTATAGCCTATATTTGTAGTGTTATGCATGTATTCACAGCTCACAGTTAGCAGTGGAGTTGAGAGCGGGAGTGGGACATCCCTTTGTGTCGATGTCGTCTCAATAGTATCAGTATCAGACAAGTCCTCTGGTTGTGCTCTTGCATAACTGCCTTTTACTTTGAAATGCATCCAAACACGGCGCTGATGCACAAGAAGACCGATCTTTCTTAGTCTTTTCTTTACCAAGTTGACGTTTCTTAGCATCGGAGAGCAGAAAGGTTCTAGGCATCGTGTAAGACTAAATCTTAAATCCAAATTCTCAATTAAACTTAAACTAATGGCGCTTTTTTATGAACAAATAATAATTTGGTGTAATATATTCTGTGTTTGTCTCGTGCCGGGCCCCCTGTAAGCGGGGCCACATGCTAAAGCATATTGAGCATTCTGGTTAACCAAGCACTGCTTTTTGACTCTTTATTGCAACCGACATCAATCCTTGATTGAAGTAATTTGTCAGATGATGTCCACTAGATATATATAAACCCTCAATAGCAACATCATGCCAACATTTGACGAAAGCATTTTAATACAGTTGTTGTTCAAGTATTTTCAAGATTCTGCTTTAATTTGTTTCTTCAAAATATCCAATTAAAATACCACAATGTGCACAATTCTACGGTTCTTAAACTCGACCAACTGAACAAACCGAAATCTTGCCACACCGACTCGCCCCACATATCTTACGATAATTATTATTGCCACTTCTTTTATTGAATATGCTAACGGAATTGGTCATGAAATGAAGATTATTGTCGCTGTTTCTGGATCGCCGTAGAAACTGACTCAACAAAACAGAATGACTGACTTGCACCTTTACTTATTTTATCCCAGTGATGTCTATGTACATAGAAATGGAAACAACCGCATTAAGACCAACCCATGACTTCACAACTAAGTCATCGATTACGTAACGCACCAATCGAAGCGATGACCGTCCAAACGCAGATTGCAGCTCCCCTAGCGGCTGCCGATGTCGACGGCACTTCCCTCTGTCGATTGGGGCGCCAGTGTCGACGCAGCGCAAATCTGTAGGCGACGTAGCTGAACTTGACCCCCGGACACCAAGGATACTGAAGCTCGAACATCTTGACCCTACTCTTGACCAGCTCCCACTCCCAGTGACGGACGTAATGGCTCGTGTCGACGTGGTTCGTAAGGCTCTGCAAGCGCAGCTGGTCCGCGTTGAGGGTCCAGGAACCAAACCTCAACTCGCAGTCTGGTTCTTCGGGTCTTCTGCTGGACGTCGCTGGACAGGACAGTTCGTAGTGGACATGGGAAACCCAGATGACCAGGCCGCTGTTGGCGACGATCAGTTTGCTGTCATGGATGAGCTTCGGTGGGCGGATGCTATACGTCCACAACAAGGTTTTAGGATGCCGAGGAGGAAACTAGGAAGAGGGCAAGAAGGAAGAGGATGAGGACGAGGATGATGATTAGGAAGAGAGGAAGAGTATGAGCAGCAAAAGGAGAAAGAAGACAAAAAAGAAGAAAGCGAATGATGATGATCATTTGATCATGTGATCCTGTGATTAGTAATTGTAGTGTCAATGACACATCTGTGCAACGCCTATTCAAGGGAAACTTCTCGTAGTTGCATTTAGAGGAAGTGGAGAAAAGCTTCAAGCATTGGCGTAGGCTAATGAATTGGGAAAAGCGTTCCAGGCTTAAGATGGTTTAAACCAGTAAAGAGGAAGGTTAGTCTTTAGAAGCCTGCAAACCACGTTCTGATCATGATGATGCCGGCGACAATGATGACGAAGACGACGATGATGCTAACGATTAAGCTAACGACGACGACGACGACGATGATGATGATGATGACGATGCTAACAATGATGATGATGCTGACAATCATGAGTAGGAGTGAGAGCGTGGTGGCGCTGAGAGAGTGATACTTGAGATCTGATCGCTTACGCATTAACGAGTACGACGTCTGGTGTCCAGATCTGACGTGGATGAAGGACGACCTGATGAATGTTGTCGTATTCGGATGAATTCCAACGAAGCAGAGCGTCTCTCCACTGCTGTTAAGTCCACAGACGTAACAACGCAACTGTACACAAGTCATACTAAGAACATAATGATAGTATTAAGTTTACACTACGTCGTCTAAACAGGTTTAAGTGACGTTAAGTCCACCGGTTGACAGCCTTTGCATTAGACACCGTCTAAAATGTCGTCGAAGGTAAAGCATATTATTGCGCATAAGCATATACTGTGTTCTTACAGACCCTTGTAACCGTATTTCTACTGATATAATTATACGAAAAGGTCAACTCTTAACTTACCATATGATCACTAAACAGTTTGCTAAGGTGCTATATACATCCTGATAGTTAGAGCAAATCTACTTGAGTTCTATCACTCAGATCATATGCCATAGGTTTGACCTCCACGGATTCTGACCTGGCGGGTATTGCGGACTTGATTTGATATATCGCCGGTGTATAAGCTGGTCTCCCTGATTTACATTTACATGGCAATATATTGCAAAGTAACTCCAAGAACTACAAGCATCCGTCTTCTTTTCAAATTCACAATTTCACACACTTGATTCTCATCGTCCTCGTCCTCATCATTGTTACTACTGTCATCGTCATATCATCATCATCGTTGTTGTCATCATCATCCTCATCCTCATCGTCGTCGTCGTCGTCGTCATAGTCATCGTTATCGTGGTCGTAATCGTCATCATTATCATCATCGTCGTCGTTGTTGTCGCCATAATTCTCAAACAGCCTATGAGGATGCTGAGCGTGGAGAGCGGGCGGGGGTTGCTCATAAAAGAGATTTTTTACCAGGTGAATCCATCCGACGATTGTCATCATCTGTTGCTGTTGATCGAATTCGATTATCTGGATGAGAGAGAAGCTGAGAGCAACAGACAGAGATCGCGATGTATCGATGACCGGACGTCCTTCGATCCCATTCCGATTGTAGTTGTCCAGAAGAGTAGTTATCAGGCGCTTCTCAGATGTCGCCCCAGTCCTCCAGCTGCAGCAAGTACACAAACTCATCAATCAATTTATTTATCCAATGATCCACGCCCGGATCCACTTGTGCTCTTATGGTGGACTCAGCTATAAAAATAAGTATAATGGTCGTCCGTGGTAAGATTGAGGAGAGGACTGGCCAAACACTCTCATATGCCGAGGCAAAGAAAAATAAGTAGCTAACCTATCTATGGCTGTCTCCCTAGGTTAGCTTAAAGAGGTTGTTCATCATCATCGTCGTCGTCATCATCATTATAGCTTCTGCTCTTTCGTCTTGAATACTTCAACCTATCGACTGAAATGAGAAACAATAATTTCTACTGACGCAGGTAATTTTCCGCTGACCACGTATACAGTCTAGATATGTTTAGTCAGTGGATTTTAGGAAACCCATAACTGCGTAAAGAGCGCGTCTGTCACGAGATTATACTTTCACTGTACGTGCTGATGAGTCAAAGGATTAGGCTCGACTGCTTTAATGACGCATCTGAGCAGAGAGCCTGTGATTGGTGGACTGGAGCAGAGGAGTGAGCGTGACGTAGGCTGTCGCGCATTCTATCGCGTGAACGCTCGCGATAGAAAACGTCGGGCTTACATGTACGTTGCGATGTCTTAGACATGTCTAGACATGTCTTGCTGACTCGGAGAGGTCGAGAGCAGATAATGCCGATAGAAAATCCACTATAGGAGATCTTTTTGAACAGCAGATTTTATTGTAATCAGTCGATATTTTGAGTTACCGTTGTCGTTGATTATTGCTTATGACAGCAGCTCATAGATTCGTGTATGTTGAAGTTTTAACGTTGGTCAAAGTTTTGCTACGATTAATCTGTTGATTTAATTAAATACACAATAAAAAATCCAAAGACTTTTTGTCATATCTCGAGCTATCTGGCGACTGGCGCTCTTTGATACGACCTTTGGAAGGTCGCTGACACAAGCTATGAAAATTAGGCATAATTTTGTTTTATTAGGCCTACAGGAGTTTTAAATTGAAGATGTTTGCGCAGGTCGTAAACAAGGCACATTTCTTTAATACTTGAACGGAAATCGGTAAATACAAAGAAAGTACACAAAACTGTACCGCATAAAACTTCTTAATTAGATTTGTCAACTTTATTGGTGGAGCATGTTACAAGTCACTGAGAAGACGGAGTATGGAAGACGCTAATCGTAAAACAATGGCTACGTAGGTACAGTATACCGAATCAAGTCAGCGGCAATGCGAATTTACAGCTCTTCCGTGGATTACGGCGTCCATGGTGTAAATAAATTTCTAGTAGTGTCGGCGGACATTCTTTAACAGGCGAACGGAAATAAAGCCGGACTGTCTGCGCCATTTTGTTTCTGTCATTCTTTGTTCCGGTGATCTTTTAATGCGTCTCCATAGCTTATCTAATAAGCGACGATATGCCACGCCTGTGCGATGATATAGCGCCCACATGTCAGCTGAGCACTGAATAAGTCGCCGTCCGATGTGTTCCAGCGTCCAAATATTTGGTCGGCGTTCACTTCATCTAATCAGCTCCAAGCCCGTCTGGATTTTATCGCAGCTTATTAGTCGTAGGCACGAAACTGGGCATTCATGGCTGACTGTCTGTCTCTCTGTCACTCGCTTTGCATCGGTCTGTCTCTTTCACCGACACTCTTTCGCTCTCTCGCTCTCTCGCAGCCTTCCGCTCAGTTTTGTTTTACTCCAGCGTGTGAAGAATAAGTTAATTTAAAGCAGTAAAGCATTTCTGAGGCGCCATTGTAGAAGCGACGAATCGACTTATTTCAGTGCGTTTATCCAACTTCCAAGTAATAGTGTAACTTCCAAGTCAATTAGTGTAACTTCCAAGTCAATTAGTGTAACTTCCAAGTCAATTAGTGTAGATCGAACGTAAGTCGAAAGCGTAGCGCTACATGTAGGCTACAACGCCTACAATTAACTTTATATATTAAATAAGCCATTTTTACAGAGTGGGATAATAATAACTGCCAAGACAGAATCTCTGTTAACGAAAGCATATTATTTCTTATCAACCAAAGCAGTGTCCACAAACACTTTTTTAAATGAGACAAACACTACAGTACCACAGAGCATGACTGGCACACTGATAATTACAAATTCTGTGATAAAGGGAATCGCTGAGCAATCGGAATTTAAAGAACTTGTAACTGGTCTCAACTCAGGTGCGTCTTGGCCCGACGTTCGTTGGATCGACGAACAGGTGATGCAGTAGAGAACCGAATGAAAGCAATTAAAGAAGAATTCTCTGAACAACGATTTGTCTGCACGACTGAAGATGTGTGATAATACTAAACATAGAACATGGGAGTAACTTGTCACTGGATCGATGCATCATTTCGACGATCAGTTGCTTTGGCATGCAGACGTTTAGTTAGATCACACACGTATGATAGAGTAGCACAGCTGATCTGTGTAACACATATTGAGTTCTGTCTGACTCATGACAAAATTGTTGCTACCATTTCTGACAATGGCTGTAATTTTCATTCAAAGAGTTCAATGTTGCTATCGTTCATTCCATGAGATACCAGGTACTATAGTGATGATGATCAAGATAGGTAAAAGATGCTTTCAAAACTGCTTTGGTTGTGTAGTCTCTGGTTCTAGTTTCTTTTCACACTCAAAGAAATTTCAGTTTCCAGATGTCATTTGAAATTACCAATTACATGAAAAAATGTAATTCAATTACAAATTATAGTGATCCAGAGCAACAAATTACAAATTACCAATTACAATTGTAATTCAAATTACGTAATTTCAATTACATCAATTAAATTACTCCCCATCCCTGTAGACTATAAAATATAATATTACGGTGAAAGTAACTTACAGTTCATATGCACAAGTAGGCTACACTATAATTAGCCTCCTATGTGGGCACGTGCAGTTGCAGATATCATTGCGTTATTTGGTAATATTTAGTCTAAGCTATTTGGTCGCTCTGCATTGCCTCCAATGGCAAACAGTTCGTAAACTGAGACGGGATGCATTAGCGTGCTTTCTTCTTGTGCGTCTATATTCTTGTGAGTATATAGACCTATGCCACTATATGGGTCTACGCATTAAGTGCAAAGTGGTTGTAATCGGATCTTAAGGTTTATAGGTGCATCGCCAACAGTATAGGGTAACACTTGAATCATGCAACGCAGCATTTGTTCAAAACTCGATCTCTCAGAAATTCAGGAAACATTCAGTGGCTCAGGTAGCCTATACCATTGATGCAAAGAATCGCCGCCTCTCAGATAATTAGGCCTACATAATCTCTTAATAGCTTCGCGAGTTCGCGACTAAGAGGGGCTCCGTGCTTTGCGGTATAATTAGTGTTCATTCGCTTGTATAGTAAGCCTAGTCTACCGTGTTTCGTGTGCAGTCTGTGGGTTCACGTTGGCAAATTATTAAAATTATAAAATGGTTATTTATGGTGCTGGATTGTTTTCGGAAGGCCGTTTATTTCTTGCTCATATGTACAAGAACGCATCTGCACAGTTGTAGAACGGAACTAAATCATATTTCGACAAAAATCAACTCTGATTAGAAGAGTCAGAATTTGGAAATTGCATGTTCCATGGACCAAAGGGCAATCATTAATCTGGCTTTTGATGATATAGAAAGCACCATCATGGCCACTGTCATCATCATAATCATCATCATCATCATCATCATCATCATCATCATCACCACCACCACCACCACCACCACCACCACCACAACCACCATCAGCAGCAGCAGTATTTCATGAAACTGTTTGAAGGGGTCAATTTTTATGATCTAACCAAACCAACCTATAGCTTCACAACATAATTTGCCCACAATTTTGAATCTCGATAAATATCGGGTTACGAACTCTGTCAAAACTACTTTTATCTACATGTGGGTATGCTTTTCGCAGATATTTTTAAGATGACGTTGATTCGAGCTATTATTTATTTATTTATTTATTGATAGGTTACACAAGGTAGGGTAAGGTAATGAAAGATTAGTAAGGTAATCGCTAATTTATTCAGGGTTGGATTTGCCATCAATCAACCTCAGCGGTGAGAACAAAGAATTTGGATTACTTGTAATCACCAGGTTCAAAGCGGCTGATGCGAGATTACCATTGAAGTTTTTCGGTTTTCTGTTTGGTTTTGTTTGGTTCTGTTTGAAATTTGCGGCAGACATAACGTCCTGTAGTTCTATTGTAGGCCTACACTGCGTTGTCTGCATATAGGCCTACTGGCTGGCACATGGGGATGGGCTAGATTTTACGGGTCTCTTGTGGATGTATAATCCCCCTTGGCTATAGAATCTAGCTCCCAATGGCTCCACATTGACCGCTATAACTAAAGGCTCAACTGGGGTTTCCGGGTAGTTTACGCAAAAATCGCCTTCTAAAAATACATTTTTCATTATAAATGTTTAAAAGACGAACCTTTCCATCTCGCCTGATGTTCAGCTTTTATTGTACAGACATGTACATCGATGATAACTGATAACTACCGGTCTTTTCTAAGTGAGACTGACTGGGTGTGGTGAAAGGACAGTCTGATCTAATCTAATCTAATCTAATCTGATCTAATCTAATCTAATCTAATCTAATCTAATCTAATACCATCTAATCTAATATATTGACTTCTATAGCGCCGTTATCATAATGCACAGGGCATCGATTGATGGTTGTTTACAAAGTGTGTCCACTGTGTCCACATCTTTGTCTGGTGCTGCAATGCATTCTACTCAGAAGAGCATCTTCTGCTCGCAACCGATGAATGTTGACCAAAGACGAACGATTAGTCGCCACGTCAACGTCCAGTTTAACGACGACGTACAATTGAGATGACTTCTGCCTCCCTGGCTGCTGCTGATGCTAGTGATGCGGCTGCTGCTGCTGCCACTGATGGTCAAAGTCATGAACCGAAGACACCGGATGCTGGATGGACGCAGATAAGAATGTTTCCGTCATCACATGGGTCGTCCCGCCAAGCGAATAATACATTGCAAGTGTTTCAAAGAGACAGTCCGAAAAACAGGACGAACAACAGCGACTAAACTATATAATTAGGCAGGCTTAGACCTATCGTGTATTGCAGGCTGTCTGTTCTCTTAGTAGTTGAGATTTATGTCTTCTGTCATTTGTGTTCTTGTGAATTGTTTCAATTGCATAACTGTACACTGTAACCGGTTGTGGTTTGTCAACCGGATTGCTTAAATAAATAATATTATATATCGTATTACTATATAGTTGCTATATTATAGCGTTAGGTGTTCAGTTAGGGCTATATTATGTATTTAGGCTTAGGTCTATATGCCATTATGTAACCTTAAATTCATAGGCCTATTCAGACTATAATGATTATTGTAAGGCACCAAATTAAAACATGATTCACAGATTTATCTATAAAACGTGGGAAGTTTTGCCAGGAATAGCTAGGCGTAATTATTTACTGTAAAGCAACAATGCATGGAATTTTTCCCAATGAGCATTATGGATGGTTCTTTTAGAAGAATCGTCTACAATGCGACCAACCCTCGTATCGAGGACGGTTGAAGAGAGAGAGAGAGAGAGAGAGAGAGAGAGAGAGAGAGAGAGAGAGAGAGAGAGAGAGAGAGAGAGAGAGAGAGAGAGAGAGAGAGAGAGAGAGAGAGAGAGAGAGAGAGAGAGAGAGAGAGAGAGAGAGAGAGAGAGAGAGAGACAATGCATGAAGGTCTTAATTTCTTATTCTTCTTTATCAACCAAAGTTCTAGACGGTATAGCGAATACGTTCTTTCTACCGAGTCCGGCAACCATTACGGAGCAAACACGCGCAGGACGTTGAATACATCATGAAGGCCTTTATATATTGTGTTGATAGTTGTTTTTCTGTTATTATGATGTGGAACAATAAAACTTTTTGAATTGAATTGAATTGAATTGAATATATGTAGACCCTATATATTCGTATATATATCTAAGCCTACATACATAAAGGCAACGATGTGTATTAATACTACTGGATCGATAAAGCTTCGGCTATTGGTCTATGGCCGACGGCGAATCACATGCGGCTTCCGGTTAGGGCAGCGAGGCTTTGTTTAGCCTGATTTGCCCCAATGAATCCCGGGATTTCCCCCAAAGAATCCTGGTATATGCCCTAACTGAGCTATAATCCGAACTTTCACAGCCAATACCTGATGTCTCGTCTCGGTCTCTGTCTCGGACCCCACTGTCTCGGTCTCGGTCTTGGACCCCACTGTCTCGATCTCGGTCTCGGTCTTGAGTTTTATGTCTCGTATACAAGTCTGATATTAGCTATCCAGTAACTATTAATAGAGATCACTGCACAAAGGTATATAGACTATGAATACATGAAAATACACACGTACAAGCATGTGTATAGGCCTACATGCATGTAGACATATATCTATACTTGCGCTTTATCCATGAAATAACTATATAGGGCCTACGTATATATTTGAAAGATCGATCATACACGCTGTCCGGTCTTCGTTTTCCATCTTCAGACCGCTTCAGCTGCTGCTGCTGCTCTTACTGCTGCTGCTGTTGCTGCTGTGGCTGTTACTGGTGAGATGCAGTTTCGACCCTGTCACTTTTCTTCTGATGCCCTTATCGTCGAATACTTGACGGATGATTTTAATTGATTTTGTAACTGTCGTTTTTCTGGTTCATGCTTGTCACATCTTCTTATTGAATCTTTATTGGTCTGCAGTTGAATCTCTATAGGCCTGTGCAATGTGCATATTATATCGGCCTATGACAAATCGTAATTTACTCACACAAACATGTATATATACTCTAGGCTCTTGTTAATTTGTACTTGACTTCTGTGGCACTTGCTGCTTTGTCCGCATGATATAAATTTTATGTTAGCCTACATGTTTTTGTCACACACCCTTACATGTATGTTTAACGAGCTGATGACATTAACAGACCATTGAGTTCGTGTACTATACAACAGATCAGGGGCACGAGTGGGACATGTCCCCACCTTTAACGAGGGACACAGTATACAGTTGTCCTCCAATTTTTAAAGAAGCTTTTTGATTGCTATTTTTTAAATAAGTGGAAACTTTACCATTTTGACCAGGCAGCTGACACGCCAACACGTTTAGGATCCTGAGTGGCCGAGTGGGTTGGTAGCCTGCTCGCCGCGTCGGCGCTCCGGGTTCGCTTCCCGGTCGGGTCGGTTTATCAGAGATTAATTTCTCGGATCTTTACTGCGGGTGGCTCGGTCGCATTATAAACGTGGAGTACAATACAACACACAATACAACACATCACAATACAACTGGGGCGCGGTGGTTTAGGGGTATGTTCGGTGCCTTGCAGCTTGAGGGTTGCGGGTTCGAATCCACCTCAAAGTCGCCGCGTAGGGACCCTGGGCAAGTCCTTCACTCGCAATTGCTCATGCGCTTCGGCGTGAAACTCCGATTCAGCGTTCGCGCAGTAGTCGGGAGCGCCTCTGAATGGGAAATCTGGTAGGGGCGCTATAACAAGTGTTCAAATACAATACAATACAATACGTTGCCACCAACAGCTATAACAAGAACTAATGAGTTTTGCTTATTATTGTTCTGCTTATAATTGTTTCGCATTATAGCAAATTAGTTTCTCAAAACATTTTAACCCACATTCAGACTCTCTAGGTCCTTCTAGGATGTTATTTTCTTCTTCCGGTTTCATAAGCGGACTTGATGCTGATGTAAAGTGTTTGCAATCTGTTACAAATTCGTGGTTTATTGTTAGTAAAAGTAAATTAGCTTAATTGGATTGCTGCTAATATCACCAGCTTCGTCAGCAGAAGCAGAGCATAGTTTTAGCAGCTTGCGTATGTTAAAGATTTGGTTGCGTACAATGCGTAGGCCTAGTACAATAGATCAGAGCAGATTAAACTCGGTGGCTGTTTGTCACACACATAAAATATTTTTACACAGCTTGAACTTGGTTGAGCTGGAAGAACATTAATTATTTCGAGAAGTGATATTAAGAAGAACTTGTGTGGTTTTTTTGCAAAAAAGTAAAAAAAACTCCGTAGCAATATAGTGAATCCATAGACATAGAGGCTAGAGCACGTTAAGTGACATTCTTCAGTATGCTAAAGTGTAGACCTAACTAACTAATAAAATCAATTCACTTTAGATCTGAATTAGTTTGTATGTGATAATACAATTTGATGAAAATATATCTCTACATGCCGTTACAAAGTGCCTGCCACTTGCATTTTTAATGGTTCCCGTGCATAAGAAAGAGGATAGAACATTTTCTCGCGAATGTTCAAAGTGTTCCCCTCCTGTCAAACAAGATCGCCGCCTCTGCAACAGATTAATTATTTACAGACGAGGTTTAGGCCCTATACGGATTATGGATCTTATGGATGTCTGTAATATAGACGTTCATCAGATCCATAATAGACTCTATGTAGACCTATATCCTAGCCTATCATTCCTATGAACGTCTTTAGGCTATTGATCTTATGAAGGTCTTTATTCGAATCGAATCTTAGTGAAATAACTCGGAACTTTTAAAATAATCAATCTTGTCCAACACTAAGTGTAGTCTGTAGACACTAAAAGCACATCATTATCATCCTTAAACTAGAGATCACAATATATTATTACCTTGCAGTATTATTACATGCAGAAATGAATATATCCTACCTGAGGCTAAGAATAGCAAGAAGTCGAGTGTAGGTCCAAACAACGCAGGATATCATCGCAAGTAGGCGCTTTCGATCAACGTACATTTCCACTCAAACCAAAATGTTCATGTAAATTAATATCAGCAGTTATCGAGACAAACTATACGCCTATGCTATGCATTAATACGATTCGAATAAGGTTTTCGTCTCTATAGCCTACTTTAGACGACTGAACTTTTACAACTTCCCAAATGGCTCTGTTAGCCTGTATTTTAAACTCCCAAAAATCTTAGTCATTTCTGAGACATTAAATAAAATGTCATTTAATCATGTTTCACTATTGTTTTTGTGTTAGACTAATTGCGTCGCTATCCCGGCGTGCTCGGCCATTTTGAATGCTTTCGTTGCTTCTGATTACAGATTACTTCTGATGCTCAGGCCTTGCACCGCGCTCACTTCCACTTTGCTGTCTATACGAAATAAAATCTCGTCTCTAACATGCACTTCACATCCTTTCACATATATCGGATCAATTGATCCACCAAGGCTACTGACTCGATGGTGATATAGGTAGCAGGACTTTAAGAAACGTCGCTATGGTCATGCGGTTGCACATGCATGCTCTCCAAAAAACATGCAGCCACATTCAGTGCGCCTCTATTGGGCCATTGAAAAATCTACTGACATGCCCATGTTGTGCTAATGGATGTAGGCCTAAATGGTGGCCGACTATGGCCACATTGTGAGCCCAACGAAAGGCACTGTAAGGAAAGAAGACCGACATCAAGCAATGAGAAGATGAAATCCAGAATGTGTATTATAGGCATAGTCCTATAGGGTTGTTTCTTTCGATTCACATTAGGCCTAATGATTAAGCCTAAGTGTGCTCCTATGCTTGCGCCGACATGGTATCACGGTGCGATGTTAAAGTAGTCCTAATCAAAGACTATCTATATCTCCTATATATAATCGAATACACGAATCCAATGCGTCACATGACAAATCCGATTAATTAAATTGATTAATTGCTCAGGCCTACATTTAGCCTATAAACGTAGGCCTATAGGACCTAGCATAGTAGGCTACGTCTAATTTTTAAAATTGTATGCCTAGTGGACCTGGAGGCCTGTATAATGTGTAGGCCTTATATAGGCTGCTTGTCTCCGCAACATCTTTAGGATGCTTAAAGTCAGACAATCCGTGTAGCCTATCGACCTTCATCCATTAACTAACCCATATTCTGAACATTTATTCCGAATCAATGCAATTAGTCTAATTTATGTTCAAATCAGACTGCTTAAATTCTGTTCAAATCGTGCTGCTTAATTGTGACAAAGATCTATGAACAATTAAAGAGCGATCGAGATTCTGTATAGAAGCGATAAGCAACTGATAAATGAATAATCAGATAGCAAGACAATTCTCAGCAAAGTCGCACGATCTGCCCCAATATACTGTATATCTACACAGCACGATGTGCCTCGCTCAGCAGTTGCCGCAGACTAAACAGAAACCCGGTGGCAGCATTCATTCGCCGCACACGAGAATGCCTTTCGAAGGAACTGTCTTGATGAATCGGTCTTCAAAACTTTAAAAGGCACTGGTCTCGTATTGGAAACCATACTGTCAATAAACATATAGGTTGATTAGTACCACGAAGGCTAACCTATTCATTTTGCAATGCAAAGCATTACCTGGGTATTTTAATAATTATTGACTTATTGTCAACGACATGATTTGATCATATTCTAGGCGACTTGTTCACAAACATAAATGTATAGTCTATTATTTTATCCTGTAAAATAATTCCATGATTTAGCTTGACTGACTTTGCGTCAGTTAATAAAATGACAAACTTAAATGTCATGTCTGTCTAGTAATTACATGTAGAGTCTACGCTTGCTGCACAATATCCAATCGAATTGGAAATTAGACGATATTAATAGTTATCGGTAGGCCTACCTGTTAACTATTCGGAACATTACACAGCCCGTTCCTAAACAGAAAGACCAGGAGAATGAACTCATTTACAAATTAATTCGTACTGGCTAAGCAAGCAATTGACTTCAGCTTGGCTGGGTATCGTGAATACACACACAATTAAGGCAGGGAGGAAAACTCGTACCAATAAACCGTGAATAGGCCTAATTATTATTGAGTCTGGTTAAATAAAAATTTTAGCCATACTACGGCAGCAGAGGGAAAGACCTATTGACAGGAGCAATATGTGTGGGTATAGGTCTATGTCTCCTCGATGGGAGACAGTCTGATTCAATCCGGGGAGAGTTTCTCTGCCTCAAACAGTGGCATTTCAAAGTAGGCCTAAGCCTAATTCCTAGTTGTCTCTTTTAATTAAGAGAGGAAAAGTATTGTATGTATGCACGTATGTATGCAACTATGCATGTATGTATGCCTATGTATGTATGCATGTAGGCCTGTGTAGGCCTATGTATGCATCTAGACACTTAACATAGCGCCTTTATGTACCTCACAAAGGCATTAATAGGTTCTAATGTGTTCTCTGTGCACATTAGAACCGCTCTACATCACATGATGGAGTTACTGTTCAGTTAAATGTGAGCTGAATATGGATCGATATAATGCTACAGATCCGCACCTGAAGACAATTTGCCAACAATTCGCTGCGCTTTTGTATTTCGTGAGTAAATGATGGCTGGTCAGCTGCCTTGGTCATCGGTCGCTCTGCTGGTCATTCGCTCTGCGTGCTGTCAGCCACGCTTGGCGACTCAGCTGCAGTCCTAAATGCATTAGCTGCTTCGAGTGTAGCATTTCTGAAGACGGATGTCCAATAACTGCGCTTTCAACTAGGTAAGGAACAATCAATCCAGATCGGGTGACACATCGAATCGAATAACTGACAAATTGAATCTGGCGTAAATGAATTGCATATGCGAAATCGTTCAACCTCATCCTATTACAGACCTTTGCACAACACGCACTAATGTGCGACTTATAGGCCTACATCTAACGCGACAAATATGCTATCAACTTGTGCGCACCTACTTAATTATAAGCGATTCCTTTTGAGTGTGGAGTTTATGAGGCAACAACTGAAATGGTTCTTCTAAGGAAATAGCCACAGGTGATGTGTCATTGATTATGTCTTGCAGACGCCGACGTATATATATACCACAGACCCGGTCGACGCAGCGCCAGACTCTTTTAGGAAATTGGTTCATGTAGGCTAAGGATTTCGATTGCAATTGAAACAACCCGCACGAAATCTATCTTTCCACATCGACCGAGTAAATTCGATTTCAGATCTTGATGCAGATTAGTGGCAGCGCGGGCGGAGGACCTCTAGCGGAGAGGAAAGTAGAAGGAAGGAGATTGGGAAAGAAGGGAAGGAGGAGTGGAAAGGAATGGAGAGGAACAGAAAAAAGAAAAGGACATAGGAAGGAAGGGGTGGAAAGATTGAAGAGAAGCGATCCAGCGAATTTGCTCAAACGAAGAGCGTTCTTGTCATGGATATTTTTCGTTTCAAACGCCGCAGTTTCACCATCACAAACCAGATAAGCTATCGGGTTCTGGTTTATGGCTAGGAGTTGTGACCTCGATGCATTTCACCCGATAACATAGAGACCGCACTGCCACCAACAGTCTAAGCATGCACACACACACACACACACACACACACACACACACACACACACACACACACACACACACACACACACACAGAGAATATTATCGGTGCCTTTTTATGCGGGCACAAGAATGAGATTGCAATCCTAGCACTTCAGTAGACCCTGTATGAACATGAGAATGTCGGCTAATTACAAAGATATTTTATTATAATTATGTGCGCCATTAACAACATTGTCCTAGCTAGTATTTATGCATTTTAAACACTAATTAGATGCTTGTTGTATAATTCTTGATGTTGCCCAATTAACAAAACACCACTTCAAATCGTTTGCATGTAGGACCTAGCAGTGGCGTACCGTAGGGGGGGGCAGGGGGCGAGTCGCCCAGGGCGGCACTTGAGCAGGGGCGGCAAAATAGGGTTGAAGAAAAATAAAAGAAGGAAAATGATAAGAGGAAGTAATAAAAGTAGACAAAGGAGGAAGGAAAGGGAGAAAAATAATAGCATACAGTGGCGTAATGAGGGGCGGGGGGCGGCCCCCGGAGCGCAGGACAGGACGGCAATTATAGTATAGTAGGTGAGCATGAGGAGAGGAATCTGATCTGTTTTCGAAAAGAAAAGCAAAAAAAAGGTCATCAGAAATTTTGGCGAAAGTAATAAAGTAATTGAATATAATCTATAGGCGCCAAACTGGCTGCCACACGTACCGCACTAGTTGCGATGTTAGTGCGTTTTAGAAGACTTTATCGGTGAAGTTCAGCATCGCGCTTGCAGCTGTCGAGTCGGCTTTCCAGCCAGTACGAGGACAACCTATCGGTTGGAGCAACTTTTTTAGTTTTCATCAACTTTTCGACGGTTTTTGTTGAGAATTCTACTGCTGGCGTCACGCTCCATCGGAGCGTATCGCTTAACCTCATGCCTGGCCTGTACCGTCATGGCCATGGACGACTGCGGCCGGTAGCCCAGACTCGGGTTTCCCCGGCTCCGCCTACAAGGTGTTCCTGTATGTATGACGTCATGGCGCCACCGTCCAAGCTACTCTGGCCGCGCAGTGGCGCTGAGAGGTGTCGACAGGTAGATCACCTGACTGTCGACCTCATCGTTCTCCGGACTCGGCGGCCTTGGGGCATCGGGCGCTGGTTCCCAGCCGCTAGATGGAGCCTCATGGTCACCTCCTCCTCGCTCCGGCGAGTCGAGGCAAATGACCAGTCCTACAACCGAACGTTCTGCCGCTGTTGCAGAGTGTGCGAAGACCGAATGGCCCTAGACGTCAACAGTATCGTCGGCGGGTGCTTTATGATGCACCTGGCTTCTGCCCTTCGCCAGTGTCTCGGGTTCGTCGAACCTCTAACATTATTCAGCCTTTCCTCTTCACCTCATTTTAAAGCCCTCTTCGTACAAGGTACCTTGATGGGCCCAGTCTCCGGCCACACACTGTCTTTGGATTTATTTGGAAATCGATTACTATGCCTTTGAGTAATTATCCTCAATTTATTTGGATACAGTCAATAATATTTTAAAATAAAACTCAAACGATAAACTAAGTCTAATAGTCCAGATGTTATTCGATATAGCCTACTTGGACACAGTCTATCATACTTTTAACTGATGTTCTCACGAACTTCTTCTATAAGTATGTTTAATAATCTTGGAATTGTTCGGTTCGGTAGCTGCATGGTTGCATGTTGACTAACTCACTGTTATCTGCAATGAATGTAACCTGATGCGGTTTGACATCGGGAAGATCTATTAAACGAATATACATACATACATAAAGAAAATTGTACGGAAATTTTCAAAATTAAGCGCAAAGGGCGGCACATTTTGGGCCGGCGCCCCGGGCGGCATTTAAGCTCCGTACGCCACTGGGACCTAGCCTATTGAATATAGGTCTACATGTAATAATTATTGAAATAGTTTTCTCGGCTGCTGTTATCTCCTCTGTTACAGCACAGTCTATTTTGCGCGAGCAATAGACTCGTGTCGTAAATTCGTAATAGGGGAGATAGCAATGCAGATAGCGGAGCCAAGGAAACACACAGTAGGCCGGTGTGTAGATCGATAGACACTGTTGATATAGACCTAACGGTCTCTTTGACAGCGAAACGGTCAACATAGACAGCATTTTGTCTATTGGCAGATTTATGGCATCGAAATCTAAACTGAAAATTGCTATCGGTTAGGCCCTACTACTTTAATAGCAGCTGAATAGTGGCATCGAATCGATACACTACTGTAGGCAGGCTTGGACTGGGCCGGCGGGACACCGGGAGATTCCCGGTGGGCCGGTGCCCAGAATAGAAAAAATATGATTTAAAAAATATTATGATATTAATGTTTAGTTCTACTTCTTAATTCTAGTTTAATTATAATGTCCGGTAAAAAGCGAAAACTCTTCTGGATTCTTTGACAAGTTTTGAATGTATTTTGACAGCTCAATTGTTTTTGAAATGTACAAACCGCTCCGTTATCTTAATACTTGCAAACAAACGGCATGGACATTGTACGAGCCTATAAGATGGTTCAAGATACTATCAATGAATTAAGCCACATACATTGAAAGTGTTGCTCTCATTTTTGAAGCAGCTGTACATTTTCAGAACTTATTAACAGTGAACTAGGTAAAAGAAATATCGACATTGATGTTAAGACTGCTTTGAAACAGAAAAGAATTGGATGAATAAAGAAATTGCCAGGAGAATCTACTAAAGACCAGCCTATCGAAAATGAGAAAGACGAGTAAACGTTCACACATGGTAATGGATCAAGTTATTAGTAGGGTTTGAAACAGAGATTTTCTGAGCACAGTAATCTTTATGCTGATTTGTCTTGTTTAGAGTCAAACAATTTTGCAGAAATTTCGATAAAGTTTCCCACTGATAGACTACAGCACCTGAGTGAGTTGTCCAGAAGAGTTATTGGCAGTGTAACCAGGAGCAGCTGGAAATGGAATTAGCCTATTGGACTTTGCAAAAAATGAGAGTTTCAAACTACCCTTGAAGATAACTATAGGCGTAATATGCTATTTGACACTGAAATAAGAGACATAGAAAGTGAAACCGTCCTAACAGCAGAAAACAGCAACAGCACCACAAGTAAAAGCAAATCTTGCAAGAACCTTTTTGTTTGCTATTAGCCTACTGTGTTCTCTTAAATTCAATCTGCATAGTCTTCCTTATTCAAATTTGATTTTGGCTTACAAATTCATGTTGACATTATCCTCATAACAAGTTGCCTGTGAGAGGTCATTCTTGAAATTGAAATACATTTTGAACATAGTAAGAAAGTAAGTTACTAAGTCAGTCAAGTTTAGAGTCATTCAGTCTGATGGCTTGTGAAAAGGACCTTCTCAGAATTAGAACCCTAATAATGATGACGTCGTTGGCGTTAACCAGTGATAGGCCTACGATGAAAAAACTGCTTGTGTGATTGAGAAGCTGTGTCTACTAATTCTATCATGATGCTAAGCTTTTGAAATAAACCAAACTATGCAACAGTTGGTTAAAAACATAATTAAAAATTTATGACAAATGAAAAATTAAAAAGTGTGTGCTGACTTTGTAAAATCTTTTAATATTCATTTAACAATATTTATGCCGTTTGACCGATTAATAACTAAAAAGTTCTTCATTTTAGGTTAAATGTTACAAAAAACTTTGGTGGGCGAGGTACCATTCAGACCCCTTATCGGATTAATTTTATCCTGAAAGGTTTCACGCCTTCAGGGCTAGCTAATGTGGGCCACCCATCACCAAATTTCCCGGGCCGGTTTGGCAAGCCAGTCCAACCCTGACTGTAGGCCTGTATAAGCTATTTTGAATTTTCACCGTGGAGCTGCCACAGTTAAATCTGCTAATAGGCTACCTGATCAATGAGATTCTTGCACTCTCGATACGGTGAGGCCCAGTCAAAAGGGCAACGATTGTGAAGAATTTAACGCGATAAACTCATTGAAATGAAGGAAGCGTCGAGGACTCGAGGCTATACCGTCGCTATGGGCAAAAATATGTACCGGTACTACTATATCTGACCCCAGAAGCGCTTTCCATCAGCTAAGTCAATCCGTGCACTACGGATCAGTCAGACTTTTCCTGCAGAAGTAGGCCTACAGACAATGAGTTCCATGAGGACAGGTCGGGCCCTCACAGAAGTTATAACCGCCATAAAATGACCTTTAGAAGGTCATTGTTAGAACAGAGAAACCGACTCAGTATACTGAGGTAGTTAGCTAAATGCTAGAATGTTACCCAGTAGGCCTACATGATCGGAAGACATGATTGTATGGTCTTCGGGAATTCAATGTCACATCGTGCACCACTTAAAACAATGCCTACAGTATCAATCCACAATCGGAAGACAGTTCATCGCTTAATAGAATAGCTGACAAGCAATCCATTCTTCTGACTGACAGACGGTGATCGTATCGAAGGAACGGGACAGATGTGTTGCAAAGGAGATAGCAGCAGAAATTGGCCAATACTGTATCTACTGAATGTCGCTCAAACACAGTTTCCAGTCTGATCAAAAAACTCGACTCGCTGTCTATCATTCTCAGCGGAGGTTGGCTGACTAGGAAAGGCCATCAATGACCTTCAGGGAATTTAGTTGCCACGAAAGAATCAGCTCTAACTGTACACCTATCAGCTTTAATTGTATAGGCCTACACAGCCAGGGTTTTATTCTGGCAGATACTTTCGGAAACCAAGTGAAAATGCGAATTACTTCAGTTATATTTTAAACAGAAACTTGAAGAACAGTCCTGAATTTTAATATTTATGAAACATGCACAATCAACTACAACATTGTGAGTCCTGTAACGATCGCAGGCATAACTTCGGTCTATGAAGTGGGGCTACAAATTTCGCATCGTCCCTTTTGCAGCTCTTAAATAATAATTATAATGGCACCGTTTATGCATCATGCCTAATTATAGTAGTAGTAATAATAATAGTAATAATGAAAGACGCTCATGATTGTGATCACAACGATGATGCTTGGTAATTCTCTTGAGTCTCGAGGGTTCAAATCAAGGCCTTCCTCCAAGAAAATGATAATGGGCATTGTTTCGTCTGGATATGAAAAGTGGGGGGACGGTAGTAACAGTACCCTCCAGTCCAAAAAGTTGGAATACAACTACCCAGTGGCGTAAATCATGGGGGGACAGAGGGGGACTGTCCCCCAAAGTTTTGACTTGAGCCGTTCCCAAAAAATCCGGCCCTCGTAGAGTCTGTCCCCCACAAAGTTATGTATAGATTTTCGCCTCTGCAACTACCCCTCGTACTCCCATAAATTACACCTATGGCAATGATCGATTATAATAAGCATAAGTTTAAAAAGATTTTACAGCCTATATGATGTTAAATGTCATTACGAAAACGAATAAATTACATCATTTAGCAAAACCATGTATCAGTAAATAGATTTTACAAATTAGCTTGGATATTGTAGCAATATTAATGACTTCATCACTGATCAATCAGATACTAAAGGTTTTAAATTTAACACTATCTGGATCACTACCATCATATAAAAGAAAAATCACAAAAATCACACAAACCGAGTTGTGCAACTGACACTATTCACTAGAACAACTTCAAATGCATTCTCAACTGTTCACTGTTTAAAACCCACCAGGAGGTATCCTGGGCTCAATCAGACAATGCTGGAATTGCTGCCATTAGCAGCTGATCAATGGCCAGCAGAGAAATCTTCAGCCACTAAGCAACGATATCGTTTTCTCTTGCACATTTCCTCTTGTGGAAAGACTTGTGGCAATTTGTTTATCCAATTGAATAGATATGGCAGAAAGGTCATGACACATTGTGAACGAGAGATTCGACAAACTTGTAGTAGACGTACTTGATGTCGAACTCCATGTCATACCAAAAATTCACTAAAAGCACAGTAAATAATCTACAATACACTACACAATGCAACCAAATAGTCTAGCCCTTCACCTGATAAGACTGAAGATGAAATGAATCCACGCTTTACATACAAAAACATCTCTAAAGCTATGCCACCGATGATGCATTAGGATTTTAAAATAAAAAAGATGACACCTATCCTGGGCTCAATCAGATCTTTGCTACAAATCTGAGAAACACACTGAATACCTCCGAGGTGTTTCTCTACGAGAGGAACTATATAAATTTTCATTACAAGTACAATTACAAATTACACATACTAATCTTCAAAACAAATGGAGGGAGACAAAACAAATGGTGGGAGACATACAATTAAAAATCTTTCTAGTCAATATAAAATAAATTTAAGTTACTGAAGAAATCGGTTGTAGAGAAGTCCAAGACTGCGACGTGTAGATCAGTTGTTTTTGTGAAATGACAAAATGTGATTGAAGACACAACTAGAACAGTGACAGGGGGTTGCCTTTGAGTTGTGTTAAAGCAAAAAAAATTAAACAGGCACTGTAAAAATTATTCACATGTCTAATGCAGGCAAGCAACAGCAGATCAGTACTGAAACTAAACAGCTTAAGTTAAATGAAGATTATTTAAAATTCTAAATCCAGTAACATAATTCAATCATTATTCAGTTTTAGTCAACACATTAAATATAGCTTAATCCTTACCTGCAATACAACCATGTGACTGTTGCACATGGTGATACCACAGTGAAGGCAAGTATAGGATGTCACCAGCCTGTACAGTCACTGTTACAGGATTAGCGTGATGAAACTGAGGATACTTATTCAGATCAGGACTAGTAGGATCAATGGGTATCCACGGCACCTGCAAAATTCAACAGAATTACAAAAGAAACCTTTATGAGCATTATTGCAAAATTTAATTGTTTTCTACCATCTATGCCTCAAGAATAACAGATTTTTGATAAACCCGTTATTGATAATAAAAACAGTACATGCACTCATTAGAACTATGCCTACAATTACTACATCAATTTCCAATTTCATATATAATGCAATCAAAAGCATTAGTGAGTTTGAGACTACACAGGAAGAAACCTGAACTGAGATTGTTGAAAAAGTAAATGTTGAACACTTCTTACCATTCCAGTATCATGATCATCGATGATTTCAAACTGAGCAGACGTATTCTCTCTAAAGACAGCTGCCTGAAACTTCTCTGCATATAAATAAAATTTAAACCTTAGGCAAAAAATACAAAAACGATTTAATAAAACAATTCAGATGAAAGAAGAAAATTTTATTCATGTCTAATAAAGTGGTGATGACCTAAAAAAATTACTAGTATTTTATTATCATTATAAACGCACAATAACTGACAGTATTTTAGCAGCTCCAGGAAGCATATCCAGGTATTTGAGTCAGGTGTTAACCTGCTCAGGCCCCCGGGTTCCCGTTGACAGCCCTACAGCTAGAACCCAATCTTTTTATATATAGAATGAATCAAACGTTAAAGGTTAATTCAACAAGCCAATCGATTAAACCATATACCAACTAACAAATACCATTTTTAACTATAATTTATATTATATATATTTATTTAATACTGATATTCATTTTATGACAAAACAGTCAAATTGAATTAGGTTCATGATTAGAAATAGAAAGTTTTAAACAGACAAATACTGAACCCACCATATGGAACGAAGGCTTGGTCAGTTGGTGGAATCAGAGTGAAGGTTTTCTGTCCTGATATCACACAATATAAATTCTCATAGTGATCCTTATGCACTGCAAAGATTTCAAATATAAATTACACAACATTTAAAAGCCTGAAACCTAGCAAAATGCATACAGCAAACATGGCAATCAATAATATCAAACTATTACTAAGAAATGCTTTAAACAACAGAACTGTATAATCATAATGAAGTACTTGTGTAATGCTAAGTACCCCTATATAAAAAGGACATACTCAGGGCCTATAAAAGCAACAGCCTAAACTCAACCTGCACTCTCTACCTTACAAGCGACGTAACACAGAGAAGTCATGAAATTCATCTAAAATTGTCAACAAACACTGATAAGTAATTCAAAATGCCTGAATATCTACAGCCTGATTTGGAATCACACCTGAGGAACCTCGTTAAAAACGTTGCTTTGCTTAGGCACTTATTAAGAAACTGGTTTTTTTCGTTAGCTTTGGGAGACTACAGAAATACAAAGTTTACCATAACAATGAAAAGATCTACGCAACAGAAATTTCATAAAGTACCAATGACCAAGACAACTACAACTTACATGACGTAACTGCCTTAGCATCTCCCATCCAAAAATTGATGGCATCCGGCATCTTGCCTTACAAAACAAAACATCTTCATCAGCAGCAAAAGATACAACAGGTTCAACGATACATACAAATGCATAAATCAGATGTCATGGTGACACAAATTCCATCTTTCACTTAACTCAGTCATTACCTGTTTGACCTACAAAGCCCTTAGCACCAGCACACCTCCCTACCTTCATTCACTACTAACTCCTTACATCCCTCCTCATTGCCTGCGATCATCAGATATGGGTCTTTTAGTTGAGCCACGATCCAGAACAGTTATGGGCTCACGTGCATTCCATGCCTCTGCCTCCAAGGAATGGCATCGACTGCCACTCTCTCTTTGCAGCTCAAATTCGCTTCATTCCTTCAAAAACCGACTCAAAACTCACTAGTTCTCCTTGGCTTTCAAGCACTTGGATATCTAACTGCATCTTCTCCAGGCGGCTGACTATAAGCGCCTCAGATTCACATTTCAGCGTGACCTTGCACGCGTTACAAATTTAATAAATAATAAATAATAATACAAATAGTAACTAATAATAATTAATTTTCTACAGATGACTCTTGGTAATGTGTGAAAAGTAATGTAATAAAATGTAAGCCAAGATAATGTATTGCAATGGAAAACACCCTATAATAACATATAAAGTACCCTAGCATGAAGCTGTGAATAAAACACCGTCAAGCACTTTTAAGTAATGCAACATCAAGCTCAGTTAGAATAAGTACTGGTACTGTGAAGTACACGTACCTGGAACACCATCCATAGATTATAACGCCAGTGCAACCAGCTCGGTTGACCAACAAGATCCTGCCTCATAGATGAATAGTGCCAGGCAAGAAAAGTATATGCACAATCTCACAATTTATATAGCAAAGATTTCATAAAATAGTTGAGGGTACTAGTAATATTGGTAACTTAGAAGTCATACCAAAAGCCTCAGTAGCCCAAGGTATGTGTTCTTCCAGATCTGGAATCAACTCCTCAAATTCCAGCTTCAGACTGGAATTTTGCTTCTGCACATAGAAAATTCCATTTGCTGTTACTTTGCGTTCGATGATGTCCAGGAACTTAGAGAAAGCCATTCGTCTTTCCTCTGGCATCACAAACTTTGACCCAAGAACTGCATCAGCATATCCATTCGGTGTGACGGCAACAGATACTTCTTTGTCGCCAATTTTCTCCCTTCACGCACAAATAAATAAACACATTCTGAGTCCTTTGAAAACAGATAAAGGCAAGATAATGCAAAGTTTGCACCTTCAGCTGATGCTGATAAGCACAAATGAAATGAACATCATTCTCATTAGTCCCTGTAGCGCCACTGCGTGTCCAAGTGTTGAAAGCAGGGTACTGTACACAGATCAGGTTTGCTGGGCACAAAAGACATTACGTCACGTAACAACTGCATTTGATATTGCTCTCCTTTCAAAGTTCAGAAGTGCACATGACCATACAACAGAACCAATATCAATGGCACAGAGTAACTGAAGGACTTGCTCAAGGTCCCTACACAGTGACCGCCTGAATGGAGGCTCGAAACTGTACTCTCCACATTACAGGCCGAGCGCTCTAACCAATCTAGTCTACATCACGTCAGACACCGTTCTTGGCACAGACATGGCACCATGCTTGTGGTTTGGTCCAAGTTGCTATTACTGTTGACTCCTGGAAGATGATGCTCAGTCAATGTCCTCAGTGCCTCACTCTTGTCAGCCTTCAGTGGAACCAGGTCACGACCGCCAAAGAGCAAGACAGCTGCTACATCATGCTGAAACCTCAGGAGCGTTCCATTGTCACCACACTTCTGGCACAATATGAAACTGTTTAATAAGGCTATGTGGATTACATCTTTAAAACCTGAGTTATAACCAACATATTCATTCATTCATTCATTCATTTCAGATATTTATATAGCGCCCCTTCAAGATTTCTACTCAGAGGCGCTCCCGAATACAGCGCGGACACTGAATCGGAGTTTCACGCCGAAGCGCATGAGCAATTGTGAGTGAAGGACTTGCCCAGGGTCCCTACGCGGTGGCTTGAGGTGGATTCGAACCCGCAACCCTCCGGCTGCAAGGCACCAAATATACCCCTTGAGGTGGATTCGAACCCGCAACCCTCCGGCTGCAAGGCACCGAACATACCTCTACACCACCGCGCATCCATATGGGTGTAACCATCGCAGGCTTCAGTACACATAATGCAGATGACCATAAAGCATGTATTTTGTGCATTGAGATTATGATACAGGAGACATAGATTCACCAGATAAATCCGGAGTCCTAGGTAATATAATTTTTACCGATATTCAGCAAGCTATGGAATGAAATGGTTAACATGCTGTTAAAGTGTAGCATGAAATACTGATTTTTTGTGCAACCTGGTTCATATGCTGTATCATAAGGCATGTGTCCTTGTTGACTTTGCATTAACGAATCCACACTATAAATTAAGAAAAAACTAGAAGATAGAAAAAGCATAAAATGTATTTTCAAACCTCAGATAGTTGTTGGTCCAACTGTGCAAGGCTGGCCAATGGTTGAAAGCACCTTTTATCACAACTGGTTTGTTTGAGGCGACATAATCCCTGAAGAACTCCAGCGGGCTTGGTATCCGTTCAAGGGTAGGTATAACTGTGTCAAGGTAGAGTTCTAGTTAAACAATAAAACATTTCAAAATTCCTAACGAGAATTTAGTAGATAAGCATTCACAAATTATAAATTATAGCACTGTAACACCAATTGTACTTGGTAAAGAAAAGTCTACATTTCGTCAGCAACAAAAAAGTTAAGTTTAGAAAACAAGGTTATCCATTCACACTCATTTAAAACAAAACCAGTTAGCCTAGATTCAAAATCCTATGGTTACACATTAATTACACAAATAACCATTGCTCCAACATCCCCAACCAAAAAGACAAAGTGATCCTTGGTGTTGATTAATGGATAGATGTAAGATCACAGAACTTCTACATTATTCAGAGTCAAATAACTCTATATCTTAGACCTAGGAGACGACTGAAATGTGTCAACCTAAGTTGACTCGGAGATTCCAAGTTGAGTCTGGTCAAAATTTATAGTGCTGCCTTTGATTTCAGTTACATGGGTTACCTTTCAGGAACGTGAAACAAAAGATTGTTGCCATACATTATCTGTTAGGTCAAGATCCTCAAAAAATCATGCGCAACAATGGATTTTACCACTTTAATAACTATTGCTATCACTACCTTTTGCTTCAGCAGATAATCTTTCAAAACATTCCCTAAGGATCTTGTTGTCCATTGTGTTGATCAGACCGTCAGCATCCACCAGTAACGTCACATCAGGAATTGTAAACACGACAGTGTGCCTGATTTTTTCTGAATCTTAGAAAAACCCTGCCAAGCAGAAGTTGTTATACCTTGTTAGAACCGAAAATGTGCATAGAAAATAATTATTAGATCGGGAAGTGAAATAAATGTCTGTCGTATATATTCTGCAACAATTCCTTCGTATACTCTTTTACACATTGTGTAAAGATTAGATGCATATATATATTCGTTTATTGAGAAAAATAATCTTACAAAAACGCAGAAATGCTAACATGCGTGATAATGAATAATTAAAGTTCATTAGAAAGTCTTAGAATAAACTAGTAAATATTTGTATATAATGATCTGGGAATAAATTGAGAGTTGTCTTTGGGTGGGAGAGTATGGTTGTGTGCTCTGTCTTTGGTGAGAGGAGAGGGGTCGGAGTGGAGGTAGGAGTTGGTGAAGTACATGCTTGGGGTTGTGTAATATGGAGAAAAGGAGTTTCGCATCGGCTATATTGGCAAGTTCAGAGACTGTTGGAAAGGATTGCTCTAGGTAACCTAGAGATCATCACCTCTATGCCGACGACACACAGCTCTTCATTTCTTTCTCCCCTCACTCCTTTCCAGACGCACTAAATCATCTACGCAACACAATCACCCAGATTTCAGCCTGGATGACCGCTAACCTGTTATGCCTTAACCCTTCAAAAACAGAATTCCTCATTCCTCAGTCTTCCTCATTGTTGGCCTCCGCGAACAATTAAACAAACTAGCCTATCCTCCCGACCTTTGTCCAACCGATCTCACTTCTCCCGCACCTTACTCTTCTCCTGTCCGCAATCTTGGAATCATCATTGATAAAAACCTCACCTTTTCTGACCACATCAGCCAGCTATCTCGAACCTGCTATATGCACATCCGCGACCTTCGTCGATTGCGCCCAATACTTGATTACAAGACTGCATGCACAATAGCCACCTCAATTGTTCATTCCAAACTCGACTACTGCAATTCCATTTTTACAACATCGACTCTTCTCAAATCAAACGCCTGCAAACAATCCAGAATGCTCTCGCCCGTGCAATCATCAAAACTCCCAAACACCACCACATAACCCCTGTTCTGAAATCACTTCATTGGCTTAAAGTCCCTCAGCGCATCCATTACAAAATAATATCTCTTACCTACAATGCCCTTCAAACGTCTAAACCCTCTTACATTCGGCAGCTATTCACCATCCAACCGCCTGGGTCTACTCGCTCATCATCATACCTTTCTCTATCCCGGCCTCCAGACTCATCCTCTCCGAAATTCTGCAACCGCTCCTTAGTCTATGCTGCACCAGCTCTTTGGAACGGACTCCCAAAAGACCTATACGCCAGTTTGCTCATCATCCTATCTCGCCTCTTAACTCAAACTCTCCTCCGCTTGCACTCTCCTCTTCTGCTTTCCACTCACGACTGAAAACCGAACTCTTCAAGATATCCTATCCTGATTCAACTCCGGCGCCACCACACGACCACCATCATCCCCGATTACCACCGTAGCACCATGCTGTCTCCTCGGCTTGACCTCCCGGATTTTGACCTGGCACCGAAACGAACAGAGGAGTTTGGCTATTGCGGACTTGATTTGATATAGCGCCGGTGAATAAGCTGGCCTCCCTGACGTGGCTTTTGTGCGCTGAGAAATTTTCGAAGATTTACATTACATTAGGCGTCGGAAATTTCAGCCATGCCACACGTCATGTCATACAACTTGACTATGAAATTATATAGTATATTAAATACACAGAAAATACACATAAAAAACCCACACACCTTGGTATAAGCATTGAGATGTATAATATTATGTAGCGCTTATAATATATCTCATTGGGTATAAGCCTTGTGGTCAATCCTTCTGTATTATCGCTCAGCAACAACCCTTTAAAAACACCATAGACATCACAATATTAAAACACAAAAGTCGAAGTAAGTAAGTAGGTGAGTATATCCTTACTTAAACCAGCTGCCAAACAGGGTGTCACGACAATTCATCTACCGACATTTCGTCTACGACACTTCGTCTACAGACAATTTGTCTACCGACATTTCGTCTACGACACTTCGTCTACAGACATTTCGTCTACCGACATTTCGTCTACAAAGTTATTTGATATTGTCACTTTAAAATGGAAGCTGGATTGATGAAAAAACTGTTTCCCTAAATGAAAGTGAAATTGATGAAAACATTCCTGTGTTAAAATAGAAGCTGCATGGATTGATCGAAATAATTTTTCCGGTAAATAGAAGTTGGATACCAAGCTGGATACATGGATGAAACTGTTTCCATTCAATAGAAGCTGGATTGATAAAAAATAATCTGTTCAGTAATTAGAAGCTGGATTCCTGAGAATATAGGCTATAGCACGTTTTAACGAAACCATAAGAAAGCGGCCTCTATTGATTAGCCGTAATGGATACAGATACACTAAGTCTTGTAGACGAAATGTCGATAGACGAAGTGTCTGTAGACGAAGTGTCGGTAGACGAGTTGTCGCGGAACCGCCAAACAGGCTAACAGTATACTCTGGTGGACAAGCATCTAGGGTGAAAACAGGGTAGCCTAGCGTCAGCAAGGCGGCAGAGTTAATTGTTCATTTGTTGAATTATTACAGGGAAGGTAGGCCTATCGCTGGCGGTCATCACGGTCTGGAGCCAGTGGAGGCGCCAGGATTTCAGGTTTGGGGTGGGGTGTGGGGCTAAAGCTCCAAGCCCTTCCCTTTGTCCCCTCCTCCCTGTGATTTCCCACTTTTTTGGGGGGGGGAGCCGCAGTTAGGGGGTCTAAGCCCCCTATAGATCCCTCTGGCGCCGCCACTGTCTGAGGCCTTCCCCTTTCTTGCTGACCAGCATATCCTCAGGACCCCCACCATGCCGGAGCGGCGTACAGCATACAGGACACGTTGTTGCGCGCAATACGTCATAGAGCCTGGGACCAGATAAACCATGGGCAGTTAGACTATTGGTCTATAGGCCTATAGGCCTAGTTAGTGTTCGCAGGGCATAGCCTACATGTATATGGCTTGCTTTGCCCGACAGCATATTCGATCAATGTTCAGATCGAATCTAAGGGTGCCAGAAAGCGTAACTGTTTACTCTTCATGCTGTTTAATTACTCTGGTCACGCCCGGAGACCCGGCACGACAGCTGGCCGGGTCAGTCAACCGCCCTCGTGCCCCCCAATCCCTCTGACGATCTTCTCCTGTGTCTTTTTGGTTAAGTTTGAAGTTCCATGAGACAGCCCAATTTGTTACATGTATGTTCCAGTTCAGCGGTCACGGTGTCCCTATAGGCCTAATAGTTGAAGCTGGCATCAATAGGCCTAGAATCCTAGATAGCCCTATAGGCCTACGTACTCGATCCGCTCCAAGTCACCGTATATATTATATTCGTTTAATGTGAATCAGGTTGACAAGCCGCAACCGGTTACAAGGTAAGTGAAACGAGATCAGTAATTTAAAATTCTATAGGTTGTTGTTTGTTCGTTCAGGGGTTATTTTTTGAGCAAGCTCCTATAGAGGACCCTAGGAATGTAGTTCTTGTCATCCTTAGCTGGTAATGCAAAATCGTGAGTTCTAGGGCGAAGGCTGTAACTTCGCTTGATGACAGGCGGAAACAAGCTCCGCAGGACGTGGGATGTATTTCTGCTGACTGCCGTCAGCAGTCTGTCCTCGGCTTCGCATACCATCTCCGAGATGTCAGGCGCGTTGCCAGGGAGATAGCCCATTCGTCGCGATCTTTGTAGAAATCGGTCCAGCCTATTTCTGTCCTCAGCTTTGGTGAAGCCCCACCAGGCTGGCGCCGCATAAAGCAGACGGGACACGGTTGTAGCCTTTGCCACGTCATGCAGCGCCGTTGTAGGAAGGCCGTGGGACCTCAGGACGCGAAGGGCATACAGGGAGCGCGAGCAGACCCCCAATATTCCATCGATGTGTGTGGATGTGCCAAGGTCTTCTCGTATGGTCACTCCCAGGATCTTCATGGTGGCAACGCGCTCTACTCCGTCGTCATCACAATCATCATTAGTTAAATATAACCTATTATAGTGACTACACTAATTAACATTATTAAGAAGAAGAATATTAATATTCTATTATAATCAAAGTTCTATAAGATTTCCAGCAATGTTTACATAGGACCTATAGGTTTTAGATGGCGTCTCAGATTCCATAATGACCATCTCTGTTCAAGACGTAATTACGTTGCCATGGCGACGTATATAGTTCCTTCCATGTTTCGGATTTGCTTGGATAGTTCCTTGGTTGAGTCTGCGTGCGATATTTTCTCAGTTATTAGCCTCTATTGCTGAGGCAATTTTTGAGAATTTAGTGACAGTTTGTTCGTAGCTTACTGAACAGTTATATAGTATTCTTCAGTTTTCGCTATGGAGTATATATAGTTCTCTGAAGTTTGCGACGTTTCTGTACGCTTGGTTAGGCCTTAGTTCTTCTGCGACAAAATCCGTTGGATTTACTGACTTCACTCGCATTAGACGTAGGCCTATATAGGCCTAGCCTATAGGCCGTAGGATTGTACTCGTGAGATATTACTTTATCTCGACACGCGTGGATTTAGCTGACTTTCAGAGCCACTGGAATTACAACAGACTCTCAATGTTTCGTCAGCTGCGTCGAGCGCTACGGCGTCCGTCTCGACCGGAAGAGTCATGCGCTGAGGCAGAGAAAGGCAAAGCAGCTCCAACGACCTCTGCCCCACATCGTCCTGCCACGGCAGAAGACGAAGAAAGAGCTGCCTGCTGTCCACAGTTCTTCCGGAGGAGATGGCGCCGAGTTGGTCCAGCTGGTTTTGAGGAGAGGAAGAAGGTTGACAGGAAGCTGAAGGAAGCTGCTGAGACAACAGTCGCTTCTATACTCAAGAATTCCTTGAAGATGTCGATGGCCAAGACAGATCTGCTGCAACCCAACACACAGAGAAAAAAGACCGAATCTGTTGGAGAGCCATCGGAAGACCAGAGTCTATCGGATGATGACGTTGCTTCGAGTGATCGACGTGAAGAGGCCACACGTGAAGCTGCAGCCAGTGTCGAGGGAGATGATGAAGAGGTGGCCGAAATACCTCTACTGAGACCATCTGCTCCAAGGATGAACCTCGCCTTGTATCGTGATGAGGAAGATGAGGACGGCAACGAGGAGCAGGCAATGCGTGGACTCCGATCATCTGCATCCAGCACTTCGTTGTTCAGAAGGACGGCAGCCGCGACGAACCTCACATGGAATGACAACGAGACGGAGGACGAGGAGGATCGTGCATCCCAACTGGAAGACGATTCAACTTCCACTTCAGGATCCAGGATTTCATGGGACACGGTAGACCACATGCGCTACATTGAACGCCGCGGCACTCTGCCACCTGGGCCACCGAAGAAGTCCGATCACCCGATTCGTCCGGACCCAGATCAGTCAGACATTGTCGACTGTCTGTGCTGCTGCTGCTTTTCATTGTTCAAGCCCGATTTCGTGTGGAGGAAATCAACACCAGCCAATGCCAGACCTCACCAGAAAAAGGCAAAGGGCCGCAAAGACAGCAGAAGTCGGAGATAAACTGTTCGAATCCATCTGCGGAACAACATCTCACCTCAGCCTCACGTTCTACAGGCAGAAGAACGTCTCAGCCCGCCACAACCGCCCACGACACACCACCCTCTACAGGCGGTAAAGTGCCTCCGCCTGCACCATTGGCCACCATCCACACGCCACCCTCTACAGGCGGTAAAGTGCCTCCGCTTGCACCAACGGCCACCATCCACACGCCATCCTCTACAGGCGGAAAAGTGCCTCCGCCTGCACCATTGGCCACCATCCATACGCCACCCTCTACAGGCGGTAAAGTGCCTCCGCCTGCACCATTGGCCACCATCCACACGCCACCCTCTACAGGCGGAAAAGTGCCTCCGCCTGCACCATTGGCCACCATCCACACGCCACCCTCTACAGGCGGTAAAGTGCCTCCGCCTGCACCAACGGCCACCATCCACACGCCACCCTCTACAGGCGGTAAAGTGCCTCCGCTTGCACCAACGGCCACCATCCACACGCCATCCTCTACAGGCGGAAAAGTGCCTCCGCCTGCACCATTGGCCACCATCCATACGCCACCCTCTACAGGCGGTAAAGTGCCTCCGCCTGCACCATTGGCCACCATCCACACGCCACCCTCTACAGGCGGAAAAGTGCCTCCGCCTGCACCATTGGCCACCATCCACACGCCACCCTCTACAGGCGGTAAAGTGCCTCCGCCTGCACCAACGGCCACCATCCACACGCCACCCTCTACAGGCGGTAAAGTGCCTCCGCCTGCACCAACGGCCACCATCCACACGCCACCCTCTACAGGCGGTAAAGTGCCTCCGCCTGCACCAACGGCCACCATCCACACTCCATCTTCTACAGGCGGTAAAGTGCCTCCGCCTGCACCATTGGCCACCATCTTACACTCCATCTTCTACAGACGGTAAAGAGCCTCCGTCTGCACCAACGGCCACCATCTTCTACAGGCGGTAAAGAGCCTCCGCCTGCACCAACGGCCACCATCTTCTACAGGCGGTAAAGAGCCTCCGCCTGCACCAACGGCCACCATCCACACTCCATCTTCTACAGGCGGTAAAGTGCCTCCGCCTGCACCAACGGCCACCATCCACACTCCATCTTCTACAGGCGGTAAAGAGCCTCCGCCTGCACCAACGGCCACCATCTTCTACAGGCGGTAAAGAGCCTCCGCCTGCACCAACGGCCACCATCTTCTACAGGCGGTAAAGAGCCTCCGCCTGCACCAACGGCCACCATCTTCTACAGGCGGTAAAGAGCCTCCGCCTGCACCAACGGCCACCATCTTACACACCATCTTCTACAGGCGGTAAAGAGCCTCCGCCTGCACCAACGGCCACCATCTTCTACAGGCGGTAAAGAGCCTCCGCCTGCACCAACGGCCACCATCCTCTACAGGCGGTAAAGTGCCTCCGTCTGCACCAACGGCCACCATCTTACACACCATCTTCTACGGGCGGTAAAGTGCCTCCGTCTGCACCAACGGCCACCATCTACAGACAACCAAGAGCCTCTGCCCGCTACCCACCTCTACAGACAGTAAAGTACCTCTGCCTGCTACCACAGCCTACACGTTCTACAGAAAAAGCTTCTGCCTGCTACGACAGCGTACACGTTCTACAGAAAGAAAAAGCTTCTGCCTGCTACGACAGCCTACACATTCTACAGAAAGAAAAACCTTCTTCCTGCTACGACACCCTACACATTCTACAGAAAGAAAAAGCTTCTGCCTGCTACAACAGCCTACACATTCTACAGAAAGAAAAAGCTTCTTCCTGCTACGACACCCTACACATTCTACACAAAGAAAAAGCTTCTGCCTGCTACGACAGCCTACACATTCTACAGAAAGAAAAAGCTTCTTCATGCTACGACAGCCTAACGTGTTTTGAAGGCTACAGAATTTAGGTCAATAAACTGAGGTTAAGTTACAAGGGTGATAATTCGAGTACATGTAACCTTAATTAACTGACTCCTCCCAAAGACCAAGATATACTATGAACAAGTGCATCACCATGTCTGGTGCCTATAGGAAAACGAAACACTTCTTATCCATCCGTCAGACTCCAACGTTGAAATATCTGCTAGCCAATAGTCCGATTAGGACCGAAAAAACTGTGTTGCAATAAACAAAACTTCAATCGATGCAAGTTTGATAAAACATAATTTATTGTTTGTGCTTGCAGTAGATGTAGCCTGGCCAATGACTATTTATTCGTCAGTATAACCAATCACATCCCTCAAGTTAAATATGCCAAAAATTAGTGTAACACAGTAGCAGACGTAGGTCCTAAAATTTAGTACAGGTTTACGGCCTGATTTTGATGTATTGTATGTGATCATTTATAAAGTGCTTCTCACAGCATAAGCCTTTCAGAAGCGTTCCCAGTGCGAGGTACAGCCTTGTGATATTGCAGTTCTTGATGTGGCCTCCACATGTAGCATTATATGAAGGATTTATATCTATATATATCCAGTGTACTTTAAATTACTAACATGTTGAGCAGACTCAGTCTTCATCGCTGCTCCATGCATCTGCCGTGCCAACCACTCTGCTTGAAAATTTTGTCCGATTTTGGCTGGTGCCCTGCCTAGTACTGTTCACAAAATCTTCATAGGCACTGACCGACTCGGTCTGTGGCAACCAAATTAAAATGTTCCTATCGTTAGCCCCGCTGTACAGTTCATGGGCCTCTGTGTTGTAGAAACAACAGTTGACCTGGTTGTAGTGACCTCGCAGTGTGGCCACATGGTCACCACTAAAAATGTCATACACTTCAACATTCCCATCCGAAGGAACAAACACAACGGACTGAGATGCATCGTCAGACACAGCAAACTTGACTGTACTGCGTCTCTTGTTGACTATTCTTCCGTAGTTGACGAGTTTGTTTCGGCCGGTCTGGGTGTCCCAGAGTCGAAGGTTATCATCAGTGCCAAGGCTGAGTAGATGAAGACCATCCGGAAGAAAGCTCAAGCCATTCACAGATCCATCGTGTGCTGTGCTCACTAAATCGACATACAACAGCCATTTAAGTACACACGCTGAACTCATCTTGCCTGTCTTGTCACCACAAATATAAGAGACGTGCAAATTGAGGCAAGAAAATATTTGCAGAATGTGATGACAAAAACTAATCATTATTGCCTCTCAAGATTTATGACTGTAAACAAATCAAAATCAAACATGCTTTTGTTCGTCATAAAACACTAGCTTCACATCTGAAAACCGTTAAACTCATTCACGTCGAACCCTCACTACAACATGTGTTGGTATAATATAAATATGGTTAGAACATGGTCACAGATTAGATTCCATATTTATTTATAGAAACATGTGATCTGGAAAAAACTCATAGGAATGCTTAAAATTCACAGCAACACAGACAATTACATGGTTGCAAAGATCATTCAGTTTAACATGACCTCAACGTAACATGGCATGTGTTTCCTTCCAGATTGATACTAAATCTCATTTTATGGCAAGGGTCCATGTTGCATAATGCTAAACAGGCAAGTAGGCAATACTGTATGGCAATACTTTCCTTTTAGAAATTCAGCTTCAGCATTGAAACTCAAACTAAAGGGTTTTCATGATTCTGTAATACAGTGATTTTAAGGCAACTAATAAACCAGAAACATGAATAGTCAAACTGATCTCAAGTGAAACTGGCTGTGCTAAAACTCAAAGTAAGTGAAGAGATCAAACAAACCTGAATGTGGACCAGCTGAAGTATCGCCATTATGCTGATCAAGAAGCATTCGACTTCCTTTAGCGCTTCGAATGTCCCAGAACCTCAAGATACTATCCTGTCTAGGTTACAAAAATAGGTATCATGAGAAGACATGACAAGAAGCCTTTATAAACATTCTTGAACACTTAACAATGCCTAGGTGACTCAAGAGAAAACTTCTCACAATTAACCAAAATTAAGAGGCAGACCAAGACAAAAAGTTATCGACATATAAACAAATAATATTTAACGTGAACTCAGAAAGACAATAAGCAAAAAACATGACTTTCTATTTCTCCACTATGAAATTTCTGATCTCCAACAAGGGCAAGTGAAGTACTTTCTTCGATTGCTGAAGTGTAAATTTTAGTACAAACTTGCAGCAATCTAGAATTTCCGAAATCAAGAGTCACTTGTAATTTGCAAAAACAGCATTATAAAGACAGAATTACGTTAGCTTCTAAGGCACTGTTACAGCAATATATCAATCAACTGCACACCAATGCCAAATGTGCAAATCTGGTCAATTTCATGTCAGTCCAAAGAGCAGGTTTAAAGAATGAGGTAAACAGAGAGACTACAAAACTTTGCAGAGTCCACACAGACTGAAGAAATTTGACCCACTAAACCAACAACTGCAAAAGCTCTATGTATAAACAATCAATACAAGGACTAGAACTCTGAGCATGGTGTCAATGTCAACTATGGATTGGTCTCCACTGCTGGTTCGGCTCTACATAAATGCAAGATCCTGTCAGTAGTGACCTTTCTAGTTTAATATCTGAGTAGCATTACTCGTATAAGTTTATCAACGAACTAATGTTCTTACTGAATTTTCACACCACGTAGGACTATGTAGGCTAAGCTTTGCCAGGTAGAAAAAGGCACTAAATAAGTGTAGAACTGTAGATACATACATACAGAAAGTATTTACCCAGCAGTTGCCAGAAGGAATTCGTCGTGAGGTGACCATCTAACGGCCATGACTGACTTGCGATGTCCACGGAGGGTGTGTGTTTTGGAACCAGACTTCAGGTCAACAAGTTGAACCAGGTTTGAGTCAGAAACTGCAACAGCCACTAAGCAGTGAGTTGTGGCAACTGGGGACATGTGGTGATTGTAGACGCTTCCACTGAACTGAAACTGTCCAGCTGTCTAACAAACACAGAAAGCAACAACAAAGAATAAACACATCATACGAAATGCCGGTCTAACAATTCTTTAACCCTTTAATGACGAGCGTGTATTAAAATGTATGGGAAACCATAAGCAGCTCGTCGTTAAAGGGTTAAAACCAATACAGTTAAAATTAGAAGTTTGTCCAGATCCCTGATTACACCTCTTGTTTTGTTAAGACGTTAACAAGCTGCCCCTTTCCCTTCTTTGCTTACCTAATACTTTTGATATCCCTGAACATACTACATTTTTGTCAAATATACAAGATAAAGAAAGAACAGGGAACTTGGAATGTCTTTCTATCCTAGCATGGAGTCGAACCTCCAAAATGAAAGTAAACAATCCAGCATAATATCCACTATGCACCATTATAATTTAAACTCTTATGATACTCCAGCAATAGACACTTTTCAAGAGTATAAGACTCCCTACCCAACGGTTCAGACTATCTCCCACTCAACATACATGTTTTGCATACATTTGTTCCAATTCAGATGTCTTTGCCTTCAGTCAACAAGTTGCTACCAATAACTATACTGCTATACTATGAAATTCCATTAGCTCTAGCACATATCTCATGTTTAGCACAGCTGCAGTGTATTTAATTATATTAACTTGAGCTTTATAAATCTTCATATAAAAACAATGAACCAAAGCACTAACATCTTACCACAAGAGTATTTGTGTCCCAAACTTTAAGAGATTTATCTAGGCTGCTTGAAAGGAATAGTCCTGTGTCGACTGGATACCACTGGACTGTTGCAACAGAATACTTGTGGCAGTATTTATTTCTTCGACCAATCATACAGACGGAAGGGTACGTGAATTGCGGACTACCACCGGTGTTGTGCATATCGTGTATAACAATCACACCATCTCCACCACCAGAGAGGAGGCTTTAACATTCAAAACAATCTCAAGTCATACTTTAGTTGCTGAAAGTACATAAGTAGAAAAAATTATTACCAAATTAACTGAATATCCTTTTGGTAAAATTTAAAAAAAAATGCAAATCATACATATACTTGTCTACTCTCTTCTCAATTATGCCAACTCGATTTTTGTAGGAATCTCAGATTTTTAACTCCGCAGGTTTCAATGCATCCAAAAATTCCCAGGCTCATGTGGTGCTATGTGCATCTTCTCATACAGACTCCTTAACCCAACTTGGTTAGCTCAGCTGCACTGGCTTCCTACAGATTTAAGAATACGATTTAAACTGGCTGTCCATCCCATAAAATCCTTAGAATGAGCAGTCCTACCTACCTTCAACCTCTAGTCTCTTCTTACATCCTTTTCTGCAGCCTGTGATCTTTGGGTATCCATGGTTTTCTGGCTAAGCCACAATGCAGACTGTCATATATCTGCACCAAGAAAAGTCACTGACTAACAATGTTTCTCCAATGCTTGAACTCTTTCTCCTCCTTCAAAAGACTGTCAAAACGGACTATTTCTCACTCACTTTTCAAAATCCATATATTTCTAACTGTTTTTCTTCTGACAACCAACTACCTATGCTTCAGACTCGTATTTTATGACTTTGAACCTGTTAAAAATACCTTAATAATAAATAAGAATATTTGATGAGGCACATTTTCAGCTTCTTATTCTTTGCTGAAAAACATGAACTTACTGCCGATTTTCCACTGGATCGAGGTCCAGGGAGTTGATTCCTGCTGAATGATCTTTTGTGACATCACAGTACTTGCTCAGGTGCATGCAGTGTGCTCGTCGAGAACTCTCTGCACGAAACAATTGATTTGGCAAATCAATGCCACGTTCTCTTCTCTCCAACAGCTTCAGCATCATCTAATGCCAAGCACCTCTCTATCAGAAACTGGCGATATGCAACATCAAGACGGTCTAGAACTTTTGTCAAAACGCTATGAAATTACACAAACATCTGGCTGAATACCTGCATACAAACACAAACACCAAATAACATTAAATGGGCAAACATGGAAGTATTTACTTGCTGGTGTTGTCAACTGCTTTTGAGAAGTAAAAGCAAAGCAAAAGTATATTACATACAATAGTAGGTCATTGTTTTTTCAAGAGACATGATGAATGAGGCACATCAATAAGTGGAACAATCAGGCAATCAACTTACAATTAATAACAATTGTAAGCACTTAACCACTTTAATCAGCAGAGTCAGACACAGAAGTCAAGACCTGGATAACCGCTAACTGGCTGTGGCTGAAAGCACCCAAACCCAATATTTACACATAACAATAATACACAAATACATGATACGCAAAATCAATAGACAAAGTTTCAGCAGCAGTAAATGATGCACTTCATCAAATGACCTATACTTAGTGAAGCTAGAAGTTGCTGAGCCTGCAAAGATTGTCCACAGTTAGCCCTGAATATATCTCCAACCAGAAGCAATCCAAAGCCATGCACAAGATTTTCTCAGTCCCAATGTAATTCTTATTGTTAAACAACTTGTAATGCATGCAAAGTCATAGAGAATTCATGCAAATCTGAGGTGGACTTACTCATGTGAAATGCAGTTAGATATTTAGATGTTTCAAAGCCAACAACAGTAGGTTTTGAGATACTTCTAGAAGGTTGAAAGAGTTCGAGCATCAGGTAGTCAGTTTCATGGGACAGCTTTTATGGTAGTCAGTTTTCCTTGGGACAGTGGCATAGAATGCATAAGAGCCCATAACAGTAACTGTTCTACTCAGCCAAAAACCCATACCCAAAGATCACAGGCTGTGAAAATGGTTGCAAGGAGAGATTAGTGGTCTAAGATATGTAGGAGTGCTCCAGTAAAGATTCATAGGTCGCTATATAAAAACGTGTACATTTACATTAAGGTGTGACGTCGTTGAATGTCGGCAGGTAATGTGAAATATCGCAACTTTCGAGCGCTGATTCAGCACCTCATAATGTGCCCATTTACCACTGTGAATTACTAAATAACTAAACGCCTGTGAGTAAACTGTTTCTGACGACTAAACTTTTTGGGCGCTTAAGAAATCCGGAGATTGTGGTAAACACAGTTTTTAATTGTAACGTATGATACAACCATTCACGGTGTGTTGCAATAAGAAGAGTACCTCTGTAATGTTTGCATTTTTTCTTTGAGGCTGGTTCCCTAAGGCCCACTTGTATATGTTCGAATATTCGTAATTAATCGCGATCTATTTGAACTACGAGCAGAGCACCAAAAACAAAATCAAATATACTGATAAACTACCACATGAATGGCCACCGCGAAGACGAGAGTGCGGTTAGCAGGTGGTTGAGTAAATGATATTCTTACCTACCTACTTACTTACTTATTTAGAACACAACCACTTTCTCTGTCTGTCTTCCACCATCACAGTATAAATATAATTGCTTATACTGTGCCACCACAGACAACTCTCGCTCTCAGATCCTTATACAGCACTAAACTAATTTTTAAAGTTAAACTTCAACTCTTTTTCAACTAAAATATAACAGTTTAACTATAGTTGGCAACTGATCTTGTAAATTTTGCAAGATTCAAGATTCAAGACTTTTTAAATTAACTAAACTAAACATAGATAAATTATTTTCAATTTCAAATTAACTGTAAATTAAAATTGAAACTGCAAGTACATCATCATCGCAAAAAATTTCAAAATAATGGCAATATTATCTGCGCGATCATAGTAATTCTAGTTATCAACTTCACACGTACCACCGCGACGAAGCACACAAAAAGACATGCGCTATATAAACGTAATATCGGAACGTTGTTCAGCTGTGTTGTGTCATATGAGGCGTTGGGTCCAGTATTTAAGTTCATTTTTAGGACATTGTAATTGAATTTCAGGTTATTTTATACCAGTGATTAGGCTATTTTGACTTTAGTATTCGTCGTAAGAGTTCTTTATGCGAAATGAGCTTCCCAAAGAAGGCAGATAAGTCATCGATTACCGGCGAGGTTCTGAGCGAAGATCAGCTGCAACGTTTAGCCCGTCACAAGTACAGTGCAAGTGGAGTGTCGGCCGTCGAGCCCTACCTTCAGCCCTTCTGGCGATGGCTCGTCGAACAGATACCCCTTTGGTGGGCTCCCAATGCCCTGACGCTGGCCGGCTTGGCCATTAACGGTCTGACCACGTTCCTCCTGATGGCATACAGTCCGGATGCACTACAACAGGTTGGGACAGAATTTTGGTACTTCAAACACTTCTTATCATATACAACGGTTACTGGACAGCGAACAGTTAGGGTGATAAAGGTTAAGATTAGGCGGCTCGAATACAATAAGAACAAACCAGTTTACCAGTGTATTCCTATTCAGGGCTAGCCAATTTTAAAGGGAATAAGGATTTAGGATGACTGACTAAATGGTGTAATGCAATTAAGACTTTTAGTCATTAAGCTAGAATTTTAAATTAATGTATCTGTAAAAAGGTGGGATGATACTCTTGTCTACATATCTATATGCTTGGTAGCAGTGCCACAAAGCACTTGGCATGGGGTGATCTTTTGGCTTAAGCTTATATTGAGCACTGCAGTCGAGCAAATAATAATAATCTTCGTTTAATATTTTCAAACTGACAAGTACGCAGTATGATTACAATTCAGTATGAACGGATGATCACAAGTTATTACAGGAGTTGAATTTAACTGTTTGGCAGCCATGCAAGATGCCCATCACGTCCTGCTAATTTTTTCAACGCCATCTGGCGAATAAAAAGGCTGAGTCGACCTTAGGGAGGGTAGCGGGAAGCTATCCCGCGTCCGTTGTTTGTTCATGCCAGAGTGTTACCATTACCCTAAACCCCTCCCCAAGACATGATTTTATTTAGTGTGTTCTATATTAGTAAATACTGAAACTTCATATGAAGTCAGAAGGTAATATTTACTGTTGTAATAATGATTTTTTTATATTAGATATCAATTCTAAATATGCAAAGACATGGGGTGTAATATAACAGAGTACAACATTTGCACAGGCTTTGAGAAGATCCTTTCTGAAGGTCAAGTGCTGAAAAGGAATATGATAGAAATTTTAAGGTAACAGTTGTAGTTGTTGGGCTCACTAATTAAAACTTTGCAAGACTGTATTATTGTGAGGTTCACTGCTTCTTTGATTCAAGTTATTTTGTATGGATTTCTCTTTTGTTCGATTACTTTTATTATGATATATTCTTATTCTTTGCATTCTGTTTTACCTCACATTTTCAACTTTTGGATGTCTGATTTTCATGTTCCACACTGGCTGCAAATTTCTTACCTTTTTACACAATAATAATGTTATGAAACAGCTTTCTTACCCTTGCATGCAATTAGTTTTGAATGAAAAGGACTGCTGAATTTTCTAGAATTTAGATTTTTATTGTATGATTATTTTTGTGTTTATAGACTAAACAGTTAGTTGATCTCTGTATGCCTGAGCACTGGCATGTAAGGTGCCAGTAGGGTAAAGTAATTAAATTGAATTTATTAGTGTCACTTAAAACCACATTAAAAATGGGCTGGTGTCTGGTAACAGCAGATATTGTGTAGTCAGAATACTTGTAGTTTTATTGTCTTGGCATGGAGGCCGATTACTTATGTTATTTAAACACAAGACAGCAATTTATTTTTGCGATGCCAGAGTCCTTGAGTGTAATTCGTAATAAAGGATTGATTAGCCATTAAGTATTTGCTGTCAAAGACATTAATGTCACATAAATTTCCCATTCAAGAACCTTTCAGTTAGGCAGATTCGGAGCAGTCTACTTGCAGTTTTCCTTAGGTGTAATGTTTCTTGCCAATTTCAATTATTAATCATCATTAGTGTCATCACGTAATGGTTAGTCAGCATGTACTGCATTTTGTATCCCTAATGATGACACTAGAAAGTTTATGTAGTGAAGTCATATATTTTAATTTCTGCTCTAACACTGTAGCACTGTTTCTTTTTTACTGTTGTATAGGAAGGTAATATAACTATTATTTTTATGCATATGCTTTTAGCGCACTGAAGTGAAGATAATTGATCGCTCTGTTATCAGCCCCAGTTTTTAACCCCTCAGTAAGGTCTGACTATGTTCAAAGGAGCTTTGCCAAGCATTTCCTAAAGAGGACAATGTCCTAAAGGCTGTTTACTATAGCTTCATTCCTGTGTTTTGCTGTTTTTACATTCAGAAGTTTATGATTTTGATGTACCATCTGTGCATAGCACCCATTTGTCATGATATGTGTAAGACCTACCATTGATTGAAATGTATTCATTGGGTCATTATCCTTATGACACTACCTTTGGGAACCTTTTCGATTACCCCATTATAACAATATTATTGTGTGACACTGTAGCTGATTGGTTTGAGTGCCGACCTTGTAACATGGAGTGTGCAGGTTCAAACTCCATCTGAGATTGCTAGTACTGTGAGCAACTCCTTGAGACACAATTACTCGGTGCTGTGTACTGATGCTTTGTTTATAGTAGACTTAATTAATACAGAAGTAGTATTGATAATTATTGTCACAGGTTATGGTATAATTATGTTTGCTATACTTAGGAGATTCATTAGTAAATGTGATGACAGATTAAACTCTGAGCAGGAGTCAGAAATGATATACTGTAGTTACTGTTGAAATTTATTTCTGCTAATTCAGCCTAGATAATGTTATAACTTTTGAAATTTAGCTCTACCCGACCTTTTCTCATTTTTAGCATCCCATTTAGGTTATTAAGGCTAGAATAGAGCTGATAGTGCCTAAAATTACAAGGTTAGAATGGGGTTTATAAATGTCGTAAAAGTTACAACTTTATGTTATTGATAATTCTATGCATCATCAGAGTGGCCCAGTAGTACTTGTATAGTGGTTAGAATTCCGGACTATCAACTGAGAGGTCAGGATTCAATTCTTACCAGATCAGGGCAAACATTAGGATCGAGAGAGGTGGCTGAGCACAAAATGATGCCCACTGCCCAATAGATGTACGCCAGTATCCAGTTTGTAAACAAGGCTTTACAATCATGTAAGTTTTTAAAGAAAGTGCAGCAGAGGATTGAGAGGAAGACCACGACTATGCTGGACAGATAGTTTAAATGAAGAAACTTTACTAAACATCAGTTATTGAGAAAAAGCATTATGCATGAGAAATGACATAAAACTAGCATTTATTTATTTGCACTGGGGTGGGCAACAATTAAACATTTTAATCGAAATTAATCGCAAGATTAAAATTTTTAATAACGTGATTAATTTTTAATTGCATGTCACAATAGATAACAAGTACAACTACTCTACTGACTCTGAGTAGTTACGTTGAATATGCACTATATAAATGCCTGCAGTCAATAAACAAAAAGCAAACATGCTTTTTAATTTTTACTTTAAAGTTAAAAGTTTAAACGAAAAAATTTAATCGCATTTATTTATTAACACAGTAATCGCGTTAACAGCGCGTTAAATGCCCAGTCCTAATTTGCACCCATTGCATTCAAATGGCTCATATCAGGAAGTGATGGTGATGTTGATGATGAAGGAGCATTAGAATTACAACAGGATGTAGAAGGCATTAGCATGTGAACTGATGCAATACTCTGTTAAGCTTCCCATAATGGAAAACATTAGTGTTAGATTCTAAAGCAATAGTCCTGGTGCACACTCCTATTGTGTACTCACAGAACGTATTAGCAATTAACAGTAATTACTATGCATGTATCCGTCTAAGCAGTTTTATGGTGCAAAGGCAGCGCAACTTGGCTATCTCATAGGTGTGTAAAGGTGTGACTAAGCACATGTGTTTGTACACTACTATTTATTTTTCTAGCAGTCTCTTAAGCTAGTCCTGGCCAGGCATGGGTATAGAATGTTAGCAACTTCATTTTTCTTAGCCTTGGCATATGAGGGCAGGTGGCCAGTCCTCTCTCTTGCCATCTAATCTAACCACTGACAGTGTGCAAGCAATGTACTTATTATAGCTGCGTTGGCTAGAGGTGCAAGCGAAGCAGAAATCTCGACACAAATTTCCGCCCTGGGATTTGAACCCCCGACCTCTTGATTGGCAGTCCAGCATGTTAACCCGTGGTCTGTCGTGCACCCTACTATATAACAGTGTTATTCATGGGATATAGGCAAAGTCTTGTCTTGTAATTTATTAACTAGTTTTTAACTAAATCAGCTGTCGGTTCCTACCAGAACCATTTCATTTAGCAACATTCAGCACTGTGCAGTTTCCCATTGTCAGAGGTGGTTTAGGATGATTTGGGAAACCTGACAAATTTTATATGTTTTAGTTTTGACTGTCAGCATCCAGGCAAAGTGATTAAATCTCATAAATGATCATAAATTGGATTTGTAATGTTAATGGCTTAATAAAAAGTGTACTGCAGCATATAGATGCAAGGTCTGCCATGTCACGTGTCATCTGGTATCTCAACAGCTATATCCTTGGCAAAGGCAATGATTGCCCAATGCCTACAGTGTTTGCATTCTTTAATGGCCTCTTGAGATGAGTGCAGGTTGACTGACAGACCTGTCAATTGCCTGAGGGTAAAGGGCTTTTCCTTTGCACGCTGTTTATCTGCTATGCTAGATAATCAGTTGCTGCAGTAAACTACTTGAATATGAAGGTCTCTTACTCAACAGGAACTTCGCTTTCCTGCATTTTTGAGCACTTGAAAGTTACAGATATATTAATTTCTTTGTTTGCAATGCACTAACAGTTTATTTGAAATTTTAGCCTGTAACCATTTGAATCCTGTCTGATTAAAAATTATCTGTTACTGTGTTTCCTATATGAGTCAGTTTTGTTTTAAAAGCAATTAATTGAATAACAGTTTTGATTAACACTGTTCTGTTGTCATCGAGCATTTGCTTTGTTTATTTAACATAATTTCTTTTTGCCAATAAATTGATTGTTGCTTGACCTTGTATTTAATTTTGGTGTAGAGTAGTTTCCATCTGGCTGTTGGTGACAAATTTTTCACTTGGAAATTACTAGAACAGATTTGTATATGCGATTTAACTTGCATGAAATCAATTTCTTATGGTTCCTAATTATGAATGGGTACATGAGTTGGTAACTTAGAACCTATGTGAACTTTAGACTTCAGTCCATTTATGATTTTAGTCAAATGTTGTAACTTTTCTATAACTACCAACAGCACATATTTCAAACCAGCTTTCAACTTTTGTCACTGAAGTCTTCTTTCTGTTTGTTCACCTGTCAGTGTTTAGGGCTTTTTATTTCCCCTTTGTCCTCTTGACTGAAGCATTTCACACAAGACTAAACTATAAAATTTTCAAACTGTCTTTTCCTCATTCCACACAGTATAAGTGTCATCATAACGATAACTGCTTTCCAATTGATCACCTCCCTTGATTCCCTGGTATAACTTTAAAATGACGAGTGTGTACTAAAAGCGAATGGGAAACCAATGCAGCTCGTCATTAAAGTGTTGACATCTTGAGATTTTACTAACATTGATAATGACGTAACAATCTGGCTTTTGTTGATTGACTTTATAAGTGTTGATGAAAAGTTGATCTCCTTGATGCACATTATTGTGACATTGAGACATTCTGAGATTCATGTAGCATTACAGTTCAAATGGCTGCCTGTCAATGAGGTTTTCGATAATGCACAGAATGGTAATTGTAGACTGTTGTGTTTTCAGGCTCCTAACTGGGTCTACTACTTGTGTGGATTGGGTCTGTTCATCTATCAGACGCTCGATGCAATTGATGGGAAGCAGGCACGTCGCACTAATAGCAGCTCTCCCTTGGGAGAACTGTTTGACCATGGCTGTGATGCTCTTTCCATAGGTGAGAACACACCTTTTAATTAATATAGTATCCTTAGGTGAGGCCATGACTTTCAATTAATATAGTTTCCATAGGTGAGGCCATATCTTTCAGTTAGTATATGTTTACTGATGGAAAATCACATTTTACTTTACTGTTTAATTCTACCTGACTGGCATCCGTGTAACAGTTCACCTTACCTTTGTTTAGAAATGGCTGCCATATTCAATTATGCTTGTTGTTTGTTGGCAGGCAGTGGACACCCATTTAGGCCTGGCATGTTTAGGCACCAGTCCACTTAACCTTGGCCCGAGTTTACACCATCACTGCCAAAGATACCTGTTTGACACTCTACACTAACTTGCTGTGTAGTCTGTATCAGTTGTGTACAGCTGCTGCTGCTGCTGCTAACTTTAAGCCCTGCAGAAGGGCAGTACAGTTATAGTGCAGGTGAACTTAATACTTAGTTGAACATGTCTTCACCCCTAGGGCCTACACCTAGTACCAGATGTAGCTGAGAAAAATTATTGTTACTTATGCCCTTTCTTGCCATTGCCGGTCTACTTAAAACACTTAGCTGTCTCAGCCAAGTGGACCAAGCAGTGTACCCATGTGCTTGACAGTTAAATCCATGCAATGTCACACTTTGAAATAATGTCTGGAAACACTAGATTTTAATGTAGCCAGAAACATAATAGTCTGGAATTAGATCACAATAACTTTTGCTCATGACGATACAGCAGTGCAGCATTTCAGATTTATTGGAAAAACCATCTGATAGCAGGCTGCAGCGCGAATGCCTTAGCAACAGACAGCTTATATCTTTGAGCTTTCAAACCCCACTTAAACTTGTGTAAATCATACACTATAGTATTTCTGTATGGCCCTCTAAAACCACAGTAGGTTAGACACTGTCCTTGTGACTTTGGCTTCTACTGACTGTGTAAATGGGTATGCACTGTATGCAGTTATGCACAAAACAATTTAAATATTTTACTGAAGTAAAATTATTTAAAATTTACCTAGAATGCCTCTTCAAGCTTGATATTTTATAATACAGGTTTTGCTGTTTTGTTGTTTATGATAGAACAAAATAAAAGTCAATATTAATATAATAAAAGAACAGAAATGTTGTGTGTGTAATGTACGCTAAAGTTTAATGACCATTCGCTAAGGGGTGACAAAACAATTGTCTTTTAGCCATCTTAGGACGGGCAAACAACTAGTTATTTATAAGTTATATGACACTTTACACAGAGAAAACTTTGCCTTTTTCATATGTATGACACTGAAAATGTATTAGTGACTGTTTTTCAATGTGTTTTTGTCTTAGTTTTTGTTGCCATTGGTTCCTGTGTCACGATACAGTTTGGTGCAAATCCTAGACTGTTTTTCATGGAATGTTTTCTTACGATGTTCTTATATTACTTGGCACACTGGCAGGCGTTTTGTTCGGGAACGCTTCGGTTTGGTTTGTAAGTAGATGCATTTGTAATATATTGTTTAACCCCATGGTATTAAACTCGGAGCCAAAGAACCTCTTTAATAAATAATTTTGTTAAAATTCAAAATACATAATGAGCCTCTGTGCTCATACTGAAACCTGTTTTTGGCATCTCGTTTTTTGTTTAAATAAATGCTATCGGAATCTCCAGTTACGTTACATTACAGATTTTTGACAGATGAGCAGTGGCAATTTTAAGACGGTGCATCTTGGTGAGAGCTCATCCTGAATGACTTTAATAGCTATAAATCAACAACATTGTAAGGCTTTTTGGATTTGTGTCATCTTACTTCTTTTTTAATGTTAGTGCTATACGTAAGATCTTTCTGTATATATATATATATATATATATATATATATATATATAATTATGCTGTATTTTGTTTATATATATATATAATATATATATATAACCTCTTTGGTTAATTTGGGTGGTGTTATTACCATATAATAGTAAAATGACGCTGTTAAACTATTAATCAAGGCATTAAAGAGCAAGTATTGCAAATCTTTAATTTAGAAAGTGCTGCATCTTGTATTTAAACCAAATTTTATAACACTGAATTTATGTAAAAATTATGTAGAGATGATTTTGCCTTTGCTAATAGTAAGTTCTTTTATTAACATTCTCACCCAAAATGTTCACTTCCATGCTGCAACACAGAACTACCAGTATTAAGTTTATCCTCTGATGGAGTGATGGGTAGCTGAATACCAATTCAGAATGTATTTCAGTACCCCAAGCCTTGTTTTATTAACATTTTGACACTTTATTAGCAGAAACTTTAACACCTGGCAAGCAACCAGCCGACTATGATGGATGCAGTGCATAAGACTGCTTGTCTTTCTTAGTTTGATTAAAATGTTTATCCATTCACAAATTGATGGATAGTTGCGTACCCACTAAGAACAAAACTTTTTACACACCAATTATGCTGTATTTTGTTTTGCGGATGACAAATATTCTCTTTTTGTTTTGTTTTCCAGTTTTGATGTAACAGAAGCTCAACTTGGTATTATATTTGCATATACAATCACAGGATATTTGGGTCCCTCAATCTGGACTGTAGAGGTAATCAAAATACGAATCATTTTGACACGTGCAATTCATATAATTTTCGTATGTGTATTATAGTTTACCTCAAGCCTGCAGTACAGTAAAGTCAGATTTAAGTTTCCATGTTTTTTGGCTTAAAGCTGCTGTGAGTTTGTGTGGGGTTTTAAAGAGGATTAAAGCTATACCTTGCAAGCATTGACATCAAACATTGAGTTGTGGCATGGGAGGATCCAGCCATAGTGGTTGCTTTTACTCTTAACTTTTGAACTTGTTATCGTCTTCCATTTATTCTGTTACTGTACAAAGTTGTGGCTTCAACCAAATGACAATAGATGTTATACCAAACTTCTGTTGGTTCAATACTAATGGTAAACAAATATAAATGTACTCGACTTTATATAGCGACCGTATGCCTTCGACCCTGCTCATTTTTCAATTAATTGATTGGGTGAGATCCTTCACCATCATTGCCCGTTTGAATAGACACCATGCCATTTAAGGTCCCCTTGTGCGGACCATGCTAGCCCGAGATTTAAATCTCCGAAATAAGCCACCTTGGTGATGCGAACCGCGATCTGCACGCTCTCTCACGCCTAGAAGTATGGGACGAATGGGCGTAGCCTATGCTCTAACCAATGTACACAGGTAACTGAACCACCTGTTCTATTCTTAACCAATTCGAAAACTCCAGTCTCTGAACACTCGTTTTAAAGTGCTTTATGTCTTGACACTTACTTTAAAAATGAATTATTTTGAAATTTGAAAGCAGTCTATAGACCCATCTTGATTCCTGAAATTTAGACCTTGAACGTTGTTTTCTTAGATGATTTCGTCGACTGGATTGCAAATGAAGTTGATTCCATGTTTAACAAGTTTTATTGCTGGATTTATTGCGATGTACAATTACTTCAGAGTCATTTTCATGAGTGGAGGTGTTGGGAAAAATGGTTCTACTGTGGCAGTAAGAAAACAAAAAACACCTTGCCTTTTTAAAGTATAATTATATATCAATTAGCATATAATAACATTTTAACTTTTTTAAATCATGCTGAGATGAACAGAAGTTAGCTGAGCCGAGAAACATGTTTTCAATCAAATGTGACTCTGCATAAGAAAACCCAGCATAAGTTGGAAAAATTAATTTGCAGAAGAGTGCGGAGAAGGCAGTGGGGCATGATATAGGTCTGTGCATAATTTCACAGAGATGCCAGATATATCACTCAAAAGAGGAAGCTGATCTTAACTTTTGTGCTGGTGCGATTAATTGTGAGCAGAATGGAGAAGCCAGAAGATAGCTTTGAGCTGGACCTGAGCTGGAAAAGATGACCAGTGTAATTTCAAAGACATTATTTCTGTAACTGGAGGTCGTGGAGGAAATCGCAGAATAATGCGAGTGGCTGCACACAGCACATACTGAAAACAATTATGTGAACATTTATTTGACCTACACCAACAAGTTATTTCATATTAAAATCAAACTCTTAATATTTCTAAAGAATTTATGCAGAGATGTGCTACATTAAAATATTTCTTTGTTACTATATGTGATAAACCATGGAGTGTGTTTTAGGGAACCAGTGTTCTGTCACCAGCATTTCCCATTGGCATTCTGATGGCTGCCGCCATTTATATCTGGCTCAATTCGCCAACAAACGTCTTTGAACACCATCCTGTTCTCTATGCAATGACGTTTGGCATGGCATCATCAAAGCTCAGCAATAAACTAGTGGTAAAAATGAATTTACTATAATTAATCTGATTTTAGTCAGTTCTAATTATTGCGTCTTACAAGCATTATAGGAAGTGAGATCATGTTCAACTTTCCCATTTGAAAATAAATCCTTACTTCCTTATATGACATCGCATCTAGTGCGGCATAAGAACGTTGCATTATTAGGAGGTCAACTTTAAAGCTGAATTAAATTTGTGATAATAGAATTCCGGTTCAATTGAAGCACATTATAAGGTGGTTTTTAAACTTTCTACTCCGTTGACTGTTTATTTTGGTCTTCTGTGGCAATGTGCCTTTCTGTTGTTGCTTTAGGGAACAATTGATCATGGATAGTATCTGCTTTTTCACTTTATATGGGCATCACTAAAGTTATCAGGATTGTAATTCAACCTTAGTAACTTGGCTTGTTTTGCTAGTCTTAAATGACAGCTAAAGATATACACACACAAAGAGAGATTAGAAGAACAATCCAAATGCACACACACGTGTGCACACGCATACACTTACATACCAAGTAGGCATAATTCAGTGACTTGGGTACAGAGTTGACTTGGAGAAAACTTTCCATCCCACTTGAAACTGAAACATGTGTCTTATGCTGAGTTGGTTAATTTGCTGTTTAATAATGCTGTGTGATAACAAAGATGATTAGTGTCACCCTCCTGCTTCATCCAGGCTTTGGATTGGCACTACCAGAGTACAGGCAGTGGTGAAGTTGTGTGCTGATTGTTCAGTTTGTTGATGAGTTTTATGTTATTTGTTTGTTGCATCTTTTCTTATGGAATTGCTTTAATTTTTTGACCTAGGTTTGTTGTAATTGCTACAGCGGTTGTATTTTGCCATGTAACGAAATCTGATTTAAATTTTACAGATATCATGTATGTCTCGAAGTGAAATGGCAATGTTTGACTCTTGTCTTGTTGGACCACTGCTGTTTGTGATAAGTCAGTACTTCCAGTGGGTGGATGACTACGTTGCTCTCTGCTTCTGTTTTGTAAGTCTTTGTTTGCTCTCGTCCTGGATCAGATACCTTTAGAACATTTTGAGATGATTAGGTGATAGCAGGTTTTTCTGCATGATGAATAATAAGCATACCGGTTGACATAAAAACCCAGTTAGATGTATTGTGTGTCCAAGTTAAAATAATGGTTACATTATTCATATTGAAAAATGTGATACTATTATAATGTAATGAACGATTATTTCAAGTTATGCTTCTGCATTGCGTGAGCTTATTATTTTGTTCAACCGAAGTGGAGCAGTAGTATTTTTATAAATTAAAAATGTATATTTATAATTTTTATTGGATTTGCAGATGAATTAGTGTTGCAGATTTTATCTTGATGAAAGTAAATTAAATGTATTTTCTAACGGTTTCCAAGGCTGACTGTTTATTAACTTATAACAATCTGTAAATGTGCATAAGACCCTGTGCCAGAGGTGCTCACTGTATGAGAGCCTCATGAAAATAGGTAATTCATAAAACACCGTGCTGATGCTTCTTCCTGCTACAGACACCATGAATGATAGTACAGACAGTAGGTGGAAGGTTGTTTCCACAGTAAAAGGCCACCAACAGCAAAGACCCTGTGGAACATCTAGTCAACAGTACAAAAACTGTATAAGTTGAGTGCTGAGAGCCATGAAGGAGGGCTGAAAAATGTGGACACAGGAAATCACATAGACAGGTGGAGGCTTGACCACAGTGGACATCTAGCAATACAGAAATAGTACTTTGAACTGGAATTGTAAAGAAGTTGATCAGCTTTTCATGAAGTGAAATATGTGTGCAAGTCATGGTCCCCCGAGTCAAAGTACAAGTCCAGCTACAGAATTTAAAAAAACTGGCATTTAGTGCAAGACCTGATGTTTAGCTGTAGCTCTGTCTAATTAGGGACGATCCATTTAGTATGTTCGCATGGAGGGGAGGGGTTGACTCAAATGCATATGCTTGCATATGGGCTCTACTGATAATGTACGCTTGCTTAGAAAATGGAGAGGGGTGAAAGCTCGATAATAATTTCTCTATTATTGGCCTTCAACTGAACCACTGAACAGTTATCAGACAAGTACTACCGGGAGAAGTAGGATTGTGGGAGAAGTGTAACGTGAATGCCACATTACCCCTGATTGCTGTTAACTATCACACAGTAGTTCGGCAGTGAGTCCGACACAGTCTGGCGGCATGCCCCATGGATTGTTTCTGCATGGATTAAATATAGACCATTCTATAGGATTCGGGGGCGTCAAATGCACATACACAGACAGAGGGTTAAAAAGTACACATCCATACAGGAAGGGGGCCAATTTATCCAGATTTCTGCCTACATACTAAATGGATGGCCCTTAGTGTATTGTGAAAGAATTTTCGAAGTTGAACTTTTGTTTGGTAAATTTATATTTGTGACTTGTTGTATTAAATTTTGTTGGCAATATAGCTTGGTAATCTTGACTGTGTTTGCATTGAATTTATTGCAGGTCTACTGCTCTTTCGATCTACTCAGGTTTGCGGTTAACGTCTGTTGTGCAATCTGTGATCATTTGAACATCCACTGCTTCAGCATAAAGCCGGTGCTATCCTCGACCGCTTCAGCAAGCACGAAAAATGGCAGCAATCACTCTCAACTTTCCGAAGACCATAACTCAGGGCACAGACATTGAACTTTGATATTTTGGCATTACAGTGCTTTGGGAACTTCCATTTAACGCATTCCATGTACATATTTGAGTGTAATAACCTTTGAACTTAGCAGTGTGGCTTGCACTGCAGTGATCATGTGTGTCTATGTGTGCTTCGACTTAAATGTGATGTAATGCGGATTAGTAGGTGCTGTTGTCGTGCTATCTATATTTGCTGCAGAGTTCAAGTATTGCAATGATTATTACAATGATGTAATTTGCTTCAACCAAGATAGTAAGTACTGTATAATCGTCCAGTTTCATACAGGCATACATACACAGGGTGATCCGACAATTTGGCCCGAGACAGTTTCGCATAGTGAAAATCTGGGGCAGGGATATATCTGCTTTTTTACCAACTGAATTGCAAAGTAAAGCACATTTGTATAAAATCTTTGCAGTTGCTTTAGTCAAATATGATGTCAATGACAATAGTAGTTTGCAAGAACTTTTCCAACTTTATTGGCCACAAGGTGCTATTGAGCTGCTAGTCACTTATAGGCCAGTTTTAAGCCTTACAAGTGTTAATATGACTACTTGTCTACTTCCACATAAGTGTGAGAGTTTCGTTTATAAACATTCATCTAGATTCCGGTGTTTCCTCTTTTGCTTTGAAGTAGTTTCCTTTGTCCACTCTGGACTCTGTTCCTGTGCCAAATTGACATGGAACCCATACACGGATGTAATCTTTCTATCTGGATGTACTCTAGTAGTGTAGCCATGTTCATGATGTGTTACCACACGTTCGTGTTCTTGGTCATTCTTTATTTTATTAATATACTGTGCAGTTCAAAACCGTGGTCTATCAGATCCATAATAATTATTCTGCTCTACATTTTCTGTGGATACTTGTCTGCCAGTCTGTTCGTGATGCATGTTTTGTGAACCACGTAACTCAGGGGTTTTTAATGAAAATACATAAACCAATGTGGACTAGTCCTTATGGAAGAATACAGAATGAGCTCATTTCCCTAGTTAGAGAGTTCGTGCAGAAGCTCAACGTGGACATTCCGGTTACAAATGCATTTGCTCTTGCAGTAAGTGGAAATATATTAACACAGCAAGAGTGACACAACAGATGATGGTATGCAACAACGCTGTAACTTGTGTGACCATTATTGAAAATTGGTGCTTAGTGTTTATGGATGTCCATATATTTACAGACTTATTGTACATATTAATTGTGTTCTTGATATTATTTGGAAGATTTTGAAGTGCTTACACAAATACAAACATATTTATACTAATTAGGAGTGTTATTATTAGTTTTAGTGTGAAGCCACAAATTCAAATAGTGATAATAAAACTTGAATACAACAGTCTTGGATTACCAAGTATTATTCTCTGATATTTGTCTTAAGCTTATTATTTCCTGTTTTGTTCTTGCTAAAAATTTAATAGCTCTATAATTTTTCATGATGAGGCAACTATCATTATCAGTTCATAAAGTAACGTATCTTTTCAGCCTAATGAAATAAATACATTCTTTTGATTTGGATCATTTTTTATAAATCAGTTTTAATGATTATCTTTTTACAAATCATCAGTTGTAAGTTTTTATTAAAGAATTACATGTAATAAAGTAATAATGGAATTTTGTCATGATGTTTCTCATGCAATTTGATTGTCACATAGTGTATCAACTTTAATAAGTAAGTTAGGCTGAAGTTGCCCAAACAATGCAGGCACCAGATATGCCTAGTGTTTCGATCTCTTGTTTGTATCAGTTAGAATAGTCATGTGTGCTGCACTTTGTGAGGTACTTAAAAGGTGCTATATATTAAGTGATTTCATACCTACATACGTATGTACAATGTTGTACATACATACCTGCATACATACATACATATATGCCAAAGTCCCAGTACTTTCATTGAATAACTGAACAACCCAGGGGGAGGAAATGTGGGAGTGGTAAATACAGAGCAGCTACGGGAGTGGGGGAGTGCAGTTGGATCTGCAAGTAATGCAGTAGTAGCTTTGGAAGATTTAATTTGGCATGGGAACTAATATTTAAAGATTTTAATTTGCTTTCGTACAACATTTAAAGAGTTAATTTAATACCAAATGAAGACATTCCTGGAAATATTTATTATTGTCCTAGTGAGTTGTATTTTTTCTATGCAGGCAGAAATATAGGTGGGAATGTTTCGAAACAACGTTGGTGTTTTGCAACTCGTGTAAAATTGTGAGTTCAAATTCTGGTCACATATGTTTATGAGCATTGCACGAGAACTGCCAATGAATGGTTGGCTGTACAAGTTGTACGTCTAATGATTTATTATGGGACATCAATATTGCCATGAATGTCTTTTTATTGCAGTTGAGTTTGATATTTCATTCCTTGTGTTGCACTAACATTTACCAATGTTATCATAAGAACTTTTGGTTATTGCATACAACTGTGTATCTTTTGATATATGGGATATATATGATTATTGATTCAGTTTTCTTTTCTTGTCTCTTCATTCACTTAAAAAGCAAAATAATAAATGCAAAATTAACATTTAAGGAAGTAGAGTGTTTTCTAGACCATCACAGGTTAATTGTTGCTTTCTTTTTTAATTTTCTAGTCTAATGACTAATCTGACCAGCTCCTGCTTCTTTCAACTGAGACGTCTCAGAGCCATCAGACGATCGGTCTCTCCCTCTGTCTTTACCACCATAGTTCATGCCTTTATCTGTTCCGACTTGACTACTGCAACTCACTCCTTATGGGCCTCCCGAAACAGCGTCTTTCTCCCCTTCAATCGGTCTTAAATGCTTCAGCTAGGCTCATAGCCCGACTCCCTCGGACCCTCGCTTTTCGCATATCTCTACATATATGCTTGATGTCTTGCACTGGCTTCCTATCACTGCGCGCATCCATTAATATTATAGGATCCTCTTTCTAGTCTCAAAGGCGCAGCTGAGCAATGCCTCAAAGTATCTTTCTGACTATAATTATTATGCGAAAGCCGTTATCTGCGACCTCATCTCGTTCCTTGCGCTCTGCTGATTGGCTAGATCAAATCAAATCAAATCAAATCAAATTTATTCGAATCGATTCCATGAACAATGAGTACAATGTACACGTGTGAATTAGGGGCCTGCTTGGTATACCCGTACCAGCGGGTTTACCCGTACCCGACCCGTACCAGCGGGTCGGGTGCAGGTCGGGTAGACACCTTACGGGTCGGGTCGGGTACGGGTAGGAGCATTACGGGTACGGGTATACCCGGTTTTACCCGTACCGAACTGAAGTTTTGGGGTTACATGTACTTGAACTTTCAAAACTTACTATTTCTGGCGGTATCCTGTCTAAGTACCATATCCTTGTGTTGACCTATGTCTGTGCGCCATTATGAGCTTGGGCATTCATTCATAGAATGCTCAATTTATAGTTACAAAATGGGTTGTTTCCATTAGCACAATCCGATCGTAGTGTTTTGACATATGTCTCATCAGAGTTTGAGTACCGACAACCATAGGTCGCTGACGCCGAGCCTAGCAGTCCAGCAGAAGTGTCATCTTCGTCTTCGTCAGTCGTCTATTATTATTATTATTATTATTATTATTATTATTATTATTATTATTATTATTATTATTATTATTATTATTATTATTATTATTATTATTATTATTATTATTATTATTATTATTATTATTATTATTATTATTATTATTATTATTATTATTAATGTGATTATCACCATGATCATCAGACTATTATTACTACTACGTGCTTTGTAAGATTATTTGAACTGGTAGAAATTAGTATTATGGGAAAGCCTATTAATTACATGGCGGGTACGGTACGGGTACTGGTATACCCGCGGGTACGGGTCGGGTTGGGTAGTAATTTTGAGTACGGGTCGGGTACGGGTGCGGGTAGCGATCCTGTGTTACGGGTACGGGTCGGGTAGCAAAAATGCTCTACCCGCAGACCTCTAGTGTGAATACAGTTAATAACAGTTTACATTTCGTAAGCGCCATTAATAAGAAACAAAAATTGAAGAAGTTAAAGTTTAACAGGTTACGTATTAAAAATCGATTCGTGGGGAGAAGAAGCCCAATGGGCTTATCTAGTCTTCCCCACTATGATGGAACAAAATGATAGAACTAGAAAGGAAACATGTGTCAGTTCAATTAACATAGGATGAGAAATAGGCATGGCAGCAGTAAAATCAACGTCAGTTAAGTAATGTTTTTTATAGGCCTGTTTGAAGGAGTTGAGCGACCTCTGATTACAGATGCCACGGTCAATGGAGTTCCATAGTTTAGGCCCAGTTATTCTAGCAGAAAATTGTCTAACATTAGTTTTACAGATTGCAAAGCGAAGATTAAACCGAGATCTAGTGTTGTAACCGTGGACAGAAGCATTAGTGGAGAAATAACAATTAAATATACTGGGTAAAGTTTGGCTCTGATGTCGGTACATGAAGATAGCAAGTTGGAGTTTATGTAGGTCAAAGATAGTTAATAAGTTTAAACTTTTAAACAGACTAGAAGTCTTTGCCAAGTAGTGTACACCAGCTATGATTCTTACCAATGAGATATTATTATCATCGCTAGAGCCCGTATAACGTATATTCCCTTCGCTAATTTTTGAAGCCAAAAAGCCCACAACCATAGATATAATAACACCTTATCGAGAGCTCCGCAGTTAATTTATATTGAAATGACGCGTTTTGATTGGTTGAAATTCATGGACGCAGTCAAGCTTAAGCGAGACTTTAATTTCTTTTCGAAGCTTACGCCTTGCAAAAAATACAACAGACACAAAATAACAACTTATCTATGAAATAATATTCCAGCGGCCTCGTTTTCGGACTTTAATAAGTTGCTACATCCACACACTACACAATTTAACTTCAATCGTTTCGCCATTTTTATACGCCACAGGGTCAAGGCCGTGTTGAATCGGCAGCTTCAAAAAAATGGCGGATGCGGGCTCTAGTGATATATTTATATATTATACATCTCTATGATTCTTACAACCCTTTTTTGGAGTAAATGTATAGGTTGGAGTGGAGTTTTGTATCCACCTGCCCATATTATAGCACCATAATTAAGGTAGGGTAGATCTTTTTGTTCCTAGGACTAAGACTGGCATGGCTCAACGCCGGGCATTTGCTTTAGTTGGTCCATCTACTAGTCTACTTGCTTCCCCCTCATTAAGGGCTAAACTAATGACTAGTTTTCCTCTTTGGTCTATCGTTCTTTAAAGACGTTTCTTTTTCCCCGGGGTTTCGTACTGAGAGCGCTTCTGAATAGTTATTCTGAGAGAGGCGCTATATAAATCTTTAGATACAATACAATACAATACAATAGTATGAACGGATAATCAAAAGTTATTACAGGAGTCGAATGTAGGCCTAACTGTACGGAGTCATGCAAGGCGTCTATCAAGTCCTACCACTCATTTTGCAAGCGTCATCTGGCGAATGACAGGCTGAATGGACCTTTGGGAGGGTAGCGGGTATCGATCCCGCTTCGTTTCCTACTTGATGTTCTGCTATTCACGCCAAATTATTACAATAATAATAATAATAATAATGTTGCTGTTATTTGTGAATTATTAACTGAATTGTCTAATTCAGCCAATAAACTGCTTTTGCGCATTATTCGCCATCTAGCGAGTAACTGCAGTCAAACTTACAGTAGCTGCCGTAAAAATGACTCATTTTAAGAAAAAATAAATCTTAATGATGTTATAAACATTATTAAAGACTCATAAAAATATACTAAATACTGTGAATAAATTATTTTAAATAAATATACATGAATATTATTGAAAAATATACAAGAAGAGTTTTTTGGAGACACCGTTTTTAACGTATGCTTTTCTCTCACATGATATATATGAACGGAAAGGTACTATATGTAGCTCTGGTCCGAAGGCAATGGGTTATCATGACTGACCAGTATCGTTCGATACACTTTCCCAGAACCGACATTAGACCAGAGTTCTTTTTTGGTATGACAGACGCGTGAGTATGCTCGAACCAGTATAATAGTATGTATGTATGTATGTATGAGCACTTGTTATAGCGCCCCTTCAAGATTTCTACTCAGAGGCGCTCCCGACTACAGCGCGGACACTGAATCGGAGTTTCACGCCGAAGCGCATGAGCAATTGCGAGTGAAGGACTTGCCCAGGGTCCCTACGCGACGATAATAATAGTGTTTGAATGGCTTTTAAATGTAATTTATCAGTCACACGTCTGTAGCAGGAATAGGCCTATACGGAGTAAACACGGGTACAGTAACTTAAATTTATCGCAGCGCATGCAGTCTAGTTGCATTTCAGTATTTTTGTATAAATATACTAGATGTTTGCCCGTCCTAGAACGGTAACGTTTAGCCAGCGCCGGCGGGCCACTCAATATCAGCCATCCAACTTACCCTTCTCACCCTCCATTTCCCTCGGCTTCCCTCTCCCTGGTTGTCAGCCGCTGGCGGCAATCGCGTGTGGTTCCCTCCCCTCCACACCCCTTCCCGCCACACCCTTCGCTCCACTCCCTTCCAATGCCAGCTATAGGCTATACGATTTCAGCAGGTCGCGTCAGAGTCATGGGAGTTATTCAGCAGGTCGAAGAAGTTAATGTTTGAGTTTGTTTAGGCCTATATATATTATATAGCCTATATAATTATAACGAAGAAAATTATCATCGAACGCTTATAGCCCAATTGTAGCATATTCAAATAAATTTTAAAAAATGCATCATTTAAACGTTTAGCTTTAGTTAATTTACTAGATATTGAAGTAGCCTACTGATCAGCTATTCAAGAACATCATGAACATACAAGCCTTATGCTAATAAGACGCACGAGTCGCAAGACCCACGTTTTCAACATTTACAGAAACATCGTTTAGGCCTAGGCTACATCCTGCAATTCACTAGCATTATTATCGTTCAGAACTACACCAACGTCGGCATTAGGCTAACAGTCATATAATTCTGTTTAATGCGTTTTCCGCAAGATTTAGCCTATTTCCGAAGAAATTTTCGATGTTGCAGCGCCTCATTGTTATTTATTCATTTCTTTGCTAATGTAGGCTATACGCATATAACGTTGATGCAATTCGTAGGCCTAAGCTAAAAACATGAATTAGAAATGACTAGGCCTAATTGTTTTTCATAGGCATTCTTTCAAAAATCTTTCAGCCCCGTTTCCAACAGATTTCTGATTAATTCAATCCGAACAGTGCGTAACTTGCCCTGTTTAGCTACAATGGTTAGGAACTTAGGACAGTGCATATTTTAACGAATTAAAATATGCATCGGGTTAGAGCGAACGCCGCCGACGCGTGTGCACTTCTGAGCTTCAGTGGGGCCACCGTAGGAAGAAGGGCGATATCAAAGGCAGTTGTATTGTATTTGTATTGTATTGTATTGTATTGTATTGTATTGTATTGTATTGTATGAACGCCACTTTGCGTGAGGATCCCGGTGGCCGGTTCACATAACCATAACCATAACCAAAAATTTTATTGTTTCAAGTAGGCAACATCACAACATCACAAAACGTTGGTGGTATGTATCAGAGATTTAAATCTCCGGCTAGCAGGGTCTGTACAGAGGGCCTTAAATGGCATGGCACCCTTTCAAACGGGCAACGGTTGTGAATAATCTCATCCGATCAATTCATTGAAAATGAGCAAGGTCGATGGTATGCGGTCGCTTTAGGGCCTAGAGAGTGAGACTGTGACAAAATTTGTCTTCATCCGACCCCATTCCTGTGGGACTATTCCCATCTCTACTCAACCCCATCAGGTCTGTCCCCCATTTCATCCCCTTCCCCATTAGGTCTCATCCTTTCACCCGCCCCATTAGATGTGTTTCCGTCCCCATTCCCATCCCAATGAAGCAAAATAACAAGATAAAATGCCCCTACATATTAAACAATTCTCCTAAAATATTCTGAAGTTTTCAGATATAGAAAACTGAATTTGAAGGTTTTAAGATATTCAAGGATTTCAATTATGTAGCGCCGCTATGACTTAAAAATGTGTGCAGACTTGGTTATCTTTAATAGATAGTTCGCTACTAAAAAATGTGTTGTGTGTGTGTGTGTGTGTGTGTGTGTGTGTGTGTGTGTGTGTGTGTGTGTGTGTGTGTGTGTGTGTGTGTGTGTGTGTGTGTGTGTGTGTGTGTGTGTGTGTGTGTGTGTGTTTGTTTGTTTGTTTGTTTGTTTGTGTGGGTGTGTCGCGACCGTGCCCTCTCGGGCGAGCATTCGCGCTCTTGAAGGGACTGAAAGGACAGGGAGGTTCCGGCATATTCACTGAGGAAGGGATTCGACTTCCGTCGCCCGTCGGGTTTGATCCCCAGAGTGGGTGTCCCATCGTGTAATCAACACAGGGTTCATGAAGCAGACGTGCTCTTCCGCGGGTCCCCGCCTATAACCTATACCGTAACTTGTATATAGAACCACTAGCCGTTATGTCTTTCAGCTCTTCAGATACCAGGCCGAGCTCAGAGTCTACGACCGGCTTTGGTGGCGATAGAAAAGTGTCCGCTCCAGTTGGGCTCTTCGTTCCTACAGCAGTATACTTTCACTATCGCTCTGGGGTTCACTTCCTGTCTTAGTACTTACTACTTAGTATATAGCCTACTCCTTAGCGCTTCTGCCTGTTCTTCTTGAGGCTGTATATAATATGTTTCTGTATTAACGCAACTATACCTCTGCCTTATATGGCAACACAACATCCGCCATTGTGCTAGTTCTGATTATAGTTACATTAAAAGAAATTCACGGGAGATACCGGATAGCGGTTTCCACATCCAATGACGCCAAAATTATATTTATCTGTCGGCTTGATAAGTTAGGCCTATCTGTTTTTTTAAGATAGAGTAATTAGTTCAATAATCGAAATTCATCATTCCGTCTCAAAATTTTCGCCCCCTCTTGAGTTGCGCCCTGTTCCATGGCACCGCTGGAACACCCCTCGCTACGACCCTGCTTACAAAGGCGGAATGACAGCAAAAATTCATCTCTGCCTCCCCAACTTTTCAAGCGAACGATGGCTACGCTCCGATGCGCATGGTTATGGTTTTACGTAAAACCGAGAGATGGAATTTCCATTTTTCAAGCCTTTGTTTCGGTTGGCTGGCGAAGAACGACAACACATCCGGCTATTGTCCAGTTCGGGCTTAAATCATTTAAAGTCAGGCCTAAAGGGACGGTAAGCCAATGCTTCTTGTCACAATCAGTTGTGAGCATCATAATCGTAATCGCAAACTCGAGAATTTCTCAAGTGTTTGGGCCTATTAATAGAAAGCTCAGCGTATCGTATGGATCAGGATCGTAACCTAAATATGATTTACACACTAGCCTACTGTAGGATTAAAAAATTCCCATTTAAAATTGCTAGCCTATGTGGCAAAAGCTTTTGTGGTAGAAAATTGTAAGCTACAGTTTTGGATTCAGCCACACAAATTGAAACACAACCGGTAAACTTTATAAGATTATAAGACAATCAAATTATTGAAGACGAATGGAGTGCTCCAGGCTGTAGACGTGGCAGAGCTTAGCTAATGTTTTTTAAAATGAACGTCACAAATAGCTTTTGAAGCTTTTTAATAAAAGCCAGAGCAACGAAGCGCAAGCCTGGTGACAAAAGTATAATGGCTAGGCCTAATGAGTCACGTTGATCTGACTTTCCAGGGGCTCAAAAATTTACGTAGCGTATGGAATTTACTTCCGCGTATGTCGACGCGAATTGTTACATTCCTTCATTATTATATAAGTTCTTATTCCAGATTAACTGAAGTCGCTGCACTGAACTGAAACTTCAGAAGCATCTACTTCCAGTGCTGTCATTGCTCTCTGCTACTGAAGAGATGGCTGCAGGAAACTTTGTAGGAGGTGCAGGGCTTGCTAATGCTGCAATACAGATTGGAATAAGAGCTGCGGGGGTCACCATTTCAGCGACCGGTGCCCCGGCTGTGATCATCGGCGTTGGAGTAGCCGTCGGTGTTGTCATAATAAGTGCTGGAATTTACACCTATTTGACGAGATGGTCAGAAAAGCATCGACGAGCATAACACAGTCGACGTTACGGGAATACGGCCTATTTAGCGTGCTTCACTTGAATGACAACCTTGTATGACATTGACACAGTGTATGCAGTAGGATAGAAGAATATATTGCTTCTTATAAAAAGTAATTACAGATTTGAAAGACAATTTTCGAAGACAAAACTGCATGAGCTCTGTAGCAGATCACAGTTTATCTACAAGTGTTTCTCTAGACCATTACATTTAGGCCTAATAATAGCATTCAGTACTTTTTCAATATCTAAAGTAGACTACACTGTAGCCTACAGTACTTCACATAGGCACACAGTAGGCACACAGTACTTCACATAGGCACACACACACACACACACACACACCAGAGGCGAAAATCTATACATAACTTTGGGGGGGGACAGAGTACCTACGAGGGCCGGATTTTGGGGGGGACAGCAGGGCTTAAGTCATAACTTTGGGGGGGACTGTCCCCCTCTGTCCCCCCATGATTTACGCCACTGACACACACACACACACACACACACACACGGCCTAATCATGCATTAACTATAGTGGCATCTTCTATTATTATTTAGCCTCAACGTTATTTGCTCATACATGTAGATGACCTTGCTTTTCTTCTGTGCGGTAGGGCTCGATATTAAGTGTTTATGGTTATGGTTATGGTTATGCAAATATATGCATTAGGTGTCTTAATATTTTTCAATAACACAGACAATTCAAATAACACTTGAAATGCTAAAAATTTTAGTTAATTGGACCAACAAGCGTAGGCCCCTATATAATTATGTAAACTGTTTATGCTCTGTTATGCTATGTAGCTCTTTAATCATAAAATCTGGATAAGTAAATTGGAACATTTATGCAAACATTGCATTAATATTAAGTGGTTTACTGTTTACCTAACCAACAAAAGCATTATGTTTTGTACAATGGTTATCTTTTAACTTGTAATCAGATAGATGTGTTGTTCAGAAGAGATCGGTGTTGGGTCACTAATGTTTGTAATTTATAGTAATGATATTGCGGAGATACTCTGCCAGCATTTCCATGGGCATTAGATTTTACCCAAATGGACTCTACGTGGACTCCATAAGTGAATACGAGTCCAACTCCTATGATCTCCATCTTGGAATGCTGGCAGAGTACACGTACTTCATTATATTCTCTTTGCTATGATATTTATTGGCTTAACCATTCCATAAATACGTAACTTATCAACTGTCATCATCTTAGTTCTTGTTATATGCTATCTTTTGTCTAAATATCCTAAAATGTCTAAAAAATATAGGCCAACTAGAAAGTCTATACGGGCTTTTGTGACTTTTGCATATCGAAATTGTACTGAATATCTGCACTGTAATTAGTTTGGCCATGTGGAATTATAACAATATATGACATACGTTTCATAGTTATTATTTTTGTCTTAATTATGACTGTGTTGAAGTCATATTTTACACCAGTTATGAATATTATGTAAAGATAGGCCTAACCTGGGTTTATCTCCTAAGAAATGCATATACATGCCCCTCCCTCAATGTATACCAATTCAGGTCGTCCGCAAACAGTTAAATTTCAACACCAGCTGTTCCCGAGGAATATTATTTATCAGTATCAGAAATAATAACGGTTGAATGATAGACCCTTGTGGGGTACCATCTGTGGATGATAGGGCCTAGGCCTACTTATGGGAGAATTCAGCCTCAACTTTAACGAGTAAGATGGTTTTCAATGCAGCCACGTTTTACCAAATATGGCCTACCTGTCTTTTTCCGCATTTTCTGAGGAGTGATATAATAATTATCTAGCACCCTATGCGCTCAAAATCGATAAGGATGGTCAGAGGATGCTCTCTATTGCGGTGTTTGATTAATTATTTTATCGGGGAATCCATTTAAGTAGCCTACTTGATCCGATATGCACTTATTAGGCCTATTTCTGAATCCTGTCTCATCTTTGATCAAATTCTTGTCTAGGCCTAGGCCTACTTCTAAACAGTGGCGTACCAAAGGGAGGCAGAAGTCGAGTTGCCCCGGGAGGCACTTGTGCAGGGGGGGGGGCAAACATAGGGTTGAAGAAAAATAAAAAGGGAATTATAGGTTGCTACGGTCTTGCACTTCAAATATGTGTTGCTCACAATAATAATAATTAAGCTGAAGAACTTCTGCACATTGAATTTTAGAGGGCGTGTTTTCTTCTGCGTGCTGTGCATTCTTAAGATACCAATTATTAATCAGTGCTTTTTCTAGAAGAAAAGGTTTCGGAACTAAACAAATTCCGAACAACTATAGAAGGGTTCCGACGGGCTTGTTTTATGCTAATATTTCTGTTATGTACAAATCTATATCAATAATCACTGAAAACACTCAAATTAAATTACAGTAAGCAAGTAATTAATACATTTTTAATTAAAAATTTTAATTAACAATTATTCTTAAATGGCTCGAGAAAGGTCCCGGAACGCCGTTCCGGAGCGTTCCGGCTGAAAAAAACACTGCAATTAATATTCTTTGAATATTATTGATGATACTCGTTTACTATAATCATCTTTCGTAATACGATATCATCGGTCTAATGCTATCTTCGGGGCCATGGGCGTATTTAGGGTGTGATTCAAATCCCCCGAAATAACTTTCCGAAATTTTTGCATATGCTTTTACATGCGAAATGCCCAAAAACCTGAACTTTTGTGACCATTTCCAGTGGAAAACCCCCCCCCCATCTTAAAACCCCCTCCGAATTTTTTTTCTTGCTGCGCCCATGTTTGGGGCCTTGAAGCTTCAGCTTCATTAGTCCATAGTAGATCCGCCTCAGCTTAGTGCTGTAGAAATTTAAGTTTACGATTACGGTTTACGGTTACGGTTTGTCGGTCCTCTAGGTTTCAACCTGCCTTGACGACTCTGGTCTACACTAAACTAGGTCAATCTAGAGCGGAAGCAGGTTCATGATTGAGAAAGGCAATGCTCTACGTACCACGCAGTTGGACTCGACAATGGATCAGAATGTTGATAGATCTGCAGAAGACCAAGGATGATGCCGCTGCTGGACTGGGCGATGGAGAAAACGGCTACAGCAAAATGAAGAAAGAGGCTCAAAATCGCGAAAAATGGCGTCGTTGGACAGTATGAACCTGCCTGAGGGCAGAGAACCGAAAGAAGAAGCATTTACCACTGAAAGCTAATTTTGCGCCCCTTCTGCTGCGCCCAGGGCGGCTGCTTCCCTCTGCCCCTTCGTTGCGCTACTGGAACTAACGTTGACTTAACACGCGTAAAGATTTAGGCATTTAGGCTTAGATTTAGGCTTCTTTTTAACGAAACAGAGCTGTAGGCCTTATCGGGATTGGCTAGCAGTTGACGGGCACTATCCATGGATAGGCCACGCCCTAGTGTATATAAATTCGTCATCATCATCATCGTTATCATCACCATAGTCGTCGTCATCAAAGATCAACCTATAGGCTACCAATAGCTGAATAAATCATTTTCCTCTCAGTTCATGCGTGGTTAGCGTGGTCAGTTGAAAGGTCAGAGGTTCAAACCCTTGCTGCCAGGGCAGAATTTGTTTCAAGATTACTGCTCCACTTGCGACCCATGATCAGTTCGGCTATAATGAGTAGGCCTAGAGTTAGTCCCCGGCGCCGCCGCCATCCGCCGCCGCCGCCAGTCGCTAAGCCCTCAAGTCGAAGTCAGTCGCTAAGGCTATCGACTGGACCAAGTCACCGCCGCCGCTAAGCCCTCAAGTCGAAGTCAGTCGCTAAGCTATCGACTGCTATCGACTTTGTCCACTTAATATATCAGAATTTATTTATTTACTACCTTACTGCCTACCTAGTACTGCTTACTTAGTTTAATAGATATACACTAACTTCCAAGGAGTCCATATTTATACTATCAACCATCGAACACTAATATACGTCGATGCTGTCAACAGTCAGATTTTTCTGTCACGTTATCTCACGTGGCGCACTTCTTTAATTGAAAATGGCGTCTTTTCGAAGCAAAATACGCTGGTTTCAGTGTCTTTTAACACGGTACAACTAAAGATAATGCCGGAAAAATTGATAATATGTTTGTGAAATTAGGGAAAATAGGCGTCTATTTGCCCTTTCGAGAGAAATCCGGTGTTTGGGTCCATTTTGGCGAACTACTGTTAAGTCTGGGTAAGACATACATGTACCTACAATAGGCGCACTAACATAGGCAGACTTGAATGCTGCATGCTATAGTTTCTTATCTGATTTAAATGTAACGCGATAATGGTTTGATAATTTTGACTTGGTTGATGTATAGGCCAATATTTGCTGCACTATCAGTGGGAAGACTGGTCACCTGCTCTCATAGTCGCTAACTCTCCAAGAGGCTAAGAAACATGGAGTCGCTAACACATATGCTCATACTAAGAAACATGGAGTCGCTAACTCTCGGGGCGAGCTTAACAGACACTGCTGTTCTTCCTCTCACGTAGGCCCTCTATAAAGACTAGGTCTAAACGCCTTCGAAGATATAGGCCTACTCTACACTTTACCTATCGAAGGCCTACCTAGCTCCTTTAAGATCGAGAGGTAGGCTATATATCGTCATCATCAGAAGTAGACTTTTGCATAATTAATTCGATTAAGATACCATGTCCAAATTCCAAAATGTCTTAATTTATTAGCCTTCTTTAATACTGAATGATTGCAAAGCCTCTCTCCCACTTACGACTTTTCAAGTAGGCTAAAGTGCCTAAGCTGATTCGCGAATGGTTAGGCTATGCATGGTTTTGCGCAAAACCGATAATGGAATTTCCAGTCCTTTTGTCTAATTAATTATACTGTAGTTAGCAACTGCTGATTAGAGTCTAACCAGAAAACGGATTCTTTGTCGTAGTATAGGCCTACGAGAAAAGTATATTGTCTATTTGACCAGTTTTAGTTTAAATAATTTTATAGTTAGGCCTAAAGGGACGGTAAGCCGATGTTTTTTGTCATGTCAGTTTGAGCATCTGAATAGTAAATTCGTGTTTAGGTTGAGGTAAATGCGAAAGAAGCGGCGTTTTGGATCATTGGATGGATCAGGATATGATTTTTGAAAAGATGGGCCTTTATTTTTGAATGGCAAGAATTGGAAGTGATAAACAGAGGAGCTTGAGGCAAAGGGTGGTTGGTGAACGACAGAAGGAGTGAAGAAATGGAGAATTTGTGGATTTCAGGAGGGAGATCATTCCAGGGTCACGGTGCACTAATCGTAATCGTTAACCCCAAATTTCTAAAGCGCAACTCTAGAGCACTGCTATAGTCGTATTCGTAAACTCGACATTTCTACAGCGCCCAAAAAAGAGAAGTCGTGGCAAGCAGCTTATTCACAGGCACTTAATCAAAACAGAATCGATAGCCAGAGGGACTCAAGAGGCGCAGGACACCAGCTTATTCACGAGCGCTGCTAATATATGATATATTAGCAGCGCTCGTGAATAAGCTGGTGTTCTGCGTTATATATCCAAGTCCTGTTACTAGAGAGAACAGAGAGAACAGGAGCTGCTAAGGCGGATGTCTTCTAGCTCGAGAAGAATTGGAAGGCGCAGAATCAGTGAGTCAGGAAGAGATGAGACTAAGTTTGAGTATAAAGCCCGATGGTTGATTGAGGAGCCTGAGCCAGCGGATGGTGGGCGAGTGGTATGCCTAAGGAGCCAGATAAAGGTGATGATGGGCGACGGTAATACTGACGACGGAACCGAACATTTGCGGACTTCAGCAGGAGATCGTTCCATAGTCGACGTGCGGTGAAAGCTGAGATGAGTAGCGACGGGGAGTCAGAAGAGACTGAGATAAGAGGATGATCGTGTAGAGCGGGTCGGGTGACTCGAATTCGCGAAGATAGGGCCTACTTGGTCTGAGAATATTGTAGGGAATTTTAGTTTTGTAATAGGACTTTAAAGTGGATTTACCCTGGGATTTTGAGGATGACAGTTTGTAGCTTCTAGAAACGTGAAAAAATGAGCTCTGGTAGATCGACAGGTAGAGTTAGATGATTGAATGGCGAAGAGTTTGCGAAGGCATGTAGGTCGAGAGCCTTGCATTCCATATTCCAGAGACTAAGCGAACTGGTTCTAAGCACAGGCCTGCTCTACTCTGTCACTGCTTCTGCTCCAATTGCAAATTCTTGACTATGCTATCCCATTCACAGCAAACATGGAAAGTTTTTACACTCTGATCGGGGCAAAGCAGCATGCATGCAGATATATTTTTGATGCAACCAAAGATATTCGCGTGGTCCGAAATCTCTTATCAAGTCATTCTGTTCATATTGTGTAAATGGTTTACTATCACTGTTCATACTTTTAGACAAAAAGTTTCTTCACTGCTATCATTAATTTCATACTGAAATAGCTAGAGTATTTTCAAGATATTTTCTGTCAGAACAGAAGTAGGTAGGCCCTATAGGGTCCATAACTAGAGGCAGGTTGATATTGGGAATTTCTTTTTTCTGTTGTCACCTTAAATTAGGGCTGCGGATTTTAACGATTAATTAATCGATTAATCGCTAAAAAGTTTAATCGATTAATTTCGGCTTGTTCGATTAATTTTCGATTAATTTTCTTACTAATTTCATGACGTCAACCGCCCTATTTCCGGAATAAACAATATGGCGAACAGTAATATTGTGAAACATTTGAGTGGAAAATTAAGCGATCATTTTGCATTCAAGGAAAATGTTGAGGGAAAAGTCGAAGGTGGCAAAATGATTGAAGATTTGTGTAGATAGAAGGTAGTTACTAGGCCTACTGACTACATTTCTCAGTTCGACAATTTGAACTTTAGCATGTCGAATGATTGAAGGATTTTTACAGTGTATACAGTCTAAATTGTTTTCACGCTTTATGTAACATGGACTAAGTTAATCAAATTTAATCGATTAATCTAGATTAAATTTAGGAGATTAATCGATTTAAAAATTATTTTAATCAGTACATCAGTACCAGCCCTACCTTAAATATTACAAAATCTATTAAAAGTTCTGCATATTTTCACGTTCTTAAGTACATTTCAACATCTTGAAACCGATCGCCTTTAAAGGCCAAGTTTCAACCGTGATAGTTTCTCCGGAAACCACTTAGGACATCGACCCTTGTAGGCGTGACTAATAAAGACCTGCTGGCCAATGAGCATCTACATCAATTCTGCCTGCAGGCAGCTAAGCATGCTAGCTAGTGCCGGGCTGCTAAACTACACCGAGGTACGGTTCAGCGACCAGCTGACCTGTGTGCAAGGTTGTTAATTTTTCAGTTCAGTTGTAGACTACTTGTAGTCCCCGTTTACTGTAGGCCTACCCAATTGCGGTGTGTCATCTGGCTTTGCCATTAAACGAATATAACAATAAGTTTATCAGCCATGCTTACAAATACGCTACAATTATTGTTTTACTTTGTATTTCTGTCTTTGTATCAGTGTATGTGAACTGAGGTGCCACAGGCCTATGTGACAGCGGTCAATCGCATTTGACAGTGTGTGTGTAGAGCATCTCAGCAGTAAGTTGCTACTTACGATGCTATAAAAATTGTCGTTCATTGCAATTACAAACGGAAAAGTACCGGTGCTGTGTTTTTGGCTCTCTTCATATCATTGGCCTATGTTGTAATGCTGACTAATTTTAAAATAAAAACTGATGATGAATTTGGTTCAGTGTGATTCTCGTTAACGATAACGAAAATGTTCGTTAACGAAAATAACATGATTTCGTTAACGATAACTATAACTATAACTAAAAATATCATTAACTATAACTATAACTATAACTAAAAAATAATACTAACTATGACTATAACTAAAATTAAAACGATTAACTATAACTGTAACTATAACTAAAATAAAATCTGTAAGGAGAATCACATTGACTTGGTTTTGAATTAAGACAAAAGCGAGAAAACATAGTGGCGAAAGTATAAAGACCAACGATCCACAATGATCTTGACACAGGGCTATAAAAGTGTACATAACGTAATGGCTTACTTTCCCCATTATATCGACGAGCATTGCTAGATTCGTTCGTTATAATATGTATTCCAGATAACTGACGTCAGTGCATTGGACTGAAGCTTCAGAAACATCTACTTCTAGTGTCATCATTTTCTCCTCTACGGTACTGAAGAGATGGCTGCAGGACCCTTTGTGGGACTGTTTGCAGGAGGTCTAACTGCTGCTACAATAACGTTGGCAGTAACGACTGCAGGAGTCACCCTTTCAGCATCTGGTGACTCGGTTTCGAACATTATCAATGCAATAGCCTTTGGTGTCGCGCTAATAAGTTTAGGAATTTTCATATATTTGATAAGCGAGATTACGAGGCCGTGGCGTAACGAAGGGGGCAGATGGGGGCAGCCGCCCCCGGGCGCGGAATCAGAGGGGCACAATTAGCTGTCAGTGGTACACAGCGCTCTGACAAGAACGATTAGAAGTCAACATGAAAATTAAAAGGGGGAGCAGACGTCAACCCTTGCTCCTGGGCGCTGAAACCCTTCGTTACGCCACTCCTGAGAAGCTCTGACAAACATAATAAAGTTGGTGCTATATTTATAATATATATAGTGTACTTCGCTATTAGTTGGACTCGAATGATAATCTTCTATGAACTCGTCTAAATAAAAACAGTGTATGAAGTAGAAGACACGAATAAATTGCTACTTATAAAAAGAAATTCCATACTTCAAATATATTATCCAAAGCAATACTTCATGTAATTTGTTCACATAGAACAACCGTGAATTGATCTTCAAACAATGAACCGAATTACCCGAAATATCCTTACTTTAGTTACAGCAGCGTATAAAGTACAGTATAATTATGTGCATTTGTGTAATCTGTGTCATTAGTTAAGTTATTAGTTAATTAATAGTTAAGCTTTGCATAACTCCGTTCCTTTATTTACTGCTGGCCACATTATCATTTATTACAAAATGTTCTCAGGTGGCCATGGTTAGCGGGAACTCGGGCAATAACAGTAATTCATTTATTTCGGGGGTTGAACGCGTAAGCTCTCCCTTAAATACGTCCATGGTTGTACTTGTTGCGCTTTGGCAAACACTGAAACAGATTGGATTGCCACTCTGTGTCTACGACATCCCTACAGTGATGTCCATTATAGATATTTCAGCATTTACTTACAGATTACCTGTTTTTCTTAATTAGCATCAAATCATTTGCATCACTTAATCGAGCTTGTTAAAGTGTACGCTTCTGTGCGCTACTTGTAGGGTTCTATACTATGTGCTTAAATAAATAGACCTCCATGTAAAATATGTTGTAAGATCTTGTGATGACATGGACAATTCACATAATGAAAAAGTTTTACGTTTACTTAAAGTTAAAATGTTAAAAATTAAAGTAATTGGACCACCAAGCATACATGTATGTTAAATTGTTAATGTTTCATGCTCCGATAAACTATCTAGCATTTTAGTAATAAATGTAGACTAGCAAATTGGACAATGTATGCAAACGTGGCATTAACAGACTATTATTTTACTTAACCAATAAAAGCATTATGTTTTGTTCAGTGGTTATCTTTTTAAACTTGTAATCAGGTCGATGTGTTGTTCAGCGGGGATCAGTGTTAGGTCCACTACTGTTTTTAATTTGTCTGTGATTTCAATGAATTAAGAATCAATATATCGCAAGGCATCAAAGGTTGTATAGGTTTTTCAAGACTGTTTTTATTTAACCAAATGCATCATAGAATAATATACATGCTACATTTTATATCAGTGACACGAGAAAGGAATGCCGATTAAAAGTTTTCTGCTTGAACAGTATACAAAGTCTTCAGGAATTCTGTTAAATATTCGCTGTTAAAAGAAATACTATTCTACTCTGGATTCATCATGTATAGTTTGTCTGTGCCATCTTAGTTCAGAGCGTCGACTCTGTTGACGAACTAGACATATTCATATCCTCTGGCCATGCTAGACCTCAGCAGACATGCAACAACGATGAACACCACCTGAAACAATCAAATCGATTCATTGTAGTTATACTTAAACAAAGACAAGATGCAAGTGAGACCTTAAGGCCATGATGGCTTAGGTACCATTACACAGAAGAGCAGAAAAGTAAGCAGCAGGGACGAGTTTTTAATTTCTTTCGCAGTTAAAATACCAGTAGATAGTTATATATACTGGCGCAGCAGAAACGTAAATTAGGATCGTGGAAAGAGTCCGAAAGACTAAGTAGGCCTAAGACGAAAGGTTTTTACATTCTGTAAATCGCTGGTATAAAGGCCTATAGGCAAAGAAACTGCGCTCACATAATGTAGGGCCTATTCATATTGGCTATTGCATTCCTCTTGCAGACAGAATGAATGGTCCTAGTGACAGATTTTATTAGCTTAAAATCATTAAATAATTTTCATAATGATAATAGCTTTAAGCTTATCTAAGCATAAACGAATATTTTTAAGAAGTAAAAGAGGTTAAGATTGAGTGGTAACCATAAGAACTCTTGCTACTTGCCTCATGTGGCCCAATCCTAAGCGTCGTCACAGTCTGTGACCATCATGTATGCATAGGCCTACTTGTAATCAAACAATCGTCTTTTATGTAGGCCTACCTTTCAAAAGCGCTGCCTACGCTTGCGTTATCTAGGCTTGAAAGCCTGTGTGCTCAGTGATCTCCTTTAAGTTCAATAACCATCACATCTCAGTTTGAGCCTTGTAAATTGTACATTTTTGAAACCACCCACGGATGGCAATGCATACAGACATACTCTTGTAGCAAGACAGACGCATCTAGACCTACAGAGAAACAGAGAGACAGACGGGCAGACACGCATAGCATTCATGAGCCTACCTGAACGACTACAACTGCGATGACGACTCCTATCAAAATCCCGACGTACTTCTTGATCAAACTGTCAACCTTATTGTCGCAACCCTGAAACACATTATATGTGACAATCAATCAATCAATCAATCAATTTATTGTTCCCAACAATAAGATAAGAGACAACCGTGCATAATGGGTATACGGCCTATACATCGCATTCAAGAACACATAGAATTGAATTCTATTAAAGTCAAAAACACCCTGATGTTTTATTATTATGTAGTTATATGCTACTTTGTTTCAGCTCTCATGTAGTCCTTATGTTTTGCCGGAACCTTTTCAAAGCACAGAATTTGTTAAAGACATGCTGTATTGGCTAACCTGCTCAAACAGTAGCCCATCTAATTACACACAGAAGTAACGGTATTGTAGCGCTAAACGACATCCTATGGCTTTGCCAGGGCAATAACGACGATCTCACCATACCATACCTTAGAGGCTTAGACCCTACACTTCTGTCTAAGCATTGGTACGTTTCAAGTAAAGCATTGAGATTTTGAGAAAGCAAACAAAAAAGGTAACAAACGCTGGATACATAAGAGATATGAACTTCTTAACTTGTATAGACCTAGGCTACTCAGGTTATAGTGCGAAATGGTTATAGGCCTAGTGCGTTGATTACTAGACTACCAGTTATATGCTTAATTGCTTCTAAACAAAGGACTCTGCATCAGGCGGACATTTATTTTGTAGCTCTAAGGATCTATGAACTACGAATTCAACTCTGTCGAAGGCGGCTCTAATTGTATAAATCGCATAATGCTAAGTAAGTCATGTTCTCTGTATGACTAGGTGACTATACATGTATATATGTATATATTATGTATATGAAAATAATAGGGTTAAGGTTTATCACTTAGGTTTAATCTAGTAACGGTTTATCTTTTTTGCGATAGCTTTCTCTGGATTGAATCAGCCCATTGAACAGTGGTGCTAAGTCTCGTCTTCTGTTGTTATTCACTTCTTACTTAAGTCGCCCTACCTAGCGGGACTATTGTAACTTCTGTCACTTCTGTGTCCCATTTTGTTGCTAATGATGGGAAATAATTATGTTATTCTTTTTTTGCTTTTCAATGGTTCCAATAGAAAAAGAGTTGAACTAAAGACAAATTTTCAACTGATCTGCGCGTATTAATATTAGTTCCCTACCTCTGTGTAAACGTATGTGGTGCGTTCTGCGCTGTCGTTTTGGTAGGCATATTTACGGCAAATGGTGACGTCTTTAGGATGACCCGATTGGTTGACTGTGCAGCAAGTCTCTGGCACGATCTGAAGACAAGGACACACAACAGACTTCAGTCAATAAGGCAGTTTAATGCAGCGTAGTGCAGTTAAGAACAATACGTTTAAGTACAAAACAATAACAATGACACACATCCCAATACAATTTCTATCAATACAGTACAATATTAAGCATGCAGTGATTGTTACGTATGCAACTGTATGTCGCTTGGGCTACATTTCACTAACGGGCGAGTTTTTACAGCTTTAATCGGATCACAACTGATGCCGTAAGGTTTTTCTTATTAAGCAGGTCCTTTTAACTGAGAAAAGTCTTTTACTCTGAAATTGCGATGTTTAGCGACTCAAACACTATTCACCGTGACTGCTTGCCATATGCAGCCCATATTATAGGACTCATATTCCCATTATATGGGACCTGTACTTATTTACTTACTTACTTACTAATATAGGTGATGGTCAAGTGAATATGCCTTAATGAGTGAACTGAGTGAGATAGAGTGTAAAGGAAGAACAACAAAGGTAAGAGAAAAGAGCCTTGTGGAACTTTGCCAGTGGGAGATCAATGTTGAGATGAAAGAATACATGCATACTGTACATAATACACATGCTTTGCATACTGTAAATACTATACATTCTATACATACTATGCATACTATACATACTATACATGCTATGCATACTATACATAGCCTACTATACATACTATAATACTATAATACTATGTATACTTAATACATACCCTACCATACTTATAGGTCCTACATACATGCATACATACATATGCACCTCGATAATGAATTGTACTTACGTTATGAGTGTCGTTGTTCCATTTGCTCAGCTCCCAATCTTTTGGTCCTTTTTCAGTTATGCCACAACAGTGCAGCTAAAACAAAAAAGCAACAAATTCTACTTTTGCATTGATACGGTCTCTTGTTTACGGTACATAGGCCTACGTAGGCCTATATTTGTTCTCATTCGATTTTGAAATCCAAAAGACGCCTATTTACAGAAATAGTCACTTACCAAACATCGAATTGTAATTGTAATCGAACATTTATATAGCGCCGCTAAAAAATCAGCAGCGCTCTCGACCTGCGTCAGTGCTTGCATCAGGGAACAAGAAAGTCTTAAGACGTCTACGGAACTGGGAGGAGAGAGGGCTAGTAACTCAAGGCAAAGAGACTGGGGAAGAGTTACGGCGATTGTAATAACATTGTAATAACATGCAATAACATGTAATTTGCAATAATATTGTAATTGCAAATTTGTATAGAGCCACTTAAAAGTATACTCATCAGAGGCGCTCCCGACCTAACACAATGAAAACACAATCGAAGAGAAAGGTCTTAAAACACCTGCGGAAAAGAGGAAAAGAGAGACTGAGGAGTCCATGTGGTAGGTTGTTGTTCTCGTCAATAATAAAATTAAATGATTAACATTTGCATCAACTGGCAATAAAAATGTAGGCCTACAGTGCAAATATACTTACATCCTTTTGAATACTGTCGATAAAGGCTGTTGAATCGTTATGATATTGTTGGCCGTATTGGTTGTGTACAATGTCCAGCATCTGGCTGTCCAAACCGGAGATAATCTATCACAAAACATAAAATGGTTTATATACCATTTCATATATAGGTTGTTATTGCCTCTACAATAAAAAAATCTTCTTCGCTGTGGTATCTAGGCCTACAGTGTCTTCATCCTATATTCTTTCCTATATAGATGAACGCAATAGCCGTAACTTAATTTGAGGCAACTTCTCTTCTTATCATCAGGGCAGATTATAAAGATCTTAATTGGAGACAACAATGTAGAAAGTGAGCACGCAAGGCAATGGCAGTTCTTGGTATGATAAAAAAAAGGAGTGTCAAGCAGATGGATATCGACAGCAATTCACTAACTGGCCCATTTACTAAATGCACCTTATTATTATTATTATTATTATTATTATTATTATTATTATTATTATTATTATTATTATTATTATTATATGAATATTTATAAAGCTCAAGTTAATATAACTAGGCGTATATACACCGCATATGCGTCAGTAGCAGATGGTCAGATGACGTGAAAGCAGCGCTGAGATCCAGCAAGAAAAACAAAGCGAACGACAACCATGCACTTCGTGTCCAACAAGTCGTACAAAATGCACAGGATAACGGTTTCAGAAGAGTAATAACGTCTATATAATTATGCAGATTGAAGGTGCGGCATCAACCTCGCCTTAAAATTTGGCAAGTTCTCTAATCTACTAGCGTCACCTATCGGCCTTTAATCGATCCCGTCTCCGGCATTTCATTCACTACTGAAGACTCACCTCTTCTGCAAGCGACTAACTTTTACACCGAGTGGATTTTAAAGGTAGTCGCTTCCAGAGGAGAAGAGTGTTTCTCATTTCTTTCAACCCAATGTAACCCACAGTGAAAGCTCCTTTGTCTCCGGCACGCCATGGTCTGTTGGAAATCGAATTTTGTACTTTCTTATGTGCAGTACCTCAGGCATTGATGATTTGCGCTTAGCCTGGAAATGCGCGATATAAATTTAATATTAGTATTATGAACATGTTCTGAATTTTATGTAGGACGTACAGAAACGGAGCCAGAGGCTTTTGAAGTAGAATATGGATAATAATGGTGACGATAATGACGACAACGATGACAATGAAATGATTGTTGTAAATTGTAAATACACTACCTGGTTATAAAACACACCGGCCAGTATCACGGCAACGATTTGTAGAATGAGCACCAGTATCAGTATGCCGGAATACTGAAAGAGAAGATAAAGAGTACACACTGAATGTCCAGTTCCATACTTCATCAGATTTATTAAGACCTGCTAATGGTAGTTTTCATGCCATATGTAGGTAAAATATGTCTATGTAGGTAAAATATGTATGTTTGTTGCAGCTTATAAATATAGTCTGGAGTCTGTCATGTCGCTTTGACCTGGAATCGTTGTCTGTATATATCTAAACCATTGGACAAGTTGTAGGTCAAAATCTGGGAAGAAATCTACAAGTCAACTATAGGCATCATTTAACTGAAGGCGGATCCCCAGTACAGGTTGTCTTAAAGATCATTCTATAACTATTATACACTGTGAGCCATAAAAAACCGGGCCACTTTATGTTTAGCTATATCGCGGTCGGTATTTTAATTTTTTTTATAGTTTTTGTGTCGTTTGAAAGAACAATTAAATCTCTACGATTTACTTATTTACTTGCGCGGATGACATCATATCCGTTTCGCAGCATAATGTAAATAAAGTTGATGGTTGAAAATTTGAGTTAAAATTTTAAAATGTTGAGTTTTGAGGATAAAATTTTAATTAAAAATCTGCGGGAATGCAAAAATTATTCTTCTAGACGATTAATTAAGGAGTTTCCGAACAAGAATTGGAAAAGAAAAACATTAGATGACTTTCTGCGAAAGTTGAGAACTACCGGTTCAGTTGAACGCGCTGCGGGAAGTGGTCGGCCAAAATCGTCGCGAACTGAAGATAATATCGCCGCCGTCAATGAATTGGTTCAGAGCCAGGAAGACAAGCCTAAAACACATCTTTCAACCAGACAAATCGCGAGAGAGCTGAATCTTACACAAACGACGGTCAGACGCATTATTCATAACGATTTGGAACTGAAATGCTTAAAAAGACGACGGGCTCAGGAACTGACCACCGCTAATCGTCAATCTCGTTTGGTACGAGCTAGACAATTGCTGCAGCGTTTCTCAGTATCGGATGTCGGTTTCATTTTCTTCACTGATGAAAAGTTATTTACAGTTGCTGCGCCGTCAAACACTCAAAACGATCGTCTTTATGTGCCTCGTTCAGTGTCAAAGAAACAGATTTCATCAGACCGTCTGTTGCGTACCAGGACAACATTCAGCAAGTCGCTCATGGTTTCCGTGGGAATTTCGAAACTCGGTCGCACAGAGCTTATATTCGTTGACCCGGGAGCCAAAATCAATGGCCAATATTATCGAGACGTGATGCTAGCACAACATTTGTTGCCACAAATGCGCCACATTGCTGGCGACATGTTCATTTTCCAACAAGATTCAGCTCCGGCGCATCGGGCTCGTGAAACAATTGAGTATCTGTTAGGGGACTGCGGGTATACCCGTACCCGCGGGTTTACCCGTACCCGACCCGTACCCGCGGGTCGGGTACGGGTCGGGTACGCATTTCACGGGTCGGGTCGGGTACGGGTAAGGTCATCACGGGTACGGGTATACCCGAATTTACCCGTGCCGACGTGAAGTTTTGGGGTTACAATATCACCTTTACATATAATAGAGAATATCGGCGCACAATGACCCTGACCCTGTCTGCAACGTACTATTAACAGTTACTTGGTGTTCTAGGTGACAGTATAGACCACGGAGAGAAAATGTACAATGTAATTGAGACAGCACAACAGTTGCATGTGACAGGTTCCATAAGTTGATTGCCTATTATTATTAATACTACAACTGCTGCTGCTGCTGCTACTACTACTACTACTGATGCTGTTGCTATTATTACTACTATTACTAGTACTACTACTACCACCACCAACACCACCACCACCACCACCACCACCACCACTACAACTGCTACGACTACTGCTACTGCTACTACAACTGCTACTGCTACTGCTATTATTACTACTACTACTACTACTACTACTACTACTACTACTACTACTACTACTACTACTACTACTACTACTACTACTACTACTACTACTACTACTACTACTACTAGGCCTACTACAACACTACTAGTACTACTACTACTACTACTATCATCATCATCATCAGCCTATTTATTATCATCACTACATGCTGAGTTGTAGGCCTATTGGCGTGGTAGGAATAGGGACTTTGGGAAGGCATGCTAATGAAGTGACGGGTATTGTACGGGTACGGGTATACCCGCGGGTACGGGTAGGGTCGGGTAGTAATTTTGAGTACGGGTCGGGTACGGGTACGGGTAGCGGTTCTGTGTTACGGGTACGGGTCGGGTATCAAAAATGCTGTACCCGCAGACCTCTAGTATCTGTCTCGCAATGCACCATACTTCATAGGGCCAGAGATGTGGCCACCCAATTCGCCTGACCTAAATCCTCTCGATTATTCCATCTGGTCCATTATGGAACAGCGCGTGTACCCACAGCGCATTCAGAACACTGATGAACTTCGGCAGTGTCTCGTATCCGTCTGGAACGATCTGGAACAACATCTTATTGACACTGCAATTGATCAGTGGCGACGTCGCTTGGCAAAATGTGTACGTGAAAAAGGAAGTCATTTTGAACACAAACTTTAAACAAATAAAGGCACTGAAGAATTGTTTGCATTTAAGTAGTAAAAAGGCAGCATTTATCGATTCTCACGTGTTTTTTAGTGTCTTCAGTTTCGCAAGACAAGTTTAGCATACATGTAGGACTAAATCGATAATGTTTATTTCTGCTCTTTAGAGTATTGATTCCTGTTTAAAATAATGCAACAAGTGTAAAAATCGATAAAGAAATGACAGAGATATAGCTAAACATAAAGTGGCCCGGTTTTTTATGGCTCACAGTGTACAACACACATGGAAGAGAGGAAGATGTAGGCCTACAGTCCCACGGTCCTTTGAGCTAAACCCGAGAGCCAGTCATAAGCATGAAGTGGCAGCGACTTCATTTTCTTAGTCTCGGCACACGACGACGGATGGCAAGTCCTCTTCTTCGCCGCCTGGTCTTCTCATGGACATTGTGCAGTAAGTATACATGTTTTACAGCTGTGTTCTATATATAGGAGACGCAAGTGGAGCAATCTTGGAAATGAATCCTGCACTGTCAGGGATTTCAACTCCCGACCTTCCAGTTGTAAGTCTAGTACGCTAACCACAGGCTATCGCGATGGTCTTGACTATTATTGCCCCTCTCTCTCTCTCTCTCTCTCTCTCTCTCTCTCTCTCTCTCTCTCTCGCTCTCGCTCTCTCTTTCCATCATTCTTCCACTCTGCATTTCACTCTCTCCTTCTATGTAGCACACATTCATGTCAGCTCCATATTGTGCATGTTCCTCTACTGGGCTGCTGTTTGTCAGCTTGTTTACCTAATAAACGAATATAGGCCTATACTACTATTATTCACACTCTCAATATATTAACTAATTTATCTTTCTTTTTTTCTCTGTTTCTCTGTCGTTCTTTATATCACTCTTTTTAAAGTAAAAGTAACTAATTAATACTGATGAGTTTGCATCGTTTCATTTTCTCGATACTGCGATTAGGCAATGTCATTTATAATTGCGTATATGAAAGAAAAAGCAATTGCTAAACCAGGAAGTTCCTCTTTCGTTTATTTAAGATTCGGCTTTTGCTATCATTTCCCTGTTCTTGTCGTTGTCTGTTTCTGGATTCTCTACATATGCGGTTTGTCTCACTGTCTGTCTCTATCTGGGTGTCGCTTTCTTCGTCCGACTGTCCGTCCGTCTGCTTGTCTGTCTGTCTGTCATGTCTGTAATCTGTCGGTTTGCCTAACTACAAGCCTACACCAAACCATATACATGTACATGTAGGTCCGTAAATACGAGCTAATGTTAAAAATTATACAGAAGCCAAGTGTCATGTTTGCTGAGCCAGAGGCGAAACTATGGGTTCCCAGGGCTTGCAACGGTGGAGGAAGCAGTCGATAATCGGGAAAAGGGAGTTAAGCTCAAAACAGGATAAAGTATGAATAGGCCCAGTGAGTCCATTTGACTAAGCTAGTCTTTCCAAAACTGTGTGGGTTGCGAAACCTTTTTGATATGAAATCTTTTTACAGTTTTAATCCATGAAATTTATATAATAAATTATTTAAAAATGAATTTTTACACGGAAGCCTTTTCTTCTCGGAGTCTGAATATGATGTAATAACACATGCATACAGAACTTTTATCCAATTTTCTCACAGATCCTTGTCTTCCCCTCACTGAACCCTTGGGTTCCGCGGAACACACTTTGGGTAACGCTGGATTAAAATGATGTGGGACCGAAATTTGAAGGACGCAACTTGACGGAACACTCACTATATTGCACTACATAATATTATTTTGAAACATGTTTTTCTTGTTAGTAGTTAGTAAGTATCGGGCCCTTATGACGTGCTTCTGTTATCGCCACGTTAACAGTTTTACCGCCGAGTGTCAATATCCAATGCCTGTGGTTTCAGGCGAATCGAAAGAAAACATCGGTCTGTTTATCTCAACATAGGTTCAACACGGAGTTCTACGTATATATACTGGGTTATAGTAAATATTATGTTAAGTCTGTTGGTCTCGATTTGCTCCATGTGACAGGGAAAGTTGAGGAAAATGGCAGAAAATAAGGAAACCTCTATGATAATCTTCTTTCCTTATCTATAGTGATTGTTTGATCTGACATAGTTTACTTTATTTCGTGTTACTTAGATATGTAATGTTTGCTTTGAAATCAGGATTTCATCTGAGCGAACGTTTGAATGGGAATCATGAACTCTACAAACACTTGAGGACTGATCGAGCGCTCACCGATGGTGTAAAGAAACGCCTACTCCCACTATTGAAAGAGAAACTTACCAAATATGATAAGAAAATGACTTCCTCGTTCCCCGATGGGACGTCGTGGTGAAGGGTATGATTTGGGCCTTGTAGCCGGAGGGTTGAAGGTTCAAATCTGTACCTCAAGCCATTGCGTAGCGACCCTGGACAAGTTGCTCACCCACAATTGTCTTTGAGGAAGTCAACAGGAAACCGCCCCATTCACCTCATCCCCGGGTGACATAAAAACCAATGGACCTGCCTTCGTGCTGAGAACTCATCAACATCACCAACGATGAGAAGAAACTGTCTTCTTCGCTTAAAGAGAAAACTTATAAGTGACGAGAAGTAGGCTAAAGAGAAAACTTTATTACAATGGATGATAAGAAATTACCTATCAAGCTTCAAACGTAAAACGTGCAAAGTAACGTCAAACGAGAAATTGACCAAACCTCCGTTTGGTATATAGTTAACGACCCACGAAAGAGACGAAAGTTGACAGAGAGATTCAACTACGAGGCTTACGTATTCATCCTAAGATCAACTGAAGTTAAAATAAAAACCTATTGATCGATCGATTCTTCAATGTGTCTATCCATTAAACATGTAAATCAGTCATCCATGGATGGATGGATGGATGGATGGATGGATGGATGGATGGATGGATGGATGGATGGATGGATGGATGGATATGGATGGATGGATGGATGGATGGATTGAGAATGGATGGATGGATGGATGGATGGATGGATGATTGGATTGGATGGATGGAAGGATGGATGGATGGATGGATGGATGGTTGGATGGATGGAAAGGATCGAGTGGATATATGGATGGAAGTATGGATGGATGGATGAATGGATGGATGGATGGAGTGGGTGAATGGATGGATGGATGGATGGATGGATGTATGGATGGATGGCTGGAAGCTGGAAGGATTGAATGAATGGATTGACCACACTTAGCTCCAGTATAACAGAGAATCATTTACTAACTGCATAAATACCAGTGCCATCAAAAGTTTTACATTACCTGGGTAAGCATTCTAAAACTTGTAAAATGTCCTAGCTCTCCAACCACAGTATGTCATAGAGCTTAGTACTGCAGCACTCAGGAGCTTCTATGCATGCATTCATCAGCCTCTAACATATATGCATGCATAAGCAGTATGCACTGGTATGTACATATCTGCCTCTTACAATAGAACAGCAGAGATGGGCACGATTAGTTGAATTGCTCATTGATCAGAATTAGAATTAGCTGCTGAATTTGTTAATCGATTAGATTCAGAATTAGCAAAATCTTGTAGCTAATCGACTAGAATTGGAATGAGCTGTTTATCTAAAAATGTCTAATCAATTAGCTAATTGATTAGTTACATTGCTAATCGATTATAATTAGAAACTGAAATTTGTTAATCGATTATAAGAATTATAATTAGCTTGATGGGAGGGGCAAGCCATGCTCCCAGTTGAAACATCCAAGCCCCAAAAATTTTTTACATAATCGATTAGAATCAGAATTAGCTGTTTGTCTAATTGATTAGCTAATCGATTAGAATCTAATAGATTAGTTACCTATCTCTGTAGAACAGTAATCTTGTGTAAATTAAGTGGCCAGTTATACAAGACCATGCCAGAGAAATCCCTCATAAGTAGGAAAAGAAACACACTCACAAATCAAGTAGGTAAACAATGGGTCAAAATCAGTTCTTGAATATTTAAATGCCTTGTTTTGTTAACTATCAAACTGCATGTCCTTATCTCAAGCTTTTGAATCTAGGTATACTTCTCTTTGAAATTTTATTACGATGCCCTGCAACGAATTTAACATGTCACCTCGGTGACGAACTTTGAAGTCATGTACGTCAATTATTACACATATGACCAAATCAAGCAATTTGCATTTTAAGCAGTTTTTTTGAAGATTTCATTGATGGTCGCCTCAATGACATGAATATTCAACAGTTTATGATACTTGTGCTAGGTACAGCGATTTAGGTTATGTCATAGCTAACTTAAAATTTAACTGACAAATCCCTAAAGTAGCTTTGACAAGACCTACATCCTTAAAACACTGTGACTGTTTTACTAATTGTGATAGAAACATGCTTTATTAAGTAATTCTAGACCAATCAAGTGCAGTATTAAACCAAGTTTTGATTTTCCAATTTAGTGAAGGTTTTCTCAGGCACAATCAAATAATAGCACTCCATCAGAGAAGCTTTTCAGGGGCAACACCAAATTACAGTATAGATTCATTAATGTGAAGACGATGTGGGACATGCCTTGTGATACAGCGTGTAAACCAGGCCATGCATAAGAAGGGACAAAGCCAATAATATTATTTGAGCTACACTGCAGTTCTTGTATGGTACATTAACCAATACATTATTAGCTTTGGGAACATTAACCAATACATTATTAGCTTTGGGAACATTAACCAATACATTATTAGCTTTGGGAACATTAACCAATGCATTATTAGCTTTGAAGACATTATCCAATACATTATTAGCTTTGAGAACATTAACCATACATTATTAGCTTTGGGGACATTATCCAATACATTATTAGCTTTGGGGACATATCCAATACATTATTAGCTTTGAGAACATTAACCATACATTATTAGCTTTGGGGACATTATCCAATACATTATTAGCTTTGGGGACATTATCCAATACATTATTAGCTTTGAGAACATTAACCATACATTATTAGCTTTGGGGACATTATCCAATACATTATTAGCTTTGGGGACATTATCCAATACATTATTAGCTTTGAGAACATTAACCATACATTATTAGCTTTGGGGACATTATCCAATACATTATTAGCTTTGGGGACATTATCCAATACATTATTAGCTTTGAGAACATTAACCAATGCATTATTAGCTTTGGGGACATTATCCAATACATTATTAGCTTTGAGAACATTAACCAATGCATTATTAGCTTTGGGGACATTATCCAATACATTATTAGCTTTGAGAACATTAACCAATGCATTATTAGCTTTGGGGACATTATCCAATACATTATTAGCTTTGAGAACATTAACCAATGCATTATTAGCTTTGGGGACATTATCCAATACATTATTAGCTTTGGGGACATTAACCATACATTATTAACTTTGGGGACATTATCCAATACATTATTAGCTTTGGGGACATTATCCAATACATTATTAGCTTTGGGGACATTATCCAATACATTATTAGCTTTGAGAACATTAACCATACATTATTAGCTTTGGGGACATTATCCAATACATTATTAGCTTTGGGGACATTATCCAATACATTATTAGCTTTGAGAACATTAACCAATGCATTATTAGCTTTGGGGACATTATCCAATACATTATTAGCTTTGAGAACATTAACCAATGCATTATTAGCTTTGGGGACATTATCCAATACATTATTAGCTTTGAGAACATTAACCAATGCATTATTAGCTTTGGGGACATTATCCAATACATTATTAGCTTTGAGAACATTAACCAATGCATTATTAGCTTTGGGGACATTATCCAATACATTATTAGCTTTGGGGACATTAACCATACATTATTAGCTTTGGGGACATTATCCAATACATTATTAGCTTTGGGGACATTATCCAATACATTATTAGCTTTGGGGACATAATCCAATACATTATTAGCTTTGGGGACATTATCCAATACATTATTAGCTTTGAGGACATTAACCATACATTATTAGCTTTGGGGACATTATCCAATACATTATTAGCTTTGAGAACATTAACCAATGCATTATTAGCTTTGGGGACATTATCCAATACATTATTAGCTTTGAGAACATTAACCAATACATTATTAGCTTTGGGAACATTATCCAATACATTATTAGCTTTGGGGACATTATCCAATACATTATTAGCTTTGAGAACATTAACCATACATTATTAGCTTTGGGGACATTATCCAATACATTATTAGCTTTGGGGACATTATCCAATACATTATTAGCTTTGAGAACATTAACCAATACATTATTAGCTTTGGGGACATTATCCAATACATTATTAGCTTTGAGAACATTAACCATACATTATTAGCTTTGGGAACATTAACCAAAACATTATTAGCTTTGAGAACATTAACCAAACATTATTAGCTTTGGGAACATTAACCATACATTATTAGCTTTGGGGACATTATCCAATACATTATTAGCTTTGAGAACATTAACCATACATTATTAGCTTTGGGGACATTATCCAATACATTATTAGCTTTGAGAACATTAACCAATACATTATTAGCTTTGGGGACATTATCCAATACATTATTAGCTTTGAGAACATTAACCAATGCATTATTAGCTTTGGGAACATTAACCAAAACATTATTAGCTTTGAGAACATTAACCAAACATTATTAGCTTTGGGAACATTAACCATACATTATTAGCTTTGGGGACATTATCCAATACATTATTAGCTTTGGGGACATTAACCAATACATTATTAGCTTTGAGAACATTAACCATACATTATTAGCTTTGGGAACATTAACCAATACATTATTAGCTTTGGGAACATTAACCATACATTATTAGCTTTGGGGACATTATCCAATACATTATTAGCTTTGGGGACATTAACCAATACATTATTAGCTTTGAGAACATTAACCAAACATTATTAGCTTTGGGAACATTAACCATACATTATTAGCTTTGGGGACATTATCCAATACATTATTAGCTTTGGGGACATTAACCAATACATTATTAGCTTTGAGAACATTAACCAATGCATTATTAGCTTTGGGGACATTATCCAATACATTATCCAATACATTATTAGCTTTGAACATTAACCAATACATTATTAGCTTTGGGAACATTAACCAAAACATTATTAGCTTTGGGAACATTAACCAATACATTATTAGCTTTGGGAACATTAACCAATACATAATACATTATTAGCTTTGGGAACATTAACCAATACATTATTAGCTTTGGGAACAACACGACTTCGCATTAAGCAGATTGGCACGTCAACCTGGAGCAAGTAAAACAAGTCCGTACTGTACCACCAACGGGTCTCCAACCACTAACAGACTGAAAGCCATAAAGGACTCAGAAATGCTGCTACAGAACACTAGTCATGGTTTAAGTTAGAAAGAATTCCACTTCAGCAGCATTTTAGATTCTATCTTGGTCCAACTCGAGGTAATTATGCTGTCTGCATTTAAACGACACCATTATCTGATGACCAGGCATCAATCAATGGCTCTGGGAAATTGCCTGCACAGACTTCCTCAAGGCCATTCTTATACCTTATGCAGCCAGCTTTACAGCGAGTTTCCGATTGACAGACATTGAAAACGTATACTGTAGACTTGCAGATCTAATTATTCCTTGAAAATTCATCATCCATCGAGAAACAAAATGGACCAAATTAATTAAATTATCAACAAGAATACACAATTTAAAACATTGCCTTACAACAAAATAATAGAACTTTGGGAAAATACAAAAAATTTCCATTACCCACAACTGATCTTATGAGTCACTTAATATCAAGCAGATAAGCACAAGCAATCACCTAAAAGGGCTTTGATCCAAAATCTATGCAGGTGTGTTTACTATGCAGTTTATGGCCACCACACATTATCTTAATTACTTTTTTATTTTAATAACATTATTTTTAATGACTTTAGCCAAATGATTCATTACAAATATACACCATCTGTTATTTAGCAGCTGTAACAGTAGATACCCTTGACGTCCTGACTGTAAATTGGACGACAGAATTAAATAGCTGATTAAAAAATAAACATAAGATAACTGAATTCCTATTTATAATGCAATAGTTCACATAAAGCACCTACCCTATCAAGTGGCTGGCACGGTCTCTGTCACCCTCAGCCCATTAATCCACCGACCCCACAACCTGAACTTGCTAACCCCATGTTGCCCTCCTGATTTTTTCTCAGTTTTGCCGACGGCTTCATTTGACCTATTTGGGAATCTATGAGCCAGAGCTCATCTCCAATATTCATGGTCTAGTGCGCCCGGTCTTTGAAGGCTCTGCCTGGCAATGCCATGGCGCAGATTGACATCCCATCCGGACTGCCTGTCATCATTGTCGTAATTATCATTCTCATAATCATCATCATCATCATGCTCATCATGATCCAGGCAACAGACAACAGCGCTGCCAGCAGCAGTACCACCACCACCAGCAGCTTCTCCATCAGCATCAATTGTGATGCGGATCAATAGCCGCTTGATGGGAGGGGCAAGCCATGCTCCCAGTCGAAACATCCAAGCCCCAAATGCCGGGAGGACCCTCGCCCTGACGCTACACATATACACGCTCAAAGCTCGATGGAATATTTTAATTTATTTGGTGCCCATTCCAATCGGCCGTCAGCCCGCGTTTATGTTTCACGCTGGCAACATTCCCAAAAATGAGTTCTGTTTAAAAAAATGTTTCAATACGGCTTTCCAGAGCAGATTCTCGACGCAACATCAACGAGAATGTTGGAGGTACAGACCTGGAGCGACCTCAGACGATCGGCCATTGTTCGAAGAAGAGTCCTTTTTAGTCGACGATGGCGAACTTAGCGAAGGCGCCAATTACACGATATTATTAAAACGCAACGGTCTCCAATCGCTCTCGATTGAAGCGCTCGACGGTCTGCTACAAGACGCTGCAAAGGCTCAGTCCGTCTCTGTCTGTCGCTTTCTGTGTCTGCGTCCGCCTGTCTCTCCTCAGCAGCCGCTTACAGATGCTTGCGTCGGATGACGATGATGATGGTGGTGTACGCTCGTTGGCTCAACGACACCGCCTACATACTGGTACCCTAGCGGGTCAACTGGGCCGGATGACAATTCGGCTAGTAAAGCAGGCAACCAGCGCAAATCACTGTCAGTCCAAATGTTTGTGTGCATGTCTGTCTAGGATGTCGTCTGCGTCGTTTTGTCGTATGCGTGCCTCCGTCTGCGTGCGCTTCTGTGTCATCGTCCTCGTAAAATATGACGCACGCAGTGACGTCTACCTATTGTCGTAGTTTCGTACGTTCGTCGTTTCGCTGACGCCAGCGCCGAACTTACCTTTGACCTGACCCCATTGGACTCTACCAATGAGTAGCTGGAATAATATTTACTGCTCTTCGACTATCCACCATAAACTTTACAAGCTTGATTAAATTTTTTTATTTCTGCATGAGTGGAGGAGGGGGCTGATGTTGCCAACCGCAAAAAGCTGTCTCCAATTTTGGACAAACCCTGGATATACAAACCTTAGCGCAAAGCAATTTATATTGCGCAATGCCTCCATTACAATTCATCAACTATGTTTTTCACTAAAATCTTAATTCCAAGTAATCTTTTATGAGCATCTGTGATTGGTGCAGTACTACACACCACCTGTAGATTGTAACAATTCAACTGTTAAATTACAAATGTGTAATGTATATTTCTAGGGATACCCTTGCCCAAAACATCTCGTGTTAAGAGTTTTTGAACAACCCTCTTCATTAACATTGAATTAGTGCCAAAATTGATTCCCTTTGACATCATCATACTTTCAAGACTGAATTTGTTTTAACTCAGACAGTCAGACTGCAAGGGCAAAATAAACAAAAATTTAGTTCTGTAACTGGCTCCAACATGACTTTTGAGTAAGATTTTATGCTAAACACTGCACCAATAAGACTACTGCATCATATACATGTACTGGGCATTTTCCATCGACTGTAAAAGGGAAACTTTGCCTAAGCAACCCTTATACTTTGGCTTGAATTGAATTCAGACAAATTCTACCAGTTCAACACCTGTCCAACACAGGTAATTCTAGAAATATGTTTTGGTCAGGCAGTAGTAAGTTACTACTGCCAGACCAAAAACATATTTCTAGTAACAAACACCAAAAAGTTTTCCACATTCACAATGGATATTTATGCATCAATTGTAAATCTACTCTGACACAGAGAAAACATTTCCTAGAAAAACAGTTTTCAAAGATGAAACAAAATTTTCCGATACAGTTTTTCTTATGCTGTCTCTATTGTGCGCGATGTTTCTTAAATTTTTTAAACTTCTTTTTCTCTTCTTTCCTTTCATAGCTCACTTCTTCTGCCAGTATTTTTCGCTTTTGGTCAGGTCTAAAGAAACAAAACAGTATCAGAGAGCTAATGTCAAAATGTGGTGTGCTTGAAGGAAAGAATCAAGGTTCAAAATTTAATTCTACCTGGAAATCATATACCAGATGCAGTTATAGAGTTTGAAAGCAATATTCTAACTATAAATTGCCTCAAAGACTGCATAAGACAATAAAAATCTAGCTTTTCTCAAGTCACATTGTTTAGTTGACACATTTTCAAAAACACGTTAGTTACTAATATGATATACGATACATAAAAAAATTCAACTATTGCCAACACATATAAAAAATGACCTACAGGAAACAAATGGAGAGCCACTGCATTTTATTTTGTAGTACTATTGACTAATTTAACACTTTAATGACGAGCTGCATTGGTTTCCCAGTCACTTTTAGTACAACTCTCGTCGTTAAAGGGTTAAAGCACTCCTAGAAGAAATATATCAGCCCTGTAGTCCAGCAGTGCTTTGACAAACGGCTAATTCGCATTTTTCTTGGTTGCTATGACAACTATACAATGACTACTTGTGGCATTTACAAAGAGCCTGAACAGCACCTGGTTGGTACGCTGAGGATGGAAGGAATTCCTCCATGTGACAACGCCTTCTTCCAGTCATCCTCTCTAGTTTTAATGGCAAATCCTTTGGCAGCAAGGGCCTGGTATACAACAGACAAGAAATACGGTTGAACAATTTACCTCAAAATAACAACGGTCTCATAGCACGTCTTGACTCTTGACAATAATACGAGGAATTTTTAGGAAGAATGCTGTACTCCTGTTGATTTTGTATTTGTCCTATGATCTTTGTACACTGGAGCGAGGCTCTTCTGCAACCGGTTAAATAAATATTCGTACTTTTTTACTCACTTAAATAATCTAGAGCCAGACTGCTAGCTGACAGAGCAGTAATGGAGGTAAACATTATCCGGTCACTACTGATCTAAGGGTTCAAATCTTGGCATGCTAATGTTTTGACAATACCTCCCTATAATTCACTTCAATACAGAGTTTAGAAAACTTCAGTTCAAAGAACATTTACCCCAGAACCTAACATCTAGTTTGCATTTAGTTCATATGCACAACAAATGTACCAATACCAAGAACCCCGTCAGCGTTCATTGTCAGAGGCAGTCTTGATGAGGCAACAACTTGATTTGCGGTCCAGAAGCAACAAGGGCTCTCCAAAGTCAAAACCAGAATAGTATATTTAAATATTGTAAATATAATCACAGCTTTGAACAGCACCTATTCAAAAAACACTCCTCAAAGACGCTACTGACCTAACATTTCAAAACCAGTCCAGCAGAATGGTTTTAGTACAAGAGTACCAGCTGAAATCATCTACTATGGCCAACATGGAATTGGCTAGAGAAGATGACATAGGGACATACCAGAAGCTGCTGTTGCTCTGTCAGAGGCTCCTCTTGTTTATCCTGCAGCTCCGGGTTAACTTCATCTTTTTCGTCTTCAGTGTCGTCCATCTTTTCGGTTTCTTCATGATTTTGAATGGAACGCAGACACTTTGAAAAATAACAGAACATTACACAAATTCAGTGTTGTGTGGTTTTCTGAGGTAAAATGCTAAAGCACAATTCATCTTAAGAAATAAACCTAAGTAATGCTGATCTAATAAATTATTCAGCCCTGTTACCGTAATAGAAAATGCATAATTGAATGACTGCTTTAAGTGAAGTTGTAGTCCAAGTGGTAAAGCAGATGAAATTTAGTCATCACTGAAATCAACCTTATCGAGTATCTTCGATGATTCTATGTTATCCACAACCGACATTTTAAAATGCTATCATGAATTACTTATAGGTACATCGGTGGCCCTACCCTTTTGGGCTTCCCATGGTCCCTTTTGGGCTTCCCATTTTGTATCCATTAGAACCATCTTGCATCTTAACTTGATATGTTCTGATTTATTATTAATTTGACTAATGCATTTCCTCTTATCACTCTGTTACTATGTTATGTTCTATTGTAATCAATAAGATAAACTGATTGATTTCAAGATCTAAACACAATAATATAGACAATTAGAAAAGCCTCAAAAGTTCAGATAAATGAAATGTGACTAAAAATTACAAGTCAACTGTTACCTCTAGTAGTACTTTTATCGACTGATTGAAGTAATCAATGATCTGGCTTTCTTTGCCTTCCTTCAATCCTTCCCCATCCTTGAACAAATCTGTCTCCATTACTAAATCCGTTGCTGATTTACCTTGTAAACCAATTCCCATCAGAACTTTCTGTTAATAGGAAATTTATAACCTTTATATAATAAAATCAAAACAGATTATAAAACTGAAAATAGAATAATTCACATTTTTTATGTTATCTGCCCACTGCCTTTGGAACAATGGACACAATTAATTTTGCCTGGGTTGATTTAATCCGTGAGGTTGGACAGTGCTTCTTGACCATCTCTAGAGAGTTACGTGAGGTCAGTTTCTTTCTCTAGCGCCTCGCCATCTGTGTCCAGTGTTATAATGCCACAGCATTTCGAAACGTGTTCACCGATGTTGCAGAGGACGAAGCCTGACCTTCCAGATACCCATAACAGCTCCTACAGTAATTTTTTATTCCTAAGGATTACATTTTGTTCAGGTAGAAAAAAAATCATAGCAACAAGTGATAATTAATGAAGCTGTTGCACCTTTTAGATCAGTAACACAACCACAGTCCACATCTTCTTAAAAGGCTAAGTAACAGATAGATACATCTTGCAACTTCTGTTGTGTTTTGATCTACATTTGCAAGTGGTGAAAAGGTGCTACATAAACTTCTACACACTGCATATGCCTGCCTTGCAGTAATTTGTAAACAGTAGTCTTATTCTTTGCCAGAACCATTCGACCCTTAAACCTAAATCATCATTTATAAGATGATCAGCATGACTCTACTGACCGACTGAGTGATCTTCAACGTTGTACTTAGTCGACCGACAAAGTAGATGCGACTGAGTCGCGCTACGAGGTCTTTAACGAGCAAATAATCAGCTTGCAGAGACGAATATTTCTCCAACCGTCTGAGGTCGTACGGACTAAATTCCCAACTGATTTGGTCCTTCGTGATCACTGAAAACATTCACGGCAAATAAATACATCACACTGTGCAAAGCACACAAGACAAATAACACACATTACAAAGACATCACTACAAATTATGGTTTATTACATCTGCATCAGTTTAGCTGTATTTATAAATTCTGATCGATTGATTTGTTGAAAAATGCACCTTACCAGTTTGGACCTAAGAATCATCATCCATCCACCTATCCATTCACCAATGTGCTGTTGAAGATTGAAAGCTAGATTAAGTTAATATTAATACAATCACTTCATGAACTTGTGCTCCAGGAGTCCAGGTAATGTAATATTTAAAACAAATGACAGTATCTAATGATACAAATTCCAGAAAAACTTCTCTAAACATGAAATATTGCTATATAGTATCCAATTAATACACAGCAACCACATGAAATACAGTGCATAAATAAACCAAAGTGAATAAAAGACCATAGCAGGTGCATGCATGCGTGTGATTGTGTATGTTTGCCAAAAACGCTGAGCAACTGTTTACAAAAACTGACCTTCCGTTGCATATAGCTTGACATGAGGCTGATCTAGAAGTTCATAGGCCAGTGCAGCTGACCAGTGACGAAAATGTAATGGTACAAGCTCAATCAGGCGCCTTCGGAAATCTAAACCAAAAATCAGTTTCATTTCACTGAAAAATGTAGGCCTACTGAGCTACCTCTCAAAAGCTTTCACGTTGTTAAAATTAAATTTATTCAAATACAAGACACCTGAATTAACAAAAGTGATGTAAATATAACCACACTTGAAGTTAATTATTGAATTAGAAAATATTAAAAAATTGTATGCGGCTATGCAACTGACAGATAGCAGATCTCACCGATCCATAAATCAGTCAACCAGTTATCTTCCTTTTTGTCAACGTCTACATCACTGTCGTCTTCATTTTCTTCTTTTTTATGTAGCACCTTAAGCATGATGCACGAGTGATCCCCAGTCATCTCATTCTGAAAGAATACAAAAACAAAAGACAGTGTCTGAATGTTTGCCACCAAGAATTTTGCGAATACATAGAAGATGTTGTACGTTTTACATGCAAAAAACACGGTGATCAACTGGTACAAGACAGAAAAAGAAAAGCAAAAGATAGAAGGATACAAACAGACAGAGACCAGCACAAAAACAGTTATGATCACGCACTGACAAACTTCCAGGAATTAAAAAAGGAGTCATCGTATATCTTGCCTATATTTAGAAATCACTAATTTTTACGAAGAATCTTAAGTTTAATACAATAAGTAGCGTATAACATAGACTATACGTCAATCAGCAAAAAAATTTAAGATCTGTTCATGAATTTATGAAAAAGCAGACAAAACAGACTTACTGAAACAGGATCTACATAAACTGGTGTCATGTCCAAGCGTTTGAAAAATCTACAAACAGCATAAGTTACACTAGTCAAATATTTAAGTAAATCTCACACCACACAACTGGAAGTGGCTTTGAAAATGACAATTTAAACCTTCCAACCTTTACACCAATAACATAACAAGGATGAAACACCAGTTAGAATATGATAAACTCATACAAACAATAACTCAATTATACACTTCAACATCGATAACTCAAAATTAAAAACTCTGCCCAAGTTGTCAGCAACCACCTACATTCAGCATGTTAGAAAATGAGCATAATGATTATTAGTTACGAAATGAAAAACTAACCAAAACTAACGTAGCTGGAATAAGTTAAAATACAACACTTATAACTACACTCAACATCACATAGATAATTATATGATTTTGTGTTTAACGGCATGTAGTTAAGAGTCCAGGTCTTGTCCAAAGCAGAACATCACACAGAGTTTGACTCAAGTAAATAATAACGAAATTGAACCTCAGGTCAGTCATTGACAATCCGTAGCTGACACCGAGGTAATCAAGCAGCTCAGGATGACGATATTCGACACGCAGAAGCGGCATCAAATCTTTCTCTGTCGTTGTACCATTAGCCTAAAATTAAAAAAGGAAACACTTATTTTAATTAATGTTATCTATAATTAATTATCATATACGCTAGCGCAGAGAGCACCTGAGTAGATATCTTGAAGGGGCACTATATAAATGTTGAATTACATTACATTTAGTTGATAAATATGTCTGCATGTACCTAGTAATTTAAATAGTACCTTCAAAGAACACTTAAAGAAAACACGAGCAAAGCAATACAAAGCCAATAGCCTTTAATAATTGCTTAGCCTAAATGATTGGGTAGCAGACTCCTAATGCATTTGCATATCACATCAAATCAAAGTAAAATTAACAATTAATTTTCAAGTTTATCTGGTTGTTTTATTCCTGTTGTCTTGCTTAATATCAGCCAAAGCATCTTTCAACAACATGACTCTGAGAACTAATTCCGATCACCTTAACTTGTAAACAGACCGTCAGTTTTTCCTGTAATGTTTGCAACATGTAATAAACCATAGCTGAACAAATATAATTAGCACAAAAGTAAATATTAGGTTCAAATACCTTCTTTAATGAAAGCATTATCAAATTTTCGTGAAGTGCGATGTAAAGCAAATAGATCTATACTTACACTTTTTATCAGCATCTTTTTCTCATTGACACTGTTGCGCATTTGAATCTCAGCATCACCCTCGAGCTTTCCTTCATAGTATTCCTGTAAGAGCTGCATACTTCTGGTTCCATAGCCTCTCTACACAAAAAGAAGATCAAATCCTTAAAAGTATAAAAAGAAACAACAATAAAAATATAATATAATTGGCCAAAGTGACTGCATGAAGAGGGATGGGCTTATCCTGATGTGCTGTTGAGTCTGGAATCTACAAACCTACTTCAGCCATCTGAAGCTGGGTACATTCAGTCTCAACACAGAGGAGTGCACGAGTCTTGAGAGTAGCCTCATTGGTGCTGCTTCAAACTATCGACTAACAGGTAAAGAATTACCTATTCTGTGTGCACCTGGTGGCTTAAGGGCTAGCCCGCCTAGCCGGATGTGTGCCATTTATTGATGCTTAGTACACAGACTCTAAAGATAATGCTTTGTCAACTTTGGATGGGAATCCACTGGTTGGGCCCCTCGTCTATACATGAGCCCGTCACTGGTGATGCTTCTAGTTTTCTGTGCATTCTGCTTACTAATGACATTAAACATCATACAGACTAGTGCAGTGAATACTGGTTTCTTGAACTGATGCCATCTAAATTCTAATTATAATTACTATCCTTTTAAATTGACAGTGACTTACTTCATAAAAGTCAGGGTGTCTTGCGATGCGAACAACTCTTGCACCAGACTTCCTGGCAAAGTCTCTTTCACCAAACTAACAGCAGTAAAGTAAACCAATCATCAGACTCATAAACGCAAACAACTGAAATGGTAGCAAACATGTATACAAAATGTAACAAGTACACAAGCTTAAAAGTTAAGAGAAATGTCATAAAAGCATGATGTCGAATGACACAGTAGTAGATTGGTTGAGTGCATGCCTTTAATGTATGCAGCTTCAGGCCTTTCCTCACTGTGTGGGGACCATGGGCAGATAAGTCAATAGTTACTCTACACAGAATTTATAAAAAAAAATAAGAAGAGATACAAATACTTTTGACAAGTTACAATTTACACCATTTTCATGTAATCCTTCATCAATGTCCCTAAAATACATTTCACTTTGACATCACAGTAGCAACATTATCATCAGTTACCATGCTAAACAGCTGTACCAGTCGCATCCTAAGGACAGAAGTAATAAACCATACCTGTTCATCAATGGTCCATGGAATTAGGTCACCACCAGAACGAATTCCACGACGCAGAATGTTTGCAATGGAATCCTTTGCAATTTTACCTTCAAGTGACACCTGTGTTTTAACCAGAAAAGTATATTAGAAATATTGTAACTTTCTGAAAACTAACACTTTCAAATTCCTAACTGATTCTGAGTGGACAATGTGAATAGGAACACTGCAAGTGAATTGCGTTAAAATTGCATGTTGGGTTAAAATTGAGTAATGTATGTAGTACGCATACATGCTAGCACCTTTTCAGTACATCAAAAAAGCAATCACATTTGACTAATATGAAACTTGAGTTTACCAGACATATGGTTTCCTAAAATCCGGTCCAGGAATAACATTTAAATATAAAAACAAACTCCAAGTTTATTATTTAACATAATTCACACAAAATTTCACACAGACATTAATGTTGTTCTTCAGAAATGAATCTATCATCTGCGCACCTGAATGGCACAAAGGATCTGTGTCCTAGAGAGCTTAGCAGGACTTGCATCTGGACCAAGAAGACAGAACAGGTGGTGGTCTGGGGCATCAGACAACATCTGCAGATCATCTGGGGAATGCTAAACACAGAAAACCAGTTATATTTATTAGAAGACATGTATCAATAAACTGCTAACAAATGCAAACATGTTTATTTGAGCATTTAAATACCAATGTGTAATCTTAAAATCTAGATATGAAATCTACTGCCATAATTATCGAACCCCAGGGGCACGAACCAGGACTAAGCAGTTCTCAATTAAATGCTCAGGTCCACCACTTTGGGATTCTCTTCCTCCAAATTTAATAAATATATTACACATGGCTCAATTTAAAGCTCAATTGAAACATTATCTCTTGAATATATAAAAAGAATAGAATGACTCGATAGATTGTACCTTAGTTAAGATTGTTTATAATGTACTACTGTGAACATTATAATCTGTTTTGTTTTGATTTTGTTTGTTTGTTTTAAATCTTGTACTGCAATGTTTTGTTAATTTTAGTTGTTTGGCTATGATTTAGCCCTAAAATTGTTATTTAAGTTGAATCTTCTATAACTATATGATCATAAAAATCGTCTTGCCATCAGTAAATGTAATATGGAAAAGGGGCAGCCCTGCAATAGCGGATTATTTTATCCTTTAGGGCTGTCCTGTTGACGGCATCAGCAGATTAACATTTTTTAAAATGACTGATTGTTAATTAATTGTGCTGTTGTTGATTCAATAAACGGCTGATTGAAAAATTAATTGAAATTGAAATTCAAAACTATGTACAAGGCCAAATGGAACAATGCAGACTTGCAGACTCATTTGTGTGTTAAGGTTGGAATCAACACATGCTGTACAAACCTGACGATTGTTGAGCCAAGTGCATCTATTGTCTATCTATCTTAAGAACTATTTTCTTATGAATTTGTCATAAGAAAACTTAAGAGGGTTGTTGTCAAGTTCGCAAAATAGAAAGCCTGTTAAATGTCTACTGGTAAACATAGTCAAAGTAAAATGAACGGACAGAATACTCATAGAATTAAGAATTAACAGGTAGAATACTGATAATAGAATCAAGAGTTGGATGAGCAAAATTGAATGATAGGTTCGCTGATTTAAATGCAATACTTTCTAAACACTGAGACCAATTCAGAACTGGACTCTTACTTTGATGGGAAACCAGTGCAGTGTTTGCAGAGTGGACGCAATGACACTAGCACAACAGCCATGCCATCTGAATAAACTCTAAGCTCTACTGCTCTAATACCTTATATTCTGATGCCGCAAAGATTGACACCAGCTGCTGCAGGAATTCCTCTGAGTCGGGACTGTATGAGAACAGTGCATCACGATCCACGTAATGCAGATGACAACGATTTGGCGCAGGACAGCTGTTGGAAACCAACGGAGATTTGCTGATGTTGAGGCAAAGCAGATTGAAAAGCCACTTTTCCACTGGATCCCCGTTGGCATAACGGATCGAATCAGTCAACGTCACCTCATACAGAGTTCGACCAGCTACACAACAAGCAATGTTAATTAAGAGACGTCAACTGTTATTACAACGTAAGCTTTAAGACACTAGCATGCTGATTAAGTAAAGAATGGCAAGATGAAGGCAGGTATGTTATAAGATCAAGATCACAGAGGCAACATAATGTAATGTAACAAACAATTGCATAGCTCCCATAATATGGCCTCTCAAAACAATAGTCTCATGCCGAGTAGTAAGGTACATGAAGTATGGATATTTACAATAAAAAAGCCAGGATTGCACTGAAATGGTTTGCGGAACTCTGTTTATATAAAATAAAAACTGAATAACCAGTTCAGTTTCAAGATCAATAATCTGAATTTTGGTGCCAACGAACATACAGGATTAGACAACAAAAGTATTAAAACAGGCCCCATAATAATATATGGATTGCAAAAACATTTCTTTGTGACAGTCACGGTATAGACTAGCCCTAATCCAGATTAGAGCAACTGGACTTTGACCATGAATTAGCTCTTAATCCAATTTGTTAATCCAACTAACACAAATTTTACCCAATATCCACATATTTTTCAAATAGTATCGATTACTTCACAACTCTGATTCAAGAACTTCACATTTAATATCACACTTTAACAGGAAAGTCAGAATGACTACTTACACAGGAGTGGTGGGCCGCCACGCTTAATTGCTTTCAGTGAATCGGTTATTTTGTTTAAATCAATGCCAACTCCAACTTTTGAATTCGTTCGAAGATCTTGTATCAGTTTTTGAGACAGCAGTCGTCCAGTTCCCTCATACCTGGAATTATATAATAATAATAATCTTTTCTTTATTAAGTGCCTGACAAACGCACTGCGCTGTACATTTACATGTTATGCAATTTAAATCTTAACTACTAACAGAACAGACAGCCTGCAATACAACGGCGCTAATAGCAACCTACAAAGCATATCTGCCCTACGGGGCTTGAACTCGGTACCTCTCGCTCTCCATGCCAGCGTGTTATCCAATGCGCCATCATTAAAACAAATTTAGAATAAGTGTTTGGGAATGCTCCTTCTCATAAGTCAATGAATGTGCTTTGTCCCCTAAGAAATGTTACTGTTTAGTACACTGAAGTCACCTTATAGCAAACTTTACTATAACGAGAATACTGATATATTGCAGTAAATTACAGTGATCCAAAATTTAGTTCAGCTTCAGAAAATTGCCCATTTATAACACAAATTTGAGATATGTCAGTCGACATGGCTACAAAGAGACATTGTTAGAACAAGTTTCTGCTGTAACAAGTGGGGTAACTTAAGGTATTAGACTTCAGTTCTTGAAATATAAGAAACTGATTTAAATTAGAAGATCCAGCATATTACAATCTTCACTGTAATGACTCTTCTTTGTCTTAAATATGCAACCATCACTGTGGCATAGTGTAATGCTGAAGCAGAAACAAATGTCAAACCACATCTTAAAGATGAGTTCAAGTACGAGTATTAGTCTACTACCATGTCTTAATGGTGAAATCAGCTATGGGTAGCTTAGTTAATTAGCATCTCTACTCTTGTTGTGCCTCGCCTGGTTTTGAACACCTTTGACTAGATATCTATCTTGAAGGGGAACTAAAATAAAATAAAATAAAGGTACTGCACTACAAATTAGTTACAGGCAGTTTAGTTCATTAACTAAAGGGCCGTTCTAGCTCAACTTAACTACCGGTAATGCCCCTCAACCGACCATCTCAGAATTTGCTGAAATTTAAACTGCCTGTTGCAAGAAGTATTAAAAAAAATGCCAACTATTTTTCTGCAGCTCCAATACAGTCCAGCCATTAATTTTACACTGTTTAACCTAACAGCTATAGACCAATTAACCTATTAGCTACCAGCAACTGATTTAGATAAGGCTAATCAAAATCCGGTCAAGTTACCCGTCCACTGTTGATGACATGAACACAAGGTATGGTCCAAGAAGTTTCTTGAGCAGAGGCATTGGAATAGCAGCTGCCTCGTCGATGCAAACCAGCTGAGCATGTGCCAACTCCGCATTTCGGTCCGGTTCAATGTACTAACAAAGAAGAAAGATAAAATCCTCAACAACTCAATCAAAGCAGTAAAAGAACTGTGATGAAACACAACAGAAATTATTTTATTCATAGTTTGCAGTTTCATTCTCTTCCATTCCTGGCAGTCGATTTCTCCGCTGTGCAAGGTTGTCTTGCTGACACACACTTTCATGGCCCAGCATAGACGTTTAGCCGATCGTTTGGGAAGAAGTCACCTTGCAACTTGCGACTTGAGCTGCTTGGTCTTTCTTTGCCTCATTTCCTTAAGTGCTTTACAGTCATTGTATTCGATCATGGTTTTGTTTTGCCACATCTGGAGAGCCTCTGATTTGTTTCTCAGGAAGTGGCACTATATAAATTTGCAATTACCATTACGATGACAATGAGTCATTCATGAAGAAATCAAAAGTCACATAATACCTTGATCATTTGCCGGTGTCCCCTGAATATATTGATTGTCACGGTTGCCTTGTTGTGATCGGCTTTTGTAGATATCACTCTTTCATAGTCTGTGTGCTCCTAAACACAAACACATTTACAAAATCAAATGCCACAACAAATCAGACTTACTGATTTGTAACTGACATTTAAATCTCTTCAAAAAAATAATTATGACAATTTATATGGCGACGTAACACAGCCATGCTATGCTGTTACAAGGGCACTTATTCCAGTTTTCAAATAACTCTGAATAAAAACAAACATGCATCTACATCTCAGATTCAATTTTCATAAACTTTCATGCAAAACTAATTGCTTCCATGTGCAAAACTAATGGCATCCACATATTAAAAATTTCTTTAATTTTGTGATCATAACCCTGCAATTTAAACTGGCTATATTGCAAGTGCTCACAATCAACTGCATATCAATGAAAAATGCCAAGCTTTAATCAGTACAGAATATAACAATATAAAGCAAATCCATGAGAAAAAAATAACTTTAATACGACTTCATATCCAAGCAATTAAGCAAAGAAAATGAATATAATACCTCATATTTGAGTTCTTTGAGACCTTTGCAGATGAATTCAAACAAAGTTGTCAAGTTTTCTGGACTTGGAGATGTAACAAAGATATTCGAATACCTTAAAGAAATGATAAAACGGGTTTACAATAATGGTCTCAACTGTCACATGTTTAATTGTAGCAGACAATGACTCCAGCACACGTCTACATAGTAAAAGAATCATCTCCAATTCGCCATATTATAACTACTCAAGCATTTAAGTGGATGCATGTGTGTATATGTATGTATGAGTGTAGGTACATATGTATGCATGCATAATGTGTGCACACATGCATGCGTACATACAATACATAAAGGATGCTTTTGTACCAGAAGAAATTCTCAGATGACAGTCTCATACACGAATAAAGACTCTTCCAATGAAAGCACTCCCAATCACAGTTGGCATCTGATAAATACTCAAAGGTCTCTGGTCTTTGCACTGAAAACGTAGAATGATACCAAGCCGAAAGTAGTCCCCTTAATGACAACAGCGTCAGGTGCAAAACTAATTAAGATAACACCTTTGCTTTGTTTAACTAAAAGAACTGCAGGAAACGAACCCAAATGCTACAGCAGCTGCCATGGCCAAGCCAAGCGCGGCCGACTTTCCTCGTCCTCTGGCTGCTTTCATTACAACGGTCGTCGACAGAGACTTGTCAACAATTGCATCAATGAACGTGAGAATTCCCTTGGCCTGAAAAATACAGCAGTACAAATAAGTCTGTTAATTACTGAACATTCACAACCTAATCACATTTTTAAACTAACAATAAGAATTCAATTTGTTATATTTGTAAACAATTAGTAAATTCTGAGTATTACGTATATGTAAGCATACAACTGAGTGCCTCTGAGTAAGGGTGCTCAATAAAACAATGAATGTGTTTGAAACTTTGCAAATATATAGAATAAATAGAATCTTAAAATGTAACAAACAGAAAAGATGTGCAACTGTAGAAAAAACTGATGAGCTTAAATTTGCACAAAATGCAAAATAGTATTTCCTGACCTGGTCAAGCGTGACACAGCATTTGACAAGAGATCCAGCCAGCTGAGTGTCTTTATCCTCCATTAGGTCCTTCTTCAATTTCTTCAACTGCAGCTCCTCTTCAGTAAATCTATTGTCCTATATTGCATTAACAATTCAACTTCATATTACTTTTCAAAGGTTGCCTCATCCTAAATTACTTATTCTCATCAGTTCAGCAGAATAAACATTCATTACTAACACTCAGGCAGTGTGCTATACTAGTTGAGCTTAAAACATTCACCTGCATTGCATGACTGTTTTAAGGTACAAAATGTGCTTCAAACAAAAATTATGCTTGAATATACACTAGAAGTGCAAATTATGGGGCATTCGGGGAACTCCACACATTAATTGAGAATTATCTTCTATTGGAGTTAAAGTTTCTAAACTGACAGCATATATATACTATTTATGATATAACTGCTGCATAATTAAATCTGTTGGAAGTAGAGCTGTACTGATATCGCTTTTTGCCGATTATGCCGATACCGCATATAGCCGATTATTAAATTGCCGATACCGATACAGCGTATAGCCGATTATTTAACTGCCAATACCCATTATGATACCGAATATTTCATTATTTATTTAGTCAAAATGTTCGGTTCCGAAACATAAACCGGTAATCTATCGTCACAACTATAATAAGGGTGGACGTTTAAATGAAGTTGGGAAGTTGTTAACGATATGTTTTAATGCGTAAATAATAAGGGACGTAAAACTATGAAAATCGATGAAAAACTTCGAATATGCAATAATTCAAGTAAAATTATTAAATTAGAGCGCAATATTTTGACATCGGCACCGATTATTTCTGCCGATACCCGATTGTGCCGATTGTTGCAATAATTGGCCCGATTACGCGTATGGCCATTTAATCGGTACAGCTCTAGTTGGAGGCAATGACAACAGACCAAACCATTACTGCACATGATAAAATGGCAATTAACAAATGAAGCATACACAAAAAAAGTATTGGAAAATTTTACCCAAGATTTTTGAGGAACTGGAACAACATTTAGACAGCTGGATGAAAGTGGAAGGACTTCCAGGCGGTCATCGATTATAAGGCAGTTGGAACACGTCGCCAGCGACAAATGCAACCTGGAATAAAGCAAAAACTATAAATCAACAGAAACTATTTGAACTTGACGAACGACTTATACCATTCATGTATCACAACCAAATGGTGGGTGTCAATTTAAACATGTCATAAATACATCTTATACACAGATGTTTACTCATCAAAATTCAATATTCAACTAGCATTTTTGAATCAGAAACTAAGAAGAAGAGTAGTCCTTTAAGCTGAGAGGCAGTCATGAGTATGAAGTGTTAGCGACTTCATTTTCTTAGACTCGGCATATGACCGTGGGTGGCCAGTCATCTCCCTCGCCATTTCATCTTCCCACCGACAGTGTACAGTCAGTGTACTCATTACAGCCGAGTTGGCTAGGTGGTGCATGCGGAACAGAAATCTCGAACCAAATCTCTGCCCTGGCATGGATTTGAACCCCGACCTCTTGATTGACATTCCAGTGTGCTAACCACTACACTATCGAGCAGACGAGCACCCCAACTAAAACACTTCTTATTTTACACAAAAGGCCAATGTTGTATGTCGTGAGAATGGACAAACATAGATCTTTAAAGACAGACCTACACATACAGCTTCTAATCCGTGATTTTATACTAGTGTAATCAAATAAAATCTTTTTCCTAATTCAACCTTCTAAAATTGATAAGAAATTAATAAAATTAATTAAAAAAATACATGCTCACCTTAATAAGAATATAGACAAACGCAAACTTTAGTAACAGTTAGTGTGCAGGTTCTCCACGAGTGTGATAGATCAAGCAAGCAAATAAATTATCATTAGAAACCCTGGACAGATAGAGTACAACTGAGTGTTAACCAACCTCTCATTGAATCTTCCAACAACATCCTGGCTAGCTTCTGTTCGGAAACGAGAGTGCACATCCTACAATCAATCAACTTTACACTCAATCAAACATTTTAGAAAAAACAACCAGTTCCGACTTCAATTAACTTTGTTTAGCTGTCAACGTGTGACAGACTTTTGTAAAAACATTTAAAGTGCATACTTAAATAAATTCTTATATGGTTACATACAAATGTGATGAAAAGACACAAATGGTCATTTGTTCAGCGGACATTGTAATTACGACAATTTCTAGAGCATCATCAGTAGCAAGCTACTTCTAGGATGCTTTACACAGTACACACGTACACAATGTCAACAGTCTACATCTTGGGTCTTCAAAAAGCCACTAAATCCTATTGATAGGTTAAATAATAATTCTAAAAAGACCTAACATAGATGAAGCATTAAGCAGCGGTTGTTTTACCATGGCCATTGTGTGAAGCTGTTGAATCGAAGTCAGCGTTCGAAGCAGAATGATCACCATTCCCCCACCAACAACTGTCTCAATCGTTCGAGCCAGTGTGTTTGGCGTCACGGCTTCAAAATCCTGCAAACAGCAAAGGCAATCACCAATTAAAGAACAGTATTTGATACATTAATATCACAAATTTTTCGCTATGTTACAATCAGACAGCTATTCAGATGTTGTTTCAATAGCACTGCTTGACTGATTAAATAAACAAATCTTTTCGCATTGCATGAGCAAAAACCTATTTTTGTATATGACAGTTGTCTGTTGCTGGATCCCTGGCTGCATAGGATAGATTTGTGTAGTCACCTAATCAGAGCCATCAATCAATTGCCTAAAAAAACCAAACAGTCAATTGCTTAGAGTAGTCAGCACCATCACCATCATAACCAATTCTTAATGCCAGCCATTGGCAGAAACAGCTGCAAACAAATCTTCATTCTTTTGGTTATTTAAGAAATCGTTTTCATGGTTATTCCATAATAAGTGCATAAATTATTTGAATATTATACAAGTGATACAGTAACAGCATACAATACATGAGAATTAAAAAAGAACAGAATTCAGATGATTAGGAAACCTGAAGAATGCCCATTCCATAAGTTTTGCCAAGGATCTTGTGGGTTTCTTTGTAGTAACAGTAGCGAAATTTTGCCTGTCGCAGGAACGTTTCAAAAGGATCATCCTCGTCCGCATCTTTCAGTCCCTGGGACACTATCTTCTGCCGCTTGACACGCCTCTTTGCTGCTTTGCTCTTATGCTTCTTCCTGAAAATTGAAAAATCAAATAATGCTTACATATTTTAATAAATTACCTGAACAAAAACATATAATGGAAGATAGTTGTAAGTCACTGATTTGAAATCCTATTTTCTATCAGCAGGCAGATAAGTAAACTTGTCATAACTGTTAGACAGATTTCAGATTTCTACAAAAAATACAATGCAACTATCACAAGCTGTAGCCACTACCCAAAAAGTACATATACTACATAATCATTGAAAATACAAAGAAACCACAACTTAAATTTAACAACAACAGATGCATCGAAGTTCTTATAAAGATTTGCTTCTTGAATAAGCAATTCATATAGCTTACCTTTCAAAAGCCAGTTCACTTTTGTAAGCCCAAAGTACATCAAGATCAGCCTGGGGCTTAACTTTCATCAGAATATTATGAAGTATTGGAATCTGAAACATATAATTCAGTTACTAGAGAAGCAAAGACAACCAAAATACCAATTATATTAAATCTGCATTATTTGCATATAGGTCCACATTTGTGGTAAAAGTATCTATTGAAAGGAAAGATATAGGAATTGCTCATTGACTACCACCTGCTTTGAGGAACCCTCCTGTTTCTCTTATCTCATGTTGCAAACAACGAAAGACCTCCTTCTTTCCAACTATCGGTGGTTTTGTAATGAACTTATAAATTAATGCATTCTAATATCTAGGCATTAAATATTAATATCAGTTAGTATCAGTTAATATTATATTAATATAAGATTACTGTATCAATAATTAAATACCTGATTAGTAATTATCATTCCAATTAGTAATTTCACTACATAAGCAGAGTCCAATCATTCTAGTTTAACTCTGTTCCTTTTTTTATACTAAACTGCTTTTACTTTCCCAAGGCTTGTTTACAGACTATAAATGGCCAAGGCATTTTTAGTACCATCTTCAGCTTCCTGATTCCATACCTGATTCACGCCTTTTTCACCAAGGATTACAAACATTGCTCGATGGTTAGTTGTGACACAATTCTCGATCAACGTCTTAATACGATGATCAATTTTCTTCCTTGAAGTTGCCATTTTTTGTTTTATATTTCTGGAATATCAAACAGTTCAGACTTGAGTGATGGCATAAATTGTTGACTCTATATTATATATTGCAAAAAGCAGGAACTACTCTGGATGAAAATTTTATAACACAAAGCACTTTTGGACCTACATGATGAGTTGACTGATAAGTTAGACTAACCTACAATATAGGTACCAGAAACTTAGTTACCTGTCAACCAGATGGACAATGTACAAATTGTACATAGATCCTTTTCAGAATCTATATTATAAGGCGAAGTCTGTTTACGTTGTCCTTCCGTTTGTTTGTTTGTTTGTCTGTTGTCTAAAGGCTCCGAAACGGAACGCTTTAGCGATTTACAAAATTTTACAAAACATTATATTACGCCACGTCTAGGTCAACGCAACTATTTTCAGCTCGCAATTTTATTTAAACGCCGATATATGGACATTTTGAATTTCCAACTTTTCAACGAGGCTATCTTATAATACCGGCCATAGTATGGCCATTTGTCCACGTCACACGGGCTAAATATGCAATCTTACGTCATACGGGCTTAATTTTCAAATCAGGCGCTTTCGTTAAAAGACGCGGGTCGCTCCGAAAAATTACAATCGCAATAACGGTCGAGCTTCGTCTACTATTATATTTAGCCCGGGAAACAAATAATAGGGCTATATAAGGTAGAGATAACCCGTGCGGTACTATTTTCAACTCATTATTATTTTGCTAAACGAGGCAGCAGCTGAGTCACAGGTAATAAAATTAAAATACACGGAAAAAAACTATTTTAACCTCTAAATATCATGCAGATATGTGGACATTTAAAATATTTGAAGCCCTTCAGCATATAGAGTAAGTAAGTAAGTAGCCTTTATTTGCAGCCGTTAAAAATTACGCGTTGGAAAAACCCGGGCAAAGCCGGGTAGAAACGTCTAGTATACTTATAAAAATCAATTTAATGTGCAAAATGCTCTCTACGTTTTAGGCGTGTACTGCATCGTCATGCAGATTGACAGAGTTCCTTTCATGCACACCAACAGAATGCATAAAAATCCTATTTTAAAGTTTTCAAAGTTGGAATAAACTTGCCATTCACGGGATACTATGAGTTTCCAGTTTAACCAAATAAAAGTTATTTCACAAATGTGTGTTCCTTCGTAAAGAATAACCTTTCCTCTCAGATTGCATGGTCTGACTTGATTGTAACATGAAATCAGAAAAACAAATATTTCCTTAATATCGCATAAAATCCGGCCAACTTTTTAATTGCAAACATCATTACGCAGGATATGTTTTCCAGCAACTCTTGATGGGAACCGCTACACAGAAGTCGATTTAGCAAACCAAACTCGCTATAACCAATAGGCGATATTGTGAGTTCATCATACTGCACGTTGAACTACGCCTACCCTCCAATCCCAGCCGATGATCCTTTATCCCGGGAAATTTCATAAAACCCAGTTGTCATAAATGCACTAGAATCCAGGAAAGAAATAATAAAACAAAATCAAGTCAAAGCATACATCAAATAAAAACAGACGTAAATAGACGATGGAGCCGACTCGAACTACACGCACGTGGCTAAAAGCATTGCGTTAGAAGCTGCATTCTGTAAAAACGTCCAAAAACTTTACTCATGCAGATTATCAATAATTCTTACAAATCTGGTAGCAAAATTCCGAGAATAAGAAGATCGCAGGCTTTTTATTCCGCTGAAACTGATTGTTTAATGCCTAAATAACTTTCCATTTGGCTATTTTTCTGAATTGGAACGAAGCACACAACATTGAAGAACTAGAAAAACGCTAAAATAAATCTTATATAGCGCTTTAACATTAAAACTACACTACAATTATTAGAAATTTATAGCGCGCTTCAACAAGACAAGTCTTACACGAAAGCGCGTTTGCTTTGTGTTCTTAGTCATAGTGTAATGAGAATAGATGAATTTTTTATTTTGATTTAAATTGGGTAACAGATGAACATTGACGGATTAGGTTACTTAGTCTAAATCATATAAACCATTTTAAAGTCAGAAGCGAGTTCACTAGAAAACCATTAGGCGTTCAAGCCAAAGGGTAACTTGCTCTTCTTCGACAGTCTCGATCTGTGTACTGTAGCGAAATTGAGTCTTTGGTACAGCAGAGGTGCAGACGACATCCGATTGCTACCAGTCGACGCCTGACTTCCGACGACGATTCCGATGGGAGACGAGAACGACACCGTCATCCACCCGTTTCCGAGCCTTGCCGGTGGGCGGCCTGCCGCGAGTTCCACGCCTGCCGGGGGACGAGGTACGATGGAAACGCAGCCGGGTCGAGACCGTCTGCTGGAGAGCATTGGCTTCGAGGACCCGAAGACAGTAGAGTCGAGCGACCGAAGGAGATTATCGGATCCTGCCGACCCGGAAGCGACGGATGATTCGACACTGATACCGAAGCTGCTGGAGGGGGTCGGTGGCCTGCTGAGATACAGACCGATGCAGATGAAACCGGGCCGGTTTGACGGGACAGGTACGCGGGAGTCGTTCCTGACCCAATTTGAGGTGTGTGCGATGCACAACTGGACCGCCTCGGACAAAGCTAGTCGACTTCATGCGGTGCTCGCTGGAGGAAGCCGCCACCCAGCTGCTGTG
>JACEVL010000062.1:4018609-4021109 GCA_020284085.1 Aporrectodea caliginosa
TATATGTGCAGGGCAATCGATTGGCACTCTCTAACCAACGGTCTGTCTGTCTGTTTGTTTGTGTCTGTCTGTTTGACTTCCTGTGTTGGTCTATGCATCTGTATGTGTTCGTCTGTTCGCGTATGTCTATATGTCTGCGTGTCTACCTGACTATGTGCTTGTCTGTCTGTCTTAGTGTCTGTCTGTCTATCAATTTGTCTGTCTGTCTGTCTGTCTGTCTCTCTCTCTCTCAGTCTGTTTGTCTATCTGTCTGTGTGTCTGTCTGTGTGTCTGTTTATCTGTCTGTCTATCTGTCTGTCTGTTTATCTGTCGATCAGTCTGTTTGTCTGTGTCTGTCTGTCTATCTGTCTGTCTGTCTATCTGTCTGTGTCTGTCTGTCTATCTGTTTGTCTGTCTGTCTGTCTATCTGTGTGTCTGTCTGTCTGTTCTGTCTGTCTGTCCGTCTGTCCGTCCGTCCGTCCGTCCGTCCGTCCGTCCGTCCGTCCGTCCGTCCGTCCGTCCGTCCGTCCGTCCGTCCGTCTGTCTGCGTTCAAAGGACACCGACAACGTATTACATCGTGGATAGTATTTCATTAGTCCGCTAACTGAACGTCGCCACGTTCTCACTTGGCACCCGAATATAATATACAGTATATATATATTTACTATATTATATATATATATATATTATATATATATATATATATTATATAAGCATCTAGCATCATTTAACGAACGAGAGAACGAATGGAATGAAGGAAGAAAGGAGGGAATCTAAGACTGGCTCAGATGCTGGTTGCTGATGCTGATGGTGGTGGTGTTGTTGATGATGCGGACGACGACCGAGGATGAGGTTGCTGAGAACATAGTCGTTACGGGGCGCCACTCAGCGGTCGACGGAAGAAACAGTGACGACAGAACGAGAAGAGAACACGCACAGCAGGAGACACACGCACACTGACGACACAGATACATACACACGTACGCAGAACTACATAGATATAGATATATACGTACATATATAAATATACACATACATATATATATATATACATTATACATACATCTATATGCATACATATGCATATATACATACACATAGTTAAATAAACCGTACGTATATGTACGCATATAGCCTAATAGGCTTATACACATTATAGTCACATAATAATAATAATATAGGTATACCTTTATACGTGCTATACGCGTCTAGGCCTATATTTAGGCTACGTCAGAATCTATATAAAGAATCAATATATAGGTAATTATTATAATTATTTTCACCAAATGGAAAATTTATTATATTCATACAAATGATGGGTGTATGTACGTGCACCTATATATACGAGGGTTGATCAATAAGTAATGAGAAAAACATATTAGACAGCTTTTTTGCAGAATTTTTTATTTTTATTTACTAGCTTACTTATTTAGCAGAGTTTTTATTTTTAAATTGTCACGTGGGCCATTACTGTGGTTGCTAGGCAACTGCCGGAAGCCGTCTGCCCAGCGGCTGTTGTAAATAATGGATAAAAACGAGAAACGTGCGGTTATTAAATATTTGCATTTAAAAGGACTGACTCAAAATAAGATTGCAACGGACATGAAGAATGTTTTAAGGGACAATGCCCCTTCACAGGCTACAGTCTATCGGTGGGTAGCTGAATTTAATCGCGGTAGGCAATCAACTGAAGACGAGCACCGTTCTGGCCGCCCTATTGAGACCTGTACCAACGAAAACGTTCAATTCGTCCAGGATCTGATACAGAAAGATCGGCGGGTTAATATTAGAAATGTAGCAGATTGTTTGAAGTTGTCGTGCGGCACAACCCATCATATTATTACAGACATTTTGGGGTACAACAAGGTGTGTGCTCGATGGGTTCCACGAATGTTAACACATGAAAACAAGCAAGTCCGACTAACAACTTCTCGTGAAAATCTCGACCTTTTTAGAGAAGACCAGGCAAAGTTTCTACGCAGATATGTCACTATGGATGAGACTTGGGCTCACCACTTTGATCCCGAGACAAAACTGCAGAGTATGGAGTGGAAGCACGTCGATTCCCCGACACCGGTCAAATTCCGCAAAATTGCATCAGCGGGTAAAGTTATGGCATCCGTATTTTGGGACAGTGAAGGTATTTTGATGATTGACTACTTGGAGCGTGGAAAGACTATCACGGGTGTCTACTATGCACAGTTAATCCGAAAACTTCGCGTGGCTATTAAGGAAAAACGTCGAGGGAAGTTGCGTCAAGGTATCGTGTTTCATCGGGACAATGCTCCAGCTCACACCTCGTCTGTTGCAATGACTGCAATTCGCGAGTGCGGCTTCGAACTGCTACAACACCCATCCTATTCTCCAGACCTGGCACCGTCTGACTTCCATCTGTTTCGTTATCTGAAAGATTCGCTTCGCGGACAGAAATTTGACACTGATGAAAGTGTTATCCATGCCATAAATGACTGGTTTCAGGAGCTAGATAAAACTTTCTTCCTGGAGGGTGTAAAAGCACTT